>PVLA01001757.1:247036-324890 GCA_004027455.1 Hydrochoerus hydrochaeris | reverse complement strand
ACACTGGACAGGCAGCCAGAGACGGGCAACTAGGACCCATATGTTATGCCACCGGCCGCCTAAGACAGGCACAGGACCAATTGCTGTCCTGCAGGCCCATGACGGGTAAGGCCTGGTTGGGTTCATATGAAGAGTCCTTGACCTAAGACAGGCGCTGTCCTTGCAGGGACTGCCACTCCCATAAATGATAAGGAAAGCATTGTAGGGAGTGGCCTAATAATCTCACACATCTCTTCCTCCTGCGGGCGTCCAGTCCTCCTGCGGGGGTCGGGTGCGTCGGCTTGCATTTCCCGGGCTGACTCAATGTCAAGATTAAAATGTTAATTGATACCCCTGAACCTGGGGCGATTCCTGCTTGGAGTTGAGGTCAATTAAAACCTATTGTTTGGGATTGTCCCTGCCTGGCCCTGGGCCTGGGGCATTTCCTGCTTGGGGCTGGGGGTTGTTGCCAGGGTTGGCAAATATATATTCCAGCTTCTAAAAAATAATGGCGGATTCAGATTCACTCACAGACTGGTGTGCAGTGTTTTCTGTCTCTCACTCGCCGACTCCCTGACCACCTTTGGGAAACCCTAGCCCTGCCGCAGCTGGACTCCAGCACAAGTGTGCTGGTCAGACTACCCTTCCAGAAAAACCTTACCTAGTTAGACAAGGTGGTACATGCCTATAATCCCAGCACTCAAGAGGCTGAGCCAAGAGGACTGCTGTGAGATTGAGGCCAGCCTGGGCTACATAGTGAATTTGAGGCCAGCCTGTACTACAAGACAAGACACTGTCTCAAAAAAAGAAAAGGGAAGGGGAGGGGAGGGAAGGGGAGGGAATGGAAAGGAGGGGAAGGAAAGGGGGAGGGGAAGGGAAGGGAAGGGAAAGGGAAAAGAGAAGGAAAAAAAAGAAAAGAAAAGAAACCTTACCTGTGAGAATGTGAAATCTGCTGTGGGAAGCACAGTTAGCTTCCTGGGCAGCCCTAAGCTGCTGAGCATGTCGGTACCACAGTGTGGTAATCTCCTACAGTGATTGCTATAACTGGCTTCACTCTGGAGGTGTGTAGTTAGGGTTTGGATATGAAACATTCCCCGAAAGCTCATGTGTTCAGGGATTGACCTCCAATGCAGCAGTGTTGTGTGGGGGGTGTCTTTGGAAAGTGATTAGATCATGAAAACTCTAATCTTATCAATGGATTAACCCACTGATGGATTCACAGCTTAATGGGCTACTGAGAAGTGGTAAAAATTTGGGGTGGCAGGAGGAGGATATAGCTCACTGGCACAGAACCCGCCTGGCAAGCCCAAAGCCCTGAGTTTCATTCTGGTACAAAAAAAAAAATCTTTAGGAGGCAGAGTGTGGTAAGTAGAATGAAGTAGGTCACTCCTCAGTGCCCTTGAAGGTTGTGTTCTGTGCCCCCCTCCTCCCTTTATGATTGTGTCTAGATGTTCCTCTAAAGCAGTCACTGGTAGAGATTTGGGGAGGTGGCTGAATCTAGGGTGTGTGGTGCTAGGATTAACTGTGTTGTCTTCTGCCATCACTTTCTCCCTGCAAAGCTCCTCTGCCATGAAACCCTTGGAGCCAACCAACAATGCACTGAAACATTTACAAACTCTGGGCCACATAAACCTTTCCTTCTCTAACTTTGGGTGGCAGGTATTCTGTCTCAATAACAGAAGAGTAACTAAGACGCCTTCTCGACCCCCCCCACACACACACACACTCTACTGCTCATACTCGGCTGCTATCAGGTGAGGCACTCTGCCGTGTGCTGTCTGCCTGCCATTCAGCCTCCTCCTCCAGGCCCAGAAACAATAGAGGCAAGTGACTGCAGCTAAAACCTCTGAATCTGTGACCCAAATCAAATTTTTCCTCCTTTAGATTGTTTATATCTCAGGTGTTTTGGAAAGTTAACACATCATACAGGCTCGGTTGAGATTTCTCACATCTGCATTGTAGTCTGAATCTTTTCACCCAATTCTATTTCTTTCCCTCTTTTCCTGAACAGAAAGCATTTCAGCATTGTGGCATGAAGGCTTTCTTTGCCAAACTCTGCTTTCTCGCCTTTACTTTTCAGTTGATACAAAAAAATTTTAAAAAAATCATATTTTTAACTATTCTGATGTGTGTTTCCCAAGGACCTGAATCTACATAGTGAAACTTCATGAATAAGAAACCTGAAGTAGGGGGAGCAGGAGAGTATCTGAGAAAATCAGAAGTTTAAGCTAAAAGATAAAAAGAAAAATTAAAGCTTAGTTTTTATAGGTTAAAGTTGTTTTTAAAACATTTTATTTCATAAATGGGGAGGGGAGGAGGGGTTGAAGGGGGTAGGTAAATGGGGAAAGAAAAAGAAACAAGTTGTATCACATACAGGTATAAATTCTCTATGATGAATGTGATCATTGTGTATACCTAAAATGTACCAAACAAATCTGAGTGGAGAAAAAAATTTCATTTTTTTTTTTTGTTTTTTTTGTGCTGGGGACTGAACTCACGACCTCACACTTAGCAGGCAGGTGCTTGAGCCACTGAACTGAATCCCCAACCCAAAACTTTTTTTTAATAAATTGAAACTTTAAGGCTGGGGCTTTAGCTCAGTGGCACAAGCACCTGCCTGGCAAATTCTAGGTCATGAGTTCAATCCCCAGTACAAATAAACAAACTTGTAATAAACTTTATTACAAGGAGGAAATAAGTTTGTACTCAACAAGCTGTCACTGTTGTACACATATCTAGAATTTGGAATACAATTTCGTGAACATAAAGCTGAGTCATAAAACACTGATCAGGCACTGGGGCGGGAACTATCAGTGATTCCTGAGCTCTGCATCATGTTGGAACTTTGGGCGCTGGAGAACAGGCAGCCTACTGGCTACCCTGGTAAGCAGCTGGGGCCCTGCCGGTGCGCGAGCTAAGAATTAGACATTGATCCATTCCCCCCACACCCCCACCCCGTTAGCAAGCAGGCACCGGTGGTCTGAGTATCTTTTTGGAGGATGAATGTATACAGCATGGCAAGTAAAGGGGATTTCCTTCTACCATCTCTTTGAAGGTAAATATCTTTATCACTGTTTTGCTCAGTTCTGATTAATGGTACTGCTTTATTCAATATTCTGTTTTTAAAAGTTCGATATTTCCTTCTATTTTCCTCTATTTGATTGAAAGAACAGCTAATGTGAACAAAATGGGCTGTACTATTGAGCCCATTGCTTGTGTCCTAGTGACCTGCTCTGAGGTTCTGTGGTAGTTTTACTGCAGTGCGGTCTCATGGGTTTGTTCTGTCTTGTTCTGCTGTATTTTGCTACCTTCAAAAAAAAAAAAAGTAGATAAGAAAGTAACAAAATACCTCCAAAAATCTCCCAACTCCACCAAAGCTGATCCATAGATCATGGATGAGGAGAAACTCAAAAACAAGGCAACAGAATTATATAAGGTGATTAAAAGTATGTAACAACAACAAAACAAGTCAGTAAGGTACTGAGCAACCTGAAACAGCATATAACTAAGCAGATAATGGACTTAAAAAAGTAAAAAGAAGAAAAGAAAGTGCTTTAGTGGATATGGCTGCATGTATGTTTGTGTGTAGGATTGATAACCATGTTGCTAATTTGTTATTGGATCATTGAACTTCTTTGCAGTCTCACTGTTTGAATGTATACTTTGTATGCTTTAATTTTGTAACTTTAACAACTAGGTCTAAGAAGACAGTATGTAATTTATCAACTAGTGATTTCTTATTGCTTTTTTTTTTCTGAGATTCTGTATTGTTTCTACCTCGTTTTCTGTTTTGCTTTTTTTTTCTCTTTAAATAAAATTAAAAAAAAAACACTGATCAGCTTGAAATGATGGGGAAAGGAGCTTAACGACAAGGCATGTGTTGTGATTTTTATTGTTGTGTTTTCTTTCTATACTGTTATTGGGGTCCCTCTCTTGAGAGTGGCCATAAACCACGACATCCACTCTGTAGCAGAACCCTGATGGGGTAGTGAGTGGGGAGTGGGGTTCTGGTGTCAGTCAGGTGAGAAACAATAAGGTGAAACTCAAATACATGAAACAGAATAAATGTATTCCTCATGGATCCCAAAGAGGTTAGCAGTGGGGGCAGAAAGCAGGAGCTCATCTAGTATACAGAGTGGCACTGCAGAGCCTCTGAAGCTATGCCTTGATCAAGGGCCATGAGTATTATCCTTTAGGCTTTCCCGTGGTGGGGGGGGGGGGACAAGGACTGGCTGTTTTAAGAAAACACATGCAAAGAGAGGGGTTTTGCTTATTTAATCAACTCTGGTGTTCACCTGCTGGTTTTACTGTAGTCAGCAGCTCCAGGATGTGGGTTTTGAATCACTGGGATAAAAAACAAGTAGAGTATATTGCAAACAACCACAATGGCCAGGGGAAATTTTAACTAAGGCAAAGGTGAGGTTGTACAACTGGTATCAGATAACTATGTTAGGCTTAAAAATAGATGCTACTATATTAAACAAACTTATGACAGCGTGTTTTGTCTGTGGAAGCGCTTAAACGAAACACTGAAATTTTTCTGGATGGAATCCAGAATCAGGTTTTGTTCATCATAGTATTTCAACACTAATGCTTGGAATAGAGTTGGAGTTCATAGGCCATTTTCTGGAGAGACTGGTGTCCTGCTGAACACCCATCACTAAAGGTAGACACTCAAGAAAGGACGAGGGGATTCCAAAGGCATCCTGCACCATACTTACATTTGGTCAGCCTCTCTCTCTCTCAGACCACGTATCAACTCAGCAAAGCCTGTCGGTTCTATCTTTGGTAAATTTAGAATCCAAATACTTCTTATCATTTGTGGGTCTTCCATCTTGACAAAAGTTACCACTCTCATTTGGATTCTTGCTGAAAATCTAAGTGGCCCCTTTTTATCTGTGCCTGCCCAGGAAGTTCCACTCACAGAAATCAGTGCAATCCTTTTGCAACATAAGGCACAGCATGTCACTTTTCTGCTTTAAATCCTCCAATGACTTTCCCAGTTACTCAGCATTAAAGTTCAAGTCAATGGGCTTCTGCCCATTGTCCTATCTCCCTTACATTTTCAGGGCTCTCAGTTGGTCTCTCTCCTGATTCCTTGGCTTCTTGATCTGACTTGTTACTCCTCCAATATACCAAGGTTGCTGCTACCTTAAGCCCTTGTGTCTGCACATAGTGTCACGTGAGTATGAACTTATGGCTGTTACTATTGTTTCTCCCCTATATGGTTCCCTCTAATATCCTTGTGAACTACATGACTGCATTCTTTGCTTCTACTTTCACCACATCAGGGAAATTTTGATTACCCTATATGTAAATCTGGTTCTCAGCAGAAAAACATGTCACATTTAAATTAGGTATTTTTATGGGTTGAATGGTATCCTCCCCACACACACACACAAAAGATACATTGAGGACCTAAATTCCAGGACCTCATAATATGACCTTATTTGGAAATGAGGTTATTATAGATGCAATTAGTGAGATGAAGTCATACTAAACTCATTAGGAGTCATTAATGCAAAATGACTGGTGTCTTATGCTTCGGAAAAACTCAGTACATGAGAACCAGCTGCCAAAGGTAGAAGGTGCCAAGACACCAAAGAAAGAAGCAAGACAAACCCAGTACTGCACAAAATGAAATTTATTAGGGACCTATGGACAGAAGCATGTCTTGGCAGAAGCAGGACAGGAGGATCCCTGCACTCCAAGGCGGGAGGAAGGGGTTTCTATGCTGAACTAGACACAGGTAGGCCTCAGACAACTGTAACGTACCTGGGCTTTCTCAAAAATCATTACATATCAAACATCAGTTAAGAAAGTCTGAGCCATGGCATAAAATGTTCGACTATCTTAATGACTACGTTTATCCTACAGAGTTTGGAGTATGTACCAGGATCACTTGGTAGGAAACAGTGGTTACAAGCAAGTCAGCTATAGTCAGGTTAAGCTGGAGCCCTACATCTTATCGAAGAGACAAAGGGACACAGACACAAAGGAGGAAAGTGCCATATGATGATGAAGGCTGACATTGTAGTGCTGCAGCTGCCAGCCAAGGAATGCCAAGGATGGTCATAAAACCACTGAAAGCTCAGAAGACAGGGACAGATTCAGAGGAAGCCCGGTCCTGTTGATGTGATTCTTAATTTCTAGCTTTCAGAACTGTGAGACAATAAATTTCCATGTTTTAAGTCACCCAGTTTGTTAGTGGCCCCAGGAAACAAATAGTATAGTTCTATTTGAGGGGGACTCAATAAAGGGACTCTTGATGATGATGTGGAAAAATATACAGAGAAACTTCAGGGAGAATACGGGACCTAGAGACAAGAAATAAGGTCTTATAGGCTTGAAGGAGTAAGGTAGGGAGCAGTTACCATCATCTGGAAGAAGAAAATCATCTAGAGAAGCCACCCTAGAGAGGCAATGGTCTTGGACCAAGTGTATCGCCAACCACAAAGAGGAATAAATTACCTGATTTCACTGTTCTTCCAGCTGCTGAGACTCCCTAGGGAGTCCACTTGAGGTAGCCCTCACAAATCAGCCTTCAAGTCAGGGGTAAGTGACAGGTGAAGAAGGCATGGGCTGGGGAGCAATAAAACATACCTGACCATTTTCTGTAGCAACATTCCTTTTCCTGAGCACTACTGATCCACTTCCTGTGCTTTTTTAGAAAAACAGTACTTATGATCTCAAGAAGTACTGTACAGACCTTTTCAGTTTCTTAACTGTTCATCTAATTATTATCCTAACCAGAACATACTCCATGAGGGCAAGGACTTTGTTTTGTTCACCACAATGTCCTCACCAAGAACAGTTCCTGGTATGAGTACAGCTCCAATAACTAAGGGTAGAATGAATATTGTTTGAAGCTTCACATTTTCATCTTAGTACTATGTTTGTGTGTACTTTGTGCCTATAAGGATTCATGGGTTGAAATTTAGTCCCCATTTTGAGATATTTATTAAAAGAATGGAAACTTTTTGATATTTAGAGTTGGGGTTTTGGGGAGATGATCAGGATTTGATAAGGTCATTATGATTGACTTTGAGAGAGACAAGAATTCTGTCTCTCTTACCTCACAATGCTTCAGACTCTATTAGTAAAAGCAGTCACCAGTTAAGATGTCTAAACCTTTCACCTCCAGAACTACTAGCCAAAATAAACCTTTTCTTTCTTTCTCTTTCTTTCTTTCTTTCTTTCTTTCTTTCTTTCTTTCTCTTTCTTTCTTTCTTTTTCTTTCTCTTTCTTTCTTTCTTCCTTCCTTCCTTCCTTCCTTCCTTCCTTCCTTTCTTTCTTGTACTAGGAATCAAACTCAGGACCTTGTACTTGCCAGGCAGGCACTTATGCCATTGAGCTATATCCCCAGCCCTAAACCCCTTTTATTTATGAACTCACCCAGCCTCAGATATCTCATTTTAGTAATGGACTGAAACACCTCCTGTTTTCTAGGCCAGCAGCAGCTGTCTTTCCTCTGACTCATCGTCTTCCCTGAACTATCTGACCGATTTCCAAAGATGCAAGCAAAACTGTTTGGCCTGTTACTAAGCATTGTCAGTGACTCCCTCCCAGCATTTTGTCTTGCCTAATAACTGCAGAAGGGAGGTGTGACACATTGGAACACACATTGCATCTTGACGGCCTTTGTTACGGTACAGGGGAGAGGTCTTATTATCTAGAAGTGAACTGTGAGACTCAAGGCTCAGGCATCTATACAACTTACACGTGGTCTATCCACCTTGTTTCACTAGATCAAAAATCAGTGTGTCTGGCATGTAGCTTTTCTAAAAGGTAAAACACAACAACACACATACACACAAACCAATTTTATCTAACATTGTACTGTATTTTAGAAAACATTGGGTGAACATTCTAATATTCACTTAAAACCTGTTGTCACAACTATTTGGGCAACTATATACTTGTGTATCTCCAAAGGCATGCCTGTAAGAGTGACATGGGGTCCCTGGCCCCTTCTTATCTCTTTCCCATTCCCTACGAAGTGAGCAGTTCTACCATCATGCCCCCCCCCACATACTGCCCTGCCACAAGCCCAAAACAATATGGACAAGCAACCATGAACTGAAACTTCTGTAACCATGAGCCAAAGTAAATCTTTACTCCTTGTACCTCAGGTATTATGATAGAAGTCTAACACAGGTATTAAATACAGATGTGGCATTAATGGTTTATGGTTTAAAAAGCCCACTCTGAATGCTGGGGACATTGAGGTGGGGACAGATATTGAAAGACCAGTTGCAAAGCAGGTGAAGGATGATGGCTTAGTCTATGGTTGTAGCAGTAGAAATTGTGAAAAATGGCGGATTTAGGGATATACATTGGAAAATAAAATTGATAGGATGTGATAATACAGTAGATATAGTGGTTTAGAGGATAAAATGAGAAAAGATAGTGACTTAGGGATGAAGACAAAGCTTTGGCCTGAGTACCTGGGTAGGTGGTGACACCATCAAATAAGATGGTGGAAACTGGAAGAGAAGCAGTTTGCAGATGGAAGGCAAATTCATGGGAAAGTCAGCTGTTACATCTGGTCATGTTATTTTTCAAAGGTTTGCTATGCTTTAAATGAAAACAATGGTTAGGTGGTGTCTTAGCTGCGTTTCTTGCTGCTGAGACAAAATACTAGACACTCACAAGTTAAAGGAGGAAAGGTTTATTTCAGCTTACAGTTTGTAGAAGTTTCAGCCCATAGTCTGCTGGCTCCAAGGCAGGGTTTCATGGCAGACAGGCATCAGAGGGGAAACAGTTCAAAGTGTGGCAGGCAGAAGGCAGCAAGCTTCCCATTCCCTTTTATCCTATCCAGTCCACAAGCCTTTTGGATGATACCACTCACATCCAAGGAGAGCCTTCCCGTTATCCACACCCAAATCTATGCTAAACCATTCAGTGACTAATTAACCTTAATCCATATCCACACACCCTTAATCCACATTCATACACCCTAGATTCAGCCACCTCTGAAAGCTCCACCTATGTGCACATGAGGCTCTGGAGGTACATCTAGACCTAAGCTGGAACAGGTAGCGAGCTAATTTCATATCTAAGGGGAGAAGTACAGGATGCAAGTATTTTCAAATAAGGGACCAGATGAGATCACCTGTGATTAAAACTAGAAATACAGGAAGGTAAAGAATCGGATATTCCATGATGGCATGGGGAGATATGTGATATGAAAAGGAAAATGCCTGCCGAGTGGCGAGGGAAATTGGTCAGGGAAAGTTTCATGAAGGAATTAATCCCCAAACTTCTAAATCCATGGAAAACCCAGTACTGTAGTCTTAAGCATGCTGATCGAGGGAAATGATCTGCAATGGTCACACAGTTAATGAATGGCTTGACTGTAACTGTGTTTTACACTTTAACACTTTGAAGTCAGATATGTTTTTAAGAGGCATCTAGAAAAACCGGCTCCAGTTTTTCTGGCTGAGTTCAAACTCTGGCTCTGTCACATACTAGTTGGGTGACTCCACACATGTTACTCAACATTTCTATACTTCAGTTTCCTCACTTATAAATGGGCACACTACAAATAGCTAACCGCTTATGGACTGTTCACTATGCTCCTGGTACTAAGATTCTGTATAATATGCATTATCCTCCTTCCCTTCTAATGATCAATAAGTTGAATGACATTATTATCTCCATTTTACTGTTAAGGAAACGGAAGTACATTCGATCATTCACCTAACATGTATTGTGTGGCTGCAATATGACAGGCATGTTTCTTGGGTGCAGGGTACCGGTAAACAAAATGAAATTCACACCTTCTTGCGACTTCAGACTGTGGTTTTAAAAAAGTTGATAAACATAATAAATAAATATAAACATTATATAGTAATCGGATGATTCAACTCTATAGAAAAAATACAGCAGGATAACGAAACTGCAGATGTTGCTATTTTAGAGTAACCAGGGTAGACGTCACCGAAAAGGTGACATCCTAGCAAAGATTAGTTAGAAGGAGAAAGCCAGGTGTAGTGGCGCACCCCTATAATCCCAGCACTCGGGAGGCTGAGGCAGGAGGATCTTTGTGAGTTCCAGACCAGCCTGGGTTACAAAATGAGCTCAAGGCTGAACTGCATAGCGAGACCCTGACTCAAAACGACAAAAGACAAAAAAAAAAAAAAAAAAAAGGAGACCCCCCCCCAGTTTTAAATGTAAAGTAAAGGCCTTGCGGGGCACTTAGGCCAAAAAATTCACGCAGGAACAGGGCAAGGCAAAGTGGAGAAAAGCGAATGGCTGATGGCTGTAGTCTGAAGAAACTATGACTTTTCCTCTAGGCGAGTCGGGGAACCACCGGCCAGCTCTGCCCAGGGCAGTGACATAACTTGAACTCCGTTTTAAATCTGTTGTTCTATTTAGGCCCAAGGTTTCAAGGCCAGCGAGAGAACACGAAAAGTTGAACCCAGGCGGGGCCGCGCTGCAGTCTGTGCCCCAGGATCAATAAATCTGCAGACGACCGTGGTTACTGTGAGCCTTTCTTACACACTGCGCCCCATCCAATGCCCTCCAGCTCCCCCGCTGCTGGTTCTGCATCCACTCACTCGGGTCTCCACGTAGCGCTCCGCTAGATACCGATTGCGCAACTGGCGCAGCTCGCTGGAAGCAGGCAGGCGGGCGGGGAGCGACGCCGGCAGCATACCCGACCAAACCACCGCAAGCGCCGCTGACGCCAGCGGTGTGCGCCTGCGCAAATCCTATCCCGGCCGCCGACATTCCGGAGCCTCCAAGCGCCCCGCCCCCAATCCCAGAACGGAGTCACCCCGCGCGCCTGCGCACAGCCTCGCCGCACCCTGCGCTTGCGCGCTTCGCTAGTCCGGCCCCAACCCCCAGGCTTTTCTGGTGGGGGAGGGGGCACGTCTCGGCGAGTCACGATGATGGCGGCCACCATCCTGTGGTGAGGTAGCGGATTCTCTGCTGGCCTCGCGGAGGCTCCTTGCCCCTCCTGCGGACTCAGCGGCTGGCGCGTGCGGAAGTACGGCGGCCCGAGCTTCGCGGGAAGGCCGCAGTCGCGAGCTCAGCGGCGCGGCCCGGAGCGCGGGCTGGGGGACAGGCCGCTCCGTGGGGCGAATGTGACAAGCCCCCGCCCCCACCGCCTTCCTCCCGAGCGCGCGAGGAGCGCGGGCGACCCCGGGCCGGCCAGGCCACAGACCCCGCCCAGCGGCCAGCACCCGGCGCAGGCCCGGCCGCGGCGCTGAAACGGCACCATGCAGGTCACCCTGAAGACCCTGCAGCAACAGACTTTCAAGATCGACATCGACCCGGAGGAGACGGTATGCGGGGACGGGGCCGGATGCGTGCGGGGAGCAAGGGGCCTGGACTTGGGCCGGCGCGCTGGGCGCAATCGGGGGCGCCTGGGGATCCGGAGGGCGCGAGTGCGAGACCCCGAGGCGTTTGGGCCCGCAAGCGAGGAGCAGGCGGACTCCCTCGAGTCACTGTGAGCTGGTGGCCGGAGAATGAGTTAACAGTGGCCGAACCCCGAAGACCAGAAGGCAGGTGGCGTGGATGAGCACACGCCCGCAGGCTCTGGGGCCTCGACCGGCCGGGAGCGCATGGTGTCGGCCGGAGGGGGAGGGGAGGGGAGGCTGGGCAGCCGCGACCGCGGAGCCTGGCTTTCTGGGGTGGTGAACTGGTGGGGGAGGGAGATGTAGACGTCGCCACTGCTGTTTCGAGGACCTGGTCAGGCGTTAAGGTCTAGAAGTTGGTAACCCGAGATGATGAGCCTTAAAAAAAAAGTATTGGGTTCTGTCGGCAGCCTGATGAGAGATGAGGGGTGGGGGAAATGACTTATTTGCCCCCAGTCTCTTAGAATGGTTAACCCTTAATTGCGTCTGTCTCGGGTCGCTTTAAAATGATTCTGCAGCCGGCGTACGCGCACCTACATGTAAATTACACCCCAGGCCTCTTTAGTGGTGATTTTGCATTAGAGCCCTTCAAATCCGTATGCAAATTCAGCCCCATATTTAGCGGGTCCTCGTCTTCCAAGTCCTGGAATCATACATCTTCCCCCAACTCTCCGAAAAGCATTTCAAGGGGGGAAAATACATAATCTTTAAATTCCTTCTACCTGGTAAATTCTGATACTGTTTTCTGTATTTCTGACTGGAAAAAGAAAAACTAGTTGACGTTAACATGACTTTATACCAAGAATTTAGAAGATGCATGCAATGTCAGTTTATGCTTTGAAGTTGTGATGCTATATACCATTAAGATTTACATAATGCTAAGTTTGAATCAAGAGTTTACTGCCCATCTGTGTTTTAAAAAACAGTTGATTTCTGTTTTGAATGCAGATCAGGAGTTTTAGTGTTAAACTTGACCCCAGTTCCTCTTGTAGCTCTGTGACGTGATTTACTCAGTTAGCCTTAGGAAAATTACTCTGTTGTATCTTCTAGAATGGGAATAATACTTGCAGAGATGTGAGGATTAAATACCAGTTGGTGATCTATAAATGAGATCAGTTACTTAATCAGTGGTGAACTTAGAGTGAAAATGCAATGTGTTTACCCATCTGGTTTAATCTAAAGTTTTTTACATCTTTATTTGCTTGAGAAATGGAGAATTTCTACCCTTTCCGAGGTTGTAGCAAAAATGGGGGAGGATAAGCGGGGATCAAACTCACAGCCTCTCACTTGCGAGGCAGGAGCTTACCCCACTGAGCTAAATCCGCGGCCCAACACAAAGTGATTTTTATAATCAAAATATTGAATTATTAGTAGACAGGGACAGGGATGTGGTACAGCGCCTGCCTGGCAAGAATGAGGTTTTGAGTTCAATTCCTAGTACCAAAATAAATAAATAATTAGTAGACTTAGTTTATGTTGTAAATTTTTTTAAAGAAGATACAGATTTTGTATGAACTTTTCGGTGTCTTCAGATGTAATTATCAACACCCTGTGGACAGGTATTACTAATAGAATCAAATTGTTCTTTTGCTGCTTAGTGTATTGTATGTAAGTTGAAGGATGAAAGTTAAAATGCAGTTGTCTCAAAGATTTCAGACAAAATGACATAAAAATACTACTTTGACTTTGTTTCTTTGTGGTAATAAATATTGGTCCCACGGTAACTTTATTAACTTACAATATTCAAAATTCCAAAATTATGGAAATTTGGGCCAGAGGTATAGCTCAGTGGCACAGTGCGTGCCTGGCAAATGCCAGGTCTTGAGTTCAATCCCTGTTACCAAAAACAAAAAAAACCCAAGTTTTGAAAACTTAAAGAATATTTTGTGTAAATATATAGGTTTATTGAAGTTACACGTACTCCACATGGAACTGGAATATTTATGCTCTGTAAGATGTGTGTAGTTCTTCAGTCAGTTCACACAAACATCTTACAACCAATACTTTTTTTGTATAAATTCTTAACTACACTTACCATTAAAGTACTGTATTGCGTGTTTTCAGAAAGCTCAGTGTCTTCACTTTTTGTTAGCCATTTATATAACTTGTTATAGTATTTTAACTTAAATATAAAAATACTGTAAAAACGTTTTTCAAGCCAATGTCTTGGTTTTTTGGATTTGGTTTTTTTTGGGGGGGTGGTTTCCAGTGGTGTGGATTTTTGGATCACGTACAGACCAGGAGTGCTCTGCCACTGAGCTACACTCCAGACCTTACTTGAGTTTTGATTAGTATATATTACTTTTACAGTGCTTTAGAATTCCAGTAGAAAAAGAAAGAAAATAATAATAATGTGTGAGTCCTAAGTGTGCTGTTTCTGATTGGTAGTGATACTATGTAACCAGGGACATTAGCAAATAGATCTAAAATAAGAAACAGATAGGATACTAAGACTGCTTGCCGCTTAGTATTCTATGTTGGCCATTGTTTATGAATGATTTGTTAGGGTTTATTGTATTTTTCCATGAAGTCACGCTAGATACAGTGTCTTCTAATAGAAGTTTCCTAGATTAAGATATTGATTAATGAATACATTAAAATATACAACAAAGTAGTGAAATCAAGGATTCTTTGAATATTGGTAAAACAAATAACAGGAGAAACTGGAACATCTGCCATGATTTTATGGAATGTTTTTGGGGAAAAGTGTACTGGGGACTGAACCCAGGATTGCAGTACCACTCAGCTGTCTCTCCAACCCTTTTTTTTTTTTTTTTTGGTGCCAGGGATTGAACTCACGACCTCACACTTGAGCTAAATCCTGACCCTTTTTTTTTTTTTTTTTTTTTGAGACAGGGTCTTCTAAATTGGGTGGAGTAAAACTCAAACTTGATCTTCCTCAGACTCCCAAGTGTGATTACAGACAAGCATTCCTGTGTCTGACTTCTGTTAGACTTTTGCTCTTTAGGTGCCTAGCACACAATAGACATTTAATAAGAATGTTTCAAATGCATTGAATACATTCTTTGGTGAATATTCTTCAATGTAGTGTGCTTGCATGTCGATTAATTTAAAAAATTTTTTGTTGAATACTTATTAGATGGTTATACTGTCATTGTTCATACATTTTAATGAGCTAAGACAGTAAAAAAAATTTAAATAACTAGGTAATGGTATGTGGTATGTGGAAAACTCAATAGGGCAAGGTGATGCGATAGTGCTTTACTGGGTTGCTACTTTTAAACTGACTAGTCACAGAAGGCCTTTTTTATAAAGGTGACATTTGAGATGAATGATAAGCACTCAGAGATGGTGAGTGTTTTTGGTAAGGATCTAGTAGGGCAAAGACCTTTAACAATTTGTTTTGGGAAACAAACAACACTTCTGGCCGGGCTTGGTGGCTCATGCCTGTAATCCCAGCACTTGGGAGGCTGAAGCAAGGAGGATCCTTGTGAGTTCGAGAACAACCTGGGCCACAAAGTGAGCTCAAGGCCAGCCTGAACTGCATAGTGAGATCCTGTCTCAAAAAAAAAAACAAATAACACTTGCGTTGCTGAGGTGAATGGAGAGATTATTATAAACAAGTGACCAAAGCATGTAGGGTGTTGTGGACTAGGTTTCTCAAGATAAAAATGGAAGCCTGTGTAAGCAAGGGAGAACTATTTCATTTGTGATGTCTGTCTGTCTGTCTTTCTTTTAAGAAAGATTACTTTGGTGGTGTATGGAGAATGGATAGTAGGGTGGGCAAAAAGGAATGCAAGGAGACCAGTTAATTATGAGACTAGTGTAATAGATTTAAGCAGTTGCAACTTGTACCAGAGTGGTGAGTGTGGGGGTGGAATTAGGATTTGTTTTGAGAGTTTTTTTTTTCTTTTGATAGATTGGTGAGAAATTGACTCATAGATAACACCTGGAGCTTCGTTATGTAAATTTTGTGAAATATTTCAGTAATTTCCTGAGATGTGCAAAGTTGAGAAAGGATTCATGTTACAGTTTGGGATAGTTACTCAAGATTTGAGTTTAACATGGTTAATAACCATTCAGGTGAAGGTTGTAGGTGTTATGGCTCTGGATTACAGAGAGAAATCAGGGGTGGAGATAGCAACATGGAAATCGCCGTATTGTTGATTTTAATTCATGGAACTACTTGAGATCTCCAGCAGGTTTTTCAGTGCCTACTCTCAGAACTGTGGTATATTCTGATGTAACTTTAGTATTGATGCAGGTTCAGGAAGGTACAATGAAAATTTTTCTTTTAAACACTAGTTTTCTTTTAAACTAAATAATCTGGTTTGCCATAGTAAATAAAGTTAAAAAGTGAAAAATATGGCCTTTAGTTAAATAACCCCTGTAGACTTTATATCTCAAATCCTTTTAAAATGTATATATCTATACGTAATGCATTAACACAACTACACTGCTATTTTTTTAAGTGATAATTGTTTAACCACTGGCTTACCTTATGTATTTGACACATTTATTAATACTGTATAGTATTCAAATGAATATCCATGCAGTAACTGCTGTGCAGTTCACTTTGATGAATTTTTAGATTTGTTTCAGTTTTTAGGACAGTGGCATAGTACACATATTATGTAAGCATGAAATTTATGGATCAAAGGCAGATTGCCTTAAAAATAGCTGACTCAATACTCAGAAGTATTAGTATTTGTTTCTCACAATTGATACTCATCTGAGTAAGTGGCAAGGATTCATATTCAGTCTGCCTCCAAAGGCTGTGTACTTACTAAACTTTCGTTTCATGTGCTAGTTACCTATGACTGTGTGACAATTACCTCTAAACTGGGTAGTTCAAAACAATAAACATTGAGCCAGGCGTGGTGGTGCACATCTTTAATCCCAGCTCTCCGGAGGCTGAAGCAGGAGGATCCTTGCAAGACCAGCCTGGACTTCAAAGTGAGCTCAAGGCTAGCCTAAACTGCATAGTGCATAAACCCTGTCTCAAAAAAGACAAAAAAATTTAAAAAAAAATAAAACCATAAAGTTTATTTCTTAGTTTCTGTGAGTCAGGGATTCGGCTTATGGTGAGTCTTATTCAGAGTTTTTCCTACTAAAGTTTCATTAAGGGCTGGAAGCTCCTGTGACTGAAGGAATCCCTTCAAGATTGAGTTCCTTGGGGCCGGGGATTTAGCTCAGTGGCATAAGTGCCTGCATGGCAAGCTCGAGGTCATGAGTTCAATCAAAAAAAAAAAAAAAGTTCCTGAGTAGCAACTTGGTATTGACTAGCAACATGACTCCTCCCCTCACATATAGCCCTGTCCTGGGCTGCTTGAGTCTTCTACTAACTTGGCAACTGTTTTTTTCCCAGTTTCTCCCAATGAGTGATCTTAAGAGCAAAGCTTTTATATGTAAATCATTCCTTGGAAGTCATGTTCTTTGGCTTTGACAATTCTTGTTCATTGGCTGATCTTTTTTAATTGTAACTATCAGTGTGACAGGAGTCATTGGTCCCATTGAGAGCCATCTTGGAGGCTGACTAGTACAGTGTCATGGAGCTGTAGTGTAGGTTAAAATAATCACAGTCATTCCTTGTATGCATAGGCACTTGGTTTTAGGACATTCCCCTGGAACAAAAATGCTCACACTGAAGTCACTTATATAAAATGCCTCAGTATTTACATATAACCTATTCATGTCCTCCAATATACTTTAAATCTTCTCTAGATTGTATTACCTAATGTGATACGATATAAATGCTGTATAAGTAATGGCTATAGTGTATTATTTAGGGAATAATGACATGAAAAAAAGTCTTCTTGTTCCAATATTTTCTGGCATGGTCAATCAAATCTTCATATGTGGAATGCACATCACTGACTGTATTGTGAGCTCTTAGTATAGCGGTCCCTGGCAAGCACATAGCACATGTCACCTGTTCGTGCAGCCCTCTACGTCGGGGCTAAAAAGCTTCCAAGTTTCTTTTTACTATGCACATAGTTATAACAGTATTGAGAAACAGCACGATTACAAAATAAGGAAAACTATACTAACATTAAGTGCTGAGTTCTATGGCTTCAGCTATTAACCTAATCAATAACTAGTAGTCCTAGATATTTTATAAAAACTACTGTATAAGAATATTGACATGGCAGCACATACTACTATCATGGGGATATTACAAGGTATTATTTTGGTATCTTGAACATAAAACCTGTATTTGTTGAGCAGAAATGATGACAGCTATGCAGCTGCTTAACAATAGGAATACATTCTTAGAAATACTAAGTGACTTTGTTCTTGGAAATCATATTACAGTGTACTTACACAAACTTAGGTGATATAGGTCAGTTAGTGTGGCCTCAAGTATGGTCAAGATGAGATGTATGAGGCTAATGCTTGCACATTATACTAATCAAGCAGAAAGAGCTCACTCTAAAGTGATGATTAAAACATAGTTGTTTATTAATATAATTAATTTAAAACATAATTGTACGTGCAGACTTTCATATGGCAGCACAGATTTTTTTTTAGCCCCTCCCTCACCACAAACATTTGAGTATGGCATTCCCTACAACTGTGTTTGATAGGAATTTTTCAGCTCCATTATAATCTTATGGGACCATCATCATATGTCATCCATTGTTGATCAAAACATTGGTACAAGGGGCATGACTGCTGTTGGCCCCAACTAGAGTAGTGCCCTGGAAATGCACAGTAGTATTCAGATTAGGAAGTTAATTATTTTGATTGTCTCCCATTGGGGGAGGGATAAAAGCCACACTCTTTGATCTTACAGTATCATTTTGTTTTAAAATGTATGACTTCATAAGAGAGAAGTATGTGATTAGAAAAATGTTTGGTTTCTTAAGCATTAGCTAGGCTTTGTCTGTAGTTGAGTTGATAAGGTCATATTCTTGAGGATAAAATAAACAAGGTAAAAAGTTCTCCCTGTTCCTGTGTATCCACCTTGGATAACATATTCCTGATGCTGAGCATGATAGCACAGGCCTATAATCCCAGCACTCAAGAGGCTGGGGCAGGAGGATCATAAGTTTGAGTCTAGCCTGGTCTACATAGTACATTGAAGGCCAGCTTGAACTAATATATAATGAGGCCTTATGACTGCCACCCTCTACCCCCCCAAGAAAGTACACTTGGTTATTTAGTAGAACCATAGTATTTAGTTTTACAGCCATTCTGTTGAGGTGATTTACCTGAGGGGTGGCAGTGACAGGGGTTTTGCCTATTTAGAAGAGTTAGAACTGTACCCACTGCAGGAGTAACTTTTCCTAGGGAAGTCATGTGCAAAATTGCTACCTCTTCCTTAAAGCATTCAAAAATAACAGTGCCCTTTTTTCTAAGCTATTCTAATAGACACTCAGTTTGGTTGGGTTAAGAAAGAGTTCATCAAACTAGTCTTAGAAATACTTTATACAAATACATTATGACTGGAACACCAGTGGGATATCCACTGGAGGGGTCTAGTTGAGAAAGGCATAGCTGAAGGTCAGAGGAGACCTAGGCTACAAGTACAGGTGTATTTGCATGAAAAGGAGGGTGAATTGAGCTCGGTCAGATGTGTAAAATAGGAAAGGTTTAATAAGTGTAATAATTGAGATAGTACAAAATGCAGTGATGTTGATGGAAGTAGTCTTAATTGAATTGTGAGGGTAGGCACTACTAGAGGAAATGATCAGAAAAATGGAGAGTAAAGTCCTTGTTTCTTTATCAGTATTGTATTGGACACTTTTGAGTAATAGGCATATGGTTACAAGTAAGTGGAGACAATGTATGTATTAAATTTTTTGAAGACTACTTGAGCCTAACAGGAGGACAGTATAGCTAGGAGGAGACTAGGGATTATAGAATGTTTGCCCCTCATAGCCTGCATTTTACATAAAATAGAATGTGAACATCCACACTAATAGGAAGTATTGATATTCAGGTTTGAAAAAGAGGGCTAAGCAGTGGAACAGAGGATTGAGTACTGTATATCTTTTCATTTCTTCACTGGCACTTAGAAGACAATATAAATGCAAATAGATCATCAGTTTAGGTAAAAGGTGGAGATTTGTTAGCTCAGTGAAGCACTGCACTGCTTAAATACTGACGGAAATTGAGTCATGTTGGCCCCGAGTAAGGAATTTTGCCTAAAAAGAACAGCAGAAACACAGGAGGAGGTATAAGATGAGAAAGAAGGTGATGAAGGCACCCTTGTGTTAGAAGCTGTTATAAGCCAAGTAGAGCAGCAGGCTAAGTTGAAAGTACAGAAGAGACACGGAACAATATCAGCATGAAGTGTAGTGAATGTTGTTGAGAGCTGGTAGGAGTATGAGATTGATTGGTCACATAGTTTCAAAGGTGAAACAGTTTTTTGGGTGGTAAGATTCAATTTGTTGGAAATAAAGTCTATTTTCATGTCAAAGTGAAAGAGCATTGCCAAAATTTTGGGCATGTTATTGAACCTGTCTGAAAATCTAGTTCACTTACTTCAATAATTTACCAGTTGTGATATTGTTTTGAATGCTTCCCTTTAAAATTTGTGAGATATTTGGGCATGTTACTCCAAGTTTTAATCTTCTGATACTCCCATTCTGAGAGTATATCTCTTCATATTTGTCAGACTCCCAAATTGTTCAAAACAGTCTTTTCAAAACAGTCTTTTCTAGTCCTACTGTACATTGAATTAATGGTATATGTGACATCAAAATTTGCTTTTGGTTATTAATGTGATTGAACTTTTATGTTTATTGACTGTATAATTATATGTTACCTGACCCTGTCTTTTGTTCATTTTCTTTTGGACCTTTTTTTCTTTATTGATTTCTGTTTTCTTCTTGTTTACCTTGTATTTTCCTACTTAAGTTGTAGTTTGGCTTATTAAATAATGAAGACACTTAGGGTTGGTCTGTGATTACTTCTTTAACCAACTCAAGCAGTGACAAAATTCTCATTATTAAGTTCTTAGTATTCTTTAATCCCAGGTTTGATTCTTTGAAACAAAAGTTATTTAGCACTAAATGAGAAGAGCTTTTCTTTATTTTTGGTTTGATCCTATTTTTCTTAATTTATGGGGATTTTCTTGTTGCCTCATCTCTTTCAGTAACAAAGCTAATGCTTGTTTTTTAGTGGGGGGGTTGTTTGGTTGGTTCAGTTTTGGGTGTGGTTTTTGTTTTGTTTTGTTTTTGTCTTTTTTGAGACAAGGTTTCAGTCTCAAAGAAGTTGAGGCTGGTCTCAAACTTGCAAGAATTCCCCTGCCTCAGCCTCCCAACTGCTGGGATTACAGGTGTGTGCCACCACCCCCAGCTTTATTTAGATTTTTTGAAGTATCAAATACTCTTTGTTACCTAAATGTTTTAAATAAATATTATGGTGATACTGGAAAGAAAATAAAGTTTCTTTTTTTTTACTTGTTTCAGATATTTTTTTAATGAATATGTGTTATATTCATTTATACATTCCGCACATGATAATTGAGTGCTCACTATAGAATAATCACTGTAGTGTTCTGAGAATTGGGTTCACTCGTGGTAAGACGTGGTCTGAAGTTTTATTTTTTTCACCAAGTGATCACACTTGAAAGTACTGCAGTCTTTTCTAATCTCTATAAATAAGAAAGGTGGAAAGAAAGGAAATTTGCTATTCACTAACGTTCACTTTGGCAGTGCTCTGCCATCATTTAATTGACTTTGAGCAAGTCATTTAGCATGTAGAATAGCAGTTCTCAAACTTTCTGGTTTCAAGACTCCTTTTCACTTAAAAAGTTACTAGAGGACTAACTTGTTTATGTGTAAGAGCATTTATTAAACGTTCTAATTAATATTTTGTGAAAAATATTTGCCAAAGTGACAATAAAAGAGTGAGGAGATTAACAAAGTTTCAAATATTTTCGCAAATCTAGTATTTGGCTTAATAGAAGATGACTGGATTCTGTTCATAAAGCCTCTGAGAAAAGGCAATGATTTTTTTGCTTTGTGGTTCACTAGATAGGGTATTAAGGCAAGGCTGATTCAAGAGTTGTTGAAGTTTTGAGCTTTCTGTATTTTGTTTTTAATTCTGAGCCATGCCTGGCTTACAGTTTTACTAATAGGAAAATAATACAGTATATTGGAGGAAAACATAGTTTACATCCTAAATGAACAGTTGTTGAGATGACTTTGAGGGGTTTTTTGTTTGTTTGTTTGCTTTGTTTTTTGTTTGTTTGTTTGTTTGTTTGTTTTTATTGGTACCAGGGATTGAACTCAAGACCAGCGCTTGCAAAGCAGGCGCTTACGCCACTGAGCTAAATCCCCAACCCCTGAGTTTTTTTTTGTTTTGTTTTGTTTTTTAATATGTATGTACTTAGGTTTATTTGAAACAGTGGGAAATAGTGTCTTGAAAGTTCTGTGATGCTGGGGAGTATCCAAATAGTGATGCCACAACTCATTTTAGGAGATCAAGTTGTCAGGGTGACTCGTGGCATTTACAGAATGCTCTAATGTTTGGAGCCAGGGATGATTTGGGTTTCCAGCTACCACTGAGTGTGATGGGAGTAGGTGATTTGTCCTCTTTATTCCCTCATCTATAAAATTAGAGTGGAGGATATCTCCACTGGTCCCAGAGTTTTTAGGATTGTGTGGAATTTTTTTATATGTTAGTATATTTGAAGCTAAATGAAGATTCTTTATTTTGTAAATAGATTCCATCACTTTTTAATTGTGCAAAAGAAACTATCTTTATATTCCTTTCTGTCAAGCGGTTTTTCATGTAAAGCATGGGGGTAGTCAATTTAAATAATTTTCATTATTCTGGAGAATTGAAGGAAATGGAATTTCCCCCATGGTTTTTGTACCTTGGAGGTAATGTGACTCCATTAATGTAAGATAATGTAGCTCCTTGCCTTTTTTACTCTTCAGACACCCTTTTTTGTCAGTTTAAGGACTTAACTAGACTCATTTTCTGAATTCTTCAATTGAGCCTATTTGTCACATAAATGTTAACAGAATTGAAGAAGCCCCTGAAGTGAGTCCCTTATTTAGGTGAGACTGATGCTAGGAGAAGCCAGGATACTTTTTACTAATCAAACCAGTGGTTCTCAGCCTTGGCTAAATTTTGGAAGCACCTGTCAGTCATTTGCCTTGTAACATTCACGTTTTAGCCTTTAATATTGAAACATTTTTCCTACTATAGGTCAGACTATTTCTTAGATCTTAGGTTGAAAAGTTTTGTTTTCTTAGCTTTTGAAAATTAAGTAACTTCATGGGAAATAGGGTCTTTTAATTTGGAAAACTTTAAATTATTGAATCAACTTAGTTTTTAAAATCTATATATGTGTGATAGATGGTGTTAAACTTTTGCTTGCCAATAAGGGTTTATAGTGAGTCTTTTTGGAATAATTTGAAAGAAATGATCTTCAGGTTTTCAGAAACATCAATAATTGTATTAAAATTTTGTCTTCCATTAATTTATTCAGAGTTCAGATTATTTTGGGTTTTAGGCTTTTTCTAAAAATTTTTTTTTATTTTTTCTATAGGTGAAAGCACTGAAAGAGAAGATTGAATCTGAAAAAGGGAAAGATGCCTTTCCAGTAGCAGGTCAAAAATTAATTTATGCAGGTATGAATTAAATTTGCTGTGTCTTGCTTTTGGTGACATAAATTTTGAGCTTTAGAAATGTTGTGTTACAAATTACAGTATAGTCAAACTGATTCTTTTTTAATTGATTCATAAATATTATGTAGATAAAAGCAGTGAAGAGTGGTTATTGGAATATGATGTTAATATTCAATCTTCTCTTTATTCACATTTGCCCCTTATATTTTGCCACTGAACATTGTTTTATATTCTTTTGTAATCTTCATATAACTGACTTTTGTGTTTTTAATGCAGCCAAGTTTCTTGGTTTTATTAATCTAATGAATTGGGACCATTTAATGATTTTGTTTATTCATGTACTTAAAGTCAAATTTAGTGCCCCCCTTCCTTGAGACAGAGTCTCACTATGTAGTTCATGCTGACCTCCAAACTGCAGCAGTCCTCCTGCTTCAGCCTCCCAAGTGCTGAATATATATCTATTTTTAAAGAAACCACTAAAATTGAATTATGCAGAAAGTCATTTATGTTGAGAGGCACTATAAATACATGATAAGGGTGAGGGAAAGGATTATAAGATAAAGCATTCTTAGAACTCAATAAGGAAAAGTTGATCCAGAACAACACAGCTAATGATGGGAACAGAAAATTGCAAATTTTATTATCTTCACTGGTAACCAGGAAAAACTTGTTCAAAAATCGATTCAATATCCAAACATTTTGGGGGGGTACTGGGGATTGAACTCATGACCTCGCACATATGCTTGTGCTGCTGAGCTAAATCCCTGGCATTGATATCCAAATTTAATAGAGAAAATTCTCTTTGTTCTTCAAAATAAGTACTAGGCACTATTGTTGTAGATACCAAGAAGGCAAGTCTTTAATTGCCTGCAAATTGCTGTCTTTTTCTAGATCAGAGATTTTTGTAGTATTTCTCTAAATGAGGCATTTTAGAGAAAGTGCTAGCTCCATGATTTAAGCCCACTATTTTTATGGGTCAGTATTCAGAATCTTAATGAAGCAGGCATAAAAATACAATTTATGGTACCTGCAACCTGTTCTTTAATTCTTACATAAAATAGAAGTAGGGACTCTGTACTTCTGGTTGATGTTTATAACTTGTGGTGCAAATAAGTTTTTAAAGATGGAAAACTAGATGGACATAGTGGTGCGTGCCTATAATCCCAGCATTTGGGAGGCTGAGGCAGGAGGATCACCTGAACTGCATAGTGAGACTGTCTCAAAAAGACCAAATAATAGTGACAATAATAATGGAAAACTAAATATTGGGGATATAGCTCAGTGGTAGAGCACTTGCCTACCAGGTTTGAGGTCCTGGGTTTCAACCCTAGTCCTGGGGATAAACAGGAAAACTGAATTCCAGGAAAATGAAACCTCCAAGGTATCCTGACTGCTATCATCCTGACCTTTAGCTGACTACGGTCTTAAGGTACCCTGCCTATGCTTTACTGAGTTCTATACCATCTTCCTTTTCCTGTGTACCATCTCATTTTTAGAAATGTTTTTGTAGTACTGACTGTCATAGCATTGGAATATGGCTGATTAGTCTAGTATCTGGTATTTCAGGAAACTAGGAAGTTTGTTGCTATTCCCGATTCCTCCTATCAGGAAAGAATGTAGGTTATTTCCCAAGGGCTATCTGGGCAGTCACAATAATGGATTTTCTTTCTTTTAAGAGCTTCACTTGGTCAAGATCTGTTTCATATTTGCTTGACCAGCAAGTCTTCTATATAACTAATACATTTTTAAAGATTGCTTGATACTAAGCCAGCCATGGTGTCACACGTCTATAATCCCAGCAATCAAGAGGCTGAAGTCTGAATTCCAGACTAGACTGGACTACATAAGCAAGTTTGAGGCCAGCCTGAACTATACAGTGAGACCCTGTCTCAAAAAAATTTTTTTTTATTTTTTTGCTTGATATTGTATTTACAGGAGATATATTTGGCATCTTTTAGTCAAGTATTTATTCTTAATTGATGTGTTTCCATTTAGTTTGTCTTTATTTTGGCTGATTGGTTAATGTTTTACTTGGGAGAATAATAGAGTTAACATTGGTGATTAACTAATAAAAAGTTGTTTTGATTTCATTTATGTGTAAGGCAAACTTTATGGTGCCTTAAATTAACATTTTTTTCCTCTGACTTAGGTAAAATCCTCAATGATGACACTGCTCTCAAAGAATATAAAATTGATGAGAAAAACTTTGTGGTGGTTATGGTGACTAAAGTAAGTTTCAGCCTCATTCTGTGTCTTCATGCATGTGAGTTTTAATAATGATCCAAATTCCACATAACGGGCACAGTTTATGTATCTGTAGAATTGTGTACCTCACTGCTGTTACAGGTATTTTTTAAGTTTACCTTGAGTCAACCATTTAATTGATAATTTCATACATTTATAATTTTTATTTAAACTAAAACCATTGAAATATTTAAAAACCTTGTTAAAATTGGTTTTGCTACTATAGTTAAATACCACATAATTTTAAAAAATATGATTAGCAGGACCAGGGATATAGCCCACTGACTGGTATAGCACTTGGGTAGCATCTATGAGGCCCTGGGTTTGAGCCCAAGCATTTTTTTAAAAAGTCACACTTAGCAGCTGAATAAACATCTTTTATTCTATACCTTTTAATAAGGGTGCTTTAAAGAAGTTTGATATTTACTAAACCTGGCAAACTCTTCCAGGTAGGAAAGGCATGAAATGCAAACACATTATTTTGGTGATACTTCTTTGCAAAGAAATGAAACTTTTTGAAAAGTAGAAAAAAAGAAATGATGGAATTTGAATGAGAACATTTTTTTTTTTGTGATTTATTAGACTAAAGTTATTTGGGGTTTTTGTTTTCAGGGATTTTTTTTTTCCTTTTTTGAATTTTTTGTTGTCTTTTTGTTTTGAGTTTGTTTGAGCTACTATGTAGTGCAGGCTGGTCTTGAACTCACATAATCCCTGGTAGCCTCAAACTCAGGATAATCCTCCTGGCCTCAGCCTCCCATGTAATGAGATTATAGGTGTGTCACCATGCCCAGTTTGGATTATTTATAAAAGTGAAATTTTTCTCCAGAGAATGACTGTGGATTCTTTGAGAGACTATTAACTTACTTACTTACTTACTTACTTACTTATTGAAATACTTGTTTGATATAAATACATGCAGTGGAGAGTTAAGACAAATACAGAAGTTCTGCTACTCGTGACCTTAATTTTTAGTATTCAGTTGTCATGGGAAGGAACAGTGTTATCAGTAGTTAGCTTTACTTTACAATGAAACACCTGAAATAGCTACTTTATAAGAAAAAGAGGTTCAATAGCTTGGAGTTTTGGAAGCTGGCAATTCAAACAGTGTGGGCAGGTTCTGGTTAGGGTCCCTCTCAGCAGCAGCATACCTGAGGGGAGAGGTGTATATTTGTATATTTCATTCATGTGTGGTCTCTGGTCACCTTTTAATCAGAATTCAGTCACAAGGGTTCTACCCTGATAATGTAGCCTAATCACTTTTCTAAAGTCTGACCTTTAAACTCCATGGTCAGATTAAGTTTCCATTAATCACCATTAATTTAAAGCTAAGAATTAAGCTGCATGAATTGGTTGAAGGGATTAGCAAACCATACCAAGCAATGTTACTTGGAACAGTAATTGAAACAGTTTATCCAAGACCAAAAGTAGAATAAATGTGAGGATTTTGTTTTCAAAATCACAGAATAATTCATAGTAATTGAAAATTTTGCCGGGCATGGTGGCTCACGCCTGTAATCCCAGCACTTGGGAGGCTGAGGCAGGAGAATCGTTGCAAGTTCGAGACCAGCCTAGGCTACAAAGTGAGCTAAAGGCGAGCCTGAATTGTATAGAGAGACCCTGTCTCAAAAAGACAAAAAAAAAGAAAGAAAATTTTACTTACCATAAACTCAGGAGTAAAAAGCAACTAAACAGTTTATGTTGAATTTGAAATTTTTTTCATCAAATGAGAGCCAAAATGATTTTGCTGTTATTTAAACATCAGGTGTGCCATCTAGCAGTGCACGGCTGTGGAAGCATCAACTGTCTTTCAGATCCACAACTTCCTGTACCCCAAATTGAGACTCTACCTTCACTAAACACTGACTGCTCATTCCTCTTCTCTCACCCTAGAGCAGTTTTCATTCTACTTTCTATCTCCCTTCACTCTAGGTTCATAATGTAAGTGAACTTTTACAGTAACTGTCCTTTTGTGGCTGGCTTATTTCACCTAGCACAATGTCTTCAAGATTCATCTGTATTTTAGCATGTATCATAATTTCATTCCCTTTGAAGCAGAATAATACTTTTTTCTTGCTAGTTTCATGCATATTAAGTAGGGTAAATGTGATAGTCAAGCATCGGGATATGTTTTGTTATTGCTGAAATAATCCTTTTGTATTACAGTAACTTTGACGATTGAGAATCTATGAAATAAGCAGAAAAGACCTCAATAGGTGCAAGTCTTTGAGTAGTAGATACTTACATTTCACAGAATTCTGCTAACATTCACGCTTGTTTTACTTTGAAGTTAATGAAACAGACCAACTATTAGAAAGGAAACAAGGTTCCTGTAGTTCATTGCTAGACAAGCAATGAGATAACTTTATTAAGAATAGAGGAAAGGGGCCAGGGACACAGCTCAGCGGCACAGCGCCTGCCTGACAAGCGCAGTCAAGAGTTCAGTCCCCGTACCAAAAAAAGAAGAATGGAGGGAAAAATCACTTAGATCAAAAGCAAAAAGAAAAATTTCAAAAAGCAGAGGGGCCTGATACTGTTTAAGATAGTTTAATTCTTTGTAGAGTCGGTTCTTAAAGGCATGATCTGTTATATTCTATTGACCTCAAGTAATTAAGGAAAATGTTAAGTAGATGCAATAAATTTTAAGTTATTTTTATTCAAACTGGTTATTACAATATTGTATGTAAAAATCTAAATCTTTATCTTTGGGAAGCTCCTGTTTGTCTACAATTTCATTACATAAGGATTTCATTTCATGACAGTTTCAGAACATTGATAACCTTTAGTATATTGACAGTTAAAGTTATAGAGCTAAATACAAGACCCCTAGAACCGGGAAAGGAGGTGTGGTAGATGCTAGTATTTTATAAAAGCCTCCTCCATCCATTTTCTTGTTTGTTGGAGACGGGATCTCACCTTGAACGTGCAGTGATCCTCAGCCTGCTGAGGGCTCAGATTTTAGGCCTGTGCCACCACATCTGGCTTCTTCCTTTCCTTGCACCGGCTGTTTTTTCCTCCAGTGTACTGTTTGCATACATTGAACAAACATGAGGCATCTTCTTCCCTCTATAGTTTGTAGATTTATTCCTGTGGCAAATTATACTGTATGTTCATTACATCAAAAGAGTTAAACTTTGGCCATAGGAAAAGTGTGAACTAAACAGTGAATGTGGGGGGCTTAGCTCTGAATTTGGTTCGTTTGTGGGCTGGTGGGGGTGGTTTTGGTGTTTTGAGAGAGGGTGTTGCCATGTAGTTCAGGTTGGCCTTGAACTCAGGGTGATCTTGTGTCAGTCTCCCTAGCGCTAAGATTACTGTTCTGTACCACTAACAGGCAGTGAATATTGGTAGGCCTCAGGAGCAGAGCTCATGTAGTATGATTTTGGTTTTTTCTCTGTGGGCATCTTTTTTTGTCTCTTTACATATATACCGCAAAGTTTTATTAGCCTTCTTATACTTACACTTACTAGTTATGGTTAGTATTGGGATTTTCTTCCTAAAGTTCAGACTAATGTTTGACATTTTCATTAATAGTCATACTTTTATTTCAAGAAAATTATTCTTTCAAGAAAATTATTTTGACAGTGGTTTTATGATCAGGGTACATAAATTTTTCCAGGAAAATTACTTGGATTTTTAAATAGTGCCGCCTTTTGGTTCCTTTTCATATTAACCTGATAGGTAGATGGAACTTGTTGGCTGAAGCCACTTGTGGTCTGCAGTTAAGAAAGATAACAGAAATGCTCTTAAGAACTTAGAAGATTACAAAGTGATTCAGTTTGTTAATATTGGTCATTTATTATGTCATTTTACAAAATTATGTTCAAGTTACAAGTTTGTGTTAGTGTTGTTTGTAGCATCCTGTAACAGTAGTCTAATTGGTACATGTAGTATATTTTGTTATAATTATTTTGCTTTTTAATATACTTAGCCCAAGGCAGTGACCACACCAGCACCAGCTACAACGCAGCAATCGAGTCCTGCCAGCACCACCACCGTTAGTGCCTCTACAGCAACAGCTGTGGCTCAGGCACCAACCCCTGCCCCTGCTTTGGCTCCCACTTCCACACCTGCATCTATTGCTCCAGCAGTGACAACGGCATCTTCTGAACCTGTGCCTGCTAGTGCAGCTCAGCAGGAGAAGCCTGCAGAGAAGCCAGCAGAGACGCCGCCTGCTAGCAGCCCCACATCAACTGACAAGTAAGAACTGGATTTTAGGGAACTTTATCTCTGAGTAGGTGCACAACAAGAATGTGTGCATGTATTTTTTTTTTTAAGTTAATACATGTTTGCAGTATACAGTGCCACATCATTATGGGGATTCTGCATATGCAGCTAACACATTATTTTTCCAAATTCATTTTATTTCAAGGAGAAAAGAAACAAAGTTTCAAAACAGGTCAATCAGGTGTCTAACACATCCTAATTCCTTTTTTTTTTTTCCTTTAAATACCTTTTATCTTCTCCCCAATCTCTTGTTCTCCTTCTCACTTGAAAAGTTCTTCCTCCTTCGTGATTATCTTCCGTTTTGTTCCCTATGTGTATTTTGGGTTTCCTACACAAGAGAAGCAATGTGGTATTTAAACTTGTGTGTCTGATTTGTTTTACTTAAGATTATGATCTCAAGGTGCATCCATGTACCTAAAACTGCTTCAAGTTTATCTCCCTTTATGACAGAGTAATACTCTATTGTATATAAGTACCACTTTTTTTATATATCCATTTATCTATTAGTGGACATACAGGCTTTTTCCAAGATTTAGCTATCATAAATTGTGCTGCTATAAACATGGACATGCATGTATCACTGTTGTGATGATTTTATCTCTTTCAGGAAGATCCTCCATGTATTTATTTTGAATAATATTGTTTTGATAAAACTGAGTTCATATCTGCTAAAGTTTTTCTAAACTTTGAACTCTGACTAAACTATATTCTTATGTCTATTTTGATAGTCTACTATAGATAAATACACATACTTCCTTCCATGATCCAGGTATTCCCACTCTGGTTTTGTTTTGTTTTGTTTTGTTTTGTTTTGTTTTGTTTTGTTTTGTTTTGTGCCAGGGATCAAACTCACGACCTTGCGCTTGCCAGGCAGGTGCTTATGCCACTGATTTAAATCCCCAGCCCTGATTTTTTTTTTTTTTTTAAGGTAGAAAGAAGAATGATTTATTTTGAGTAGAAATGTTGAAAATACAAATGACCAGAAAAAACAATAATTGCAACATTGCTGCCCCATCATTTTTTATCTTTGCCTTATATTTCTGGTTACTGTGTTTTTAATAAGCACCCTTCCACATTCCAAATATTTCTAATTTCTGAATAGCAGTGTGTGCAGTTCTGATATTTGTTAGTTCTTATAACCTTAGAGAAGTAATTAATACTTTTGAATTTTTTCATCATTTATGAATCATGAGTGACAACCAGGACCTATCTCATAGTCATTATCAGGATTAAACAAAGTGTTATATAGTTTGTAAAGTAACACATGAGGCACACTAGTTGCTGAGAATCAGCAGTTGTTGATGCTTTACCTAACAGTGTTTGTTGACCTTTGGGTTGTTGGAATTTTTTACTATTATATCTCTACTTTTGTTAACATATATAAAAGGTAAGCTTGTGTCTCTGAAGTTCTTGTTTTGGTTTTTGAGATAGGGTCTCTGTAATTCAAGTTGATCTTGAACTCACTGTGTAGTCCAAAGCTGGCCTCCAACTCATGGCAGTCGTCCTGCCTCAGCCTCCCACATGCTGGGATTACAGGTGTGCATTACCATGCCCAGCTGTCTCTGGAGTTCTATAGAAAAAGCAAATGTGGAGACATTTGAAGAAAGAAATAATATCCTGTGGGAAATTTATAGTAAGATTACTGAGCAGTTTATAGCAGTGGTTTGGTTTGGTTTGGTTTGGTTTGGTTTGGTTTGGTTTGGTTGGTTTGGTTTGGTTTTGGTCATCCTTAAATGATAATAAAATGATCATAGCTAGTGCTTTAGTCAAGGTTATCTTGGCTGGAAATCCATGCTTTACCTCGGAGCATTTATTATATTCATAGTGTGCTTTTACTGGCACTCCAACTGTATTGTGATTTAGTTCAGTTCAGGACCTCAGTTGCAATATTAAATGAACTTGGAATCAACCAAACAATGGAAAACTTGGGTGACTGAAAGTATTTGCTGACATGGAATGCGTTTTGATACATACAGCAATGATGAGAAAGAATATATAGTTGTGCGTCTTTATTCAAAGGGAGTATAAGATGTCCAGTGGGTACCTGAAACCTTGCAAAGTACTGGATCCTACATGCATGCTGTGTTGTTTCCTACACATACACATGCCTGTGATGGCATTTAATTTATAAATCAGGCATAATAAGAGATTAATAACAACTAATAATGCACTATAATGATTGTGATAATATACCATAATAAAATTTACATGCGAATGTAGTCTCTCTTGGACTGTGAAGTAAGATTACTTAAGCATTACTAGAACATAAGCACTGTGATACCTTGACATTTGCTCTGATATGTGAGACTAAGTGACTTAACAGGCAGTAGCGCGTATAACGTGGTGTACATCCCAGGTGGGACAGTCCAAGGCCAGCACAAAATTTCATCGTCCCACTCAGCATGCTACACACTTGAAAACTTTATTTTTTGCTTAAGTGTGACTTCTGTGTCTAACCTAGTAACCTATGTTTAGAGGAGACTTGGTTACCTGGTTCATTGCTGGAAAGACAGCGTAGACTCAGGAAATGTTTTCCCTCTACTTGTCTAAAACACTTGCTTTTGGCATTCTGTGACCCCATTGCTTAACTAGAATCTTTTCTCCATGTACAGCCAGAAGCGCATTCAGCTTTCTTACCTAATAGTAGGTAATCCAGAGTCAGGTTAAGCTGTTACATCAAAGCACTGTTGACCAAATCTCTATGAAAGGAAGTTTACAAATTTAAGAAATTTGTAAGCAAATTAGTTCACCCAAGCCATTTAAATACTGTAAACTTAATGAAATGTCTTGATTCAGTATAGTTTGTCTTATTTTCTAAATTGCTTTAAGCTCCTTAAGCTCACAGTGTGAGAGTTTTATAATTGAGCAGTATATTTTGTGTGCTGTTAACAATTTAAATTTTTATTTCCACTGTTCTTTGTTACCAGGAGCAAAATTTATCTATTCTAGAGTCAGGATTACCTTTTCATGTCAGCAGACAGTTGTGTCAGTGAGTTACCACTCAGTGATCCAGGAAGCATACACTAGAGTTTCTGCTTAGTTAGCCTTTTGCACACCAGCTGCTTGTGCTTATTTCTCAAAATTGTGTACCTTAGGGGAGGATGATATAGGGAAGGTGAGAAAAGCTTAACATAAAAAACTCTTTAAATATGCCTCTGTTCTTTCTATGTATCCTGCTAAATGTTTAGCATCTTGCAAAAAACAAACTTAGTGGGCTGAGGATATACCTCAGTGGCACAGCGCCTGCCTGGCAAGTGCAAGGTTGTGAGTTCAATTCCCAATCCAAAAAAAAAAAAAATCCACAATTATCATGAGATGTATCGTGGTGTAAATATATGCAGCATCAATAAGTTTGTTGTATGTGAGGGCGATCTGGTTGTAATACTTGTCACCCCCATTGATCACCAGGATTGGTTCAGCTGATTTGACTAGCTAAGCAGGTGTCCCCTTTCCTCATCACTCTATGTACGTCCCTCCCAAAGCTGCATGCTTGGTCAATGATGGCAATCACCCCTGATAGAGGAGAGTTTCCTTGGTCAAGAGTACTCAAGTTGCCACACTCCCCTGCTAGAACCTCCAAACAAGCTCTCAAGGTTTGTCCATCACCGCTGGCCTGATTCTTTACTATTAGAGATATTGCTCTTTAAAAGTCACCTGCTACAGTACATATTCTACTTCTTGATATCTTCAGGGACATTCAGATTAACCTCATATCCATGAGTAAGGAAATAATTTGACCTGCGTTTTATTTGTAACTAGAGAATAGGACTACTCAAAGTGTAGCCGTCCATAGGTAACTTTAACATTTCTAAGAGTTTGTTTGCAATGAATTGTTGGGTTCCACCCCAGATCTCAAAAAACTAGAATTATCTGGGGGTAAATCATAAAAATATGTCTTGTAACAAGCTTAGATTTGCTAAAGTTGGAGACATTTTTATGTCTTAGTTTCTTTCTCATCACTGAGTCACAGTTCCCAACACCTAAAATTTAAAGGAGGAAAGATTTCTTTTGGCTCACAGTTTTTATAGAGGTTTCATGGTCAGCTAGCTCTAGGGAAAGGTGGTGTGTAAGAGGAGAAATGGCTCATGCCTTACTGACAGGAAACAAAGAGCAAGGTTAAGAGGCTAGGGAGTGATTAGACCCTTCCAGGCCATGCCGCCTCAGTGACCCACCCCCTCTAGCCAGGCTTCACTCCCAACATCACAGTTAGCCATAAGCTCCTCAGTGCACTGATCCATTGGTGGGTATCATACCGCATGATTCAGTCACCTCACAAAAGCCCTACCTATGAGCACATGAGGTTTCCAGGGAACATCTAGGTACAAACCTCACACTTGATAACTAATACTATGAGCAGTTAAAGAATGTGGTATGTGAACATATTAAATGAATGTGATTTCAAGGGTATTTACTGAGTATGAAAAGTTTGCAAAATGATACAGGCAATAACCGTACGCAAAAAAAAAAAATGTTATGAGCCATCATTTGTTTTTCATGAATGTGTGTGTTAATGTGTAAGAGAACGTTACAGAGGTCTGGCTCATATTAACTGGTGATTGTGTTTTCTCTGTCTGGGGAGGGGAGCAGTGGTGAGGCTGAATGAAGCTTGTAGAATGGTGGTTGAAGTGTACGTTCCATCTTTTAATGCTTAAGAAGGTGGTTTTAAAGCAATGTTTGAGACTAATGCAAATTGTTGTGAACGTTTTATTATCTGATACCAGATAATAAAATGTATTAAAGATGATAATGATTAAAAATTTGGAATGGCTCACATTAGAAAGATTGCTGAGTAGAATAGGCAGTAATCTAGAAATAGAACCAAAACAGAACTTTTAGTTAATCATATAGTTTCAGACAATTGAGAAAATGCTCTTGGGATAAATGCTTCACCGTTTGATTGGGGAAAGATGGATCCTTTGTATTGTACATGCATAAAAATAACTTCTAGATGGATAAAGAGTTAATATAAAAGAGGAAACCATAGACTGGTATAGAACAAGAGAAAAACAAGAATAAAAGTTTTAAACCAGACCACACATTCCTTAATAACACATCAATTTGGTCCACTAAATGGAATGCTATGCATTTCTTTAAAAAAAAAAAATGGCTTATAGATGAGGTTGTGACATAGAATAATTGTTAAGTTTTGAAAGCCCTACTGAAATGAGGGTGAAGGGAAGTAAAAAGAATTAAGATGTGTTATAAACGTATACTAATAAAAATAGCTTTTCAATTAAAATAACCACGAGAAAGCAAGACACTCGTCTTTTTTTTTTTTTTCTGAGACAGCATCTCACTATGTAGTTCATACTGCCTCAAACTCACAGCAGTCCTCTTGCCTCAGCCTCCCAAGTGCTGCTATACCCAGCTACTAGTTATTCTTTGAAACTGGTATCTTAGTGATTGTCTTTGAAGTATGGGTCTTGAGCCAAAAGATTATTTGACTTTTGTAAATATTTTCTACCTCTACATGTTATTTTTACTGTCTAGTTGTGAAAAAACTTAAAATATGCCAAAGGATTATTTTAATCATAATAATAATTTGGATGTTATGTGAGGTACTTTCTTGAGCATCTTACTAGCAATAATACTACCCAAAATACCTTGGAGTATATACTGTTTTTGACCTTGTGAAATTGAAGAAATTGAGGCTTAGAAAGTTTGAGTTCAAATGTGGATTTGCTAGCTCTTGCTGTACTTGAGAATGCTTTCTCAGAAAAGTATAATGTAGGTCCCTCCTTTGCTATAACATATTAAATTTACAAAATAACTGGTTTCCTTGTGTATGTTTTTTTTGGGGGGGGGGGTTGATATTCATCCCCCACTACCATCTTGTACTCTCCCACTTACCCTATTACGAGTTTTTTTGTTATTGTTTTAAAAATTGAAATGAGCCTGGTATGGTGGTGCACACCTGTAATCCCAGGACTCGGGAGGCTGAGGCAAGAGGATCACCATGTTCAGCCAGCCTGAACTATGTAGCAAGACCCTATATCAAAACACATTAACAACAAAAATGTAATGTACATGTATGGGGGATGTAGGCATGCATGTTGTATGCATACATGCTGATTTAAACTTCCACCTTTGGCACTTCTGTAACCTTATTTCTCTTTGACCATCTCTTTAAGGCGTCTCAAAATACTACGTGTTATTCTGAACTTATCTGTGATTTCCCAAGAGTTACTTAGTCTTTTTAAATTGTTTTCTTGTAGGTTAGATCTTGGATTTCTCCTACATCTGCCTTTTTTGTATATGCCATTTTCCTTGACTTGAATCCCTTCTTTCAGTTAAATTGTTGAAACTTACTATAAAACCTTGCTACGTGGAGACTTCTGACCAAATTTTGCTTCTATGTGTGCTATTTAGTGATATATTGATGTTGATATTTCTCTGTGACTTGATTTATCCAGCATTTTATTGTGTATTATCGTTTTCATATTTCTTCAATAGAGTAAACTGAGTGGACATTATATTTAAAATGATGGATTCTCAGAATGGCAGCAATATTAAGACTGAAGATACATTCCAAGCCATAAATGTTACATGTAATACTAAATATAGTAGCCAGACTTTTTATTTAAAGGCAAAAATCTTAGTGAGTTGAATAGTTACAAAACCAATACAAATTAAATTTTGCATACTTTTTGAAATGTGGTTTTTCTATAAAACTTTTCCAGTACATCAGGAGATTCTTCTCGGTCAAACCTTTTTGAAGATGCAACAAGTGCACTTGGTATGTATGTACTTTATCTTGTATATAACCCACTCAAAATAGGAAAGAAGTTTACATTTCACTTTTTTATCACAATAATGTGTTAATTCATGGTTACTTAAAATTGAGCTGTAAAATGATTTAGGTAACTAATGGTCAATCAATGTATATGTAAATGTGATCTTGACAAGGTTTAATCTATGTGTAGTTTTATTATATGTCTTTGCAAAAGTTCACAATTTCTGTCCATCTTCCTCACACTTCATGTTTATTCACTTCTAAGTTCTCTGTTTGATGACGTCTGTAGATTCCCATCTACATTTTTTCACTTGTATTAGCTTACAGCAAAAATTTCTTATCCCAGCTTTTAGTTTGACTAGCCAAATAAAGCCTCTTCCTCTTTCTGTACCCCTGATCTGTCAAAATTAGCTTTTTCCTTGCTAACTCCAGTACAGTTCCTACAGATTATTGGTTTATTGGCTGGCAGCATTATTCCTTTTCGTTGATTTCAGCAGGTAGAAAGCTGAGGGGAGATGGGTCCGGCAGCTTTAATGGAGTATGGACTCCTGCACCAGCAGGGTTTTCTTCACCAGTAGCACTCTTAAAGGATCTGGGCTAGTTCCTCTGACCTAATTAGATTTGAGTACCCTGGTGCCCTATACTTACGGAATATGGGGTTTTTGTGGGGTTTGGGGCGGGGGCTGATTTTGGTTTTTGGCACCAGGAATCTAACTTAAGGCTTCCTGCTTGTCAGGCAGGTGCTGTGCTGCTGAGCTACATCCCCAGCTGAAGTATGCTTTATAGTGTCAGAATAACTTACACACTCTAAGATGGTCTAAAGAACATCAAATCCAGATTTTGATCTCGCAGGAATTAACTGAGATTGCTCTGCTACCAAGTAGCTGTATCAGTCAGCATCTAGTCAGGAAAACAGAAGTCATCGTACTTATAACACAAAAAGAGTTGCCCTTAGCATATTGTTCCAGGGGTAGTTAGTTGGAAGGGCTGGAAAGAGGGTTCCTCAGAGAATGGATAACCAACTAACTGTTCTGTGGCCTCAGAACTGGAGGCACCTGGCATTTACCTTAATGCTGCTGAAGTCTCTGACCGGCACTACTGCTGCTGCACCTAAGCCTGTGGCATTGATGTCTTTCTTTTGCATCTATATCTTTTAGAATACCCCTTCTCAGTTGTGTACAAAGATTCCTTTGTTCGTTAATCTTTTATTTATGTGATCGCTGTGTTGATTCTCTGCCTCTTTTGACTTTCCTCAACTTCTTTCAGACCATTCTTTCTTAGGCTTTCTAGTTCTTTTTTTTCTTCACATCAATAGTTCTGCTCTAGGCCATAGTTCAAAGTTTAAACATTGAGAAAGCCATTACCACCATTACCCTACGGATTTGGAAGTCACAAGCTTTCTGGTTGGCAGTTTAAACAACTAAGACAGAGCTCCCAGACTTAAGTTATTTAAACTGTCAACCAGAAGGCCTACAACTTCTACAAACTTCTTAGATTTCAGATTGACTCAACTTTCTGTTCCCCATTTGATTGTTCTTTGTTCCCTTACTTGCTTTTGCACCATCATCCTCCCTTGACCTAGACATTACATTATCCTTGGCCATCTGCCTCTCTCAGTCCAGTGAGTGTGATTGATTCTCTTTCCTAAAGTCTCTGGAATATTTGTTTTCACTGCCATTCAGTTACCTTAGTTCAGGTCCTTACCTCACTTTGGTGTTATCCTTTTCTATCTAGTCTCTTCCTGCCAGCGTGGACTTTGTAAAAGGCAAATCTGATGGGGTCATTGTTACTTCAGTTGAGTCCAGAACTCACTAATCTCAAACCTCACCCTCAAATTTAAAAGGAGATGAAAATAAACCTTTCTCACATGGTTATTGTGAAAAATAAATCTGATACACTGTGTTAAAATAGTGTAGTTTTGTCTTCCAGAGCTGTCAGTTCTATTTCTTTTGATGCCTTGTTTCTCTTTTCTGGGAACTGGGTGATTGAGTGGCTTTTTACTTGAACTTAATCATTAGATACTTAAGAAATTTTTTTTAAATTACAAAGTAATTTATGGGAATGGAAAAGGAAAAGTCATGTGTTTGCTTTTGTCTGTTACTATAATGAAATATCGGAGGGTGGGTACTTTTTAAAAAGGCTTATTTAGTATAATTCTGGGGCTCCAAGGACATGGTAGTGCTATCTGCTTGCCGTGCTCTGCGAAGGCCCCTTGAAGAACAGTGTCACAATGACAGAAGTGTGTGTGAGAGGGAAACCATATGCTGAGACAGCCCTTTAGATAACTAACGCGAGGTCCCACAAGAATTACCTTAGTCCTTTTTCAAGCTGTACTCCCAGCGACCCTACCATTTCACGATAGACCTCACTTTTTGTTTTCCAGTATTTCCATTTATTCTCTTCTTTTTTTAAAGAACCTTTAACAACTGATTCAAAAATTGATACATGAGAGCAGATATCCAAGAATAGCCATTACACAGCTGAAGAAAACAATACAGCTGCCTACAATGACAGGTGTAAATCCCATAAACATAAGATCAAGCTCAAGTGTCAGACAAACGCACACACTTTATAAACATGCAAAACTAAATAATACATAATTAAACTATCAGAATAGTAGGGGAAGACCAGGCAAGCCTACCGGCTCTCATCACCATACTGGGCCCCAAGTTTCTACAATTTGAACTCTTGAGAAATATGAAGGTGTTTTAGCTTTTAAATATCTCTGTCTTTGAAAATTCTGTAGGAAAAAAATTTATTGAACAGATAGTGAAAGTGATGCCAAATGACATGGTCCCCTACACAGGCGAACCCGGGTTTGAATGGTGGAAGGGTGGGAATAGTGAAACTTAAATTTCAAATTATAATGATACCAAGAACATGAGAGAACTCCATAAAGAAAAACGGGTTAGGCAATACCTTTCGGACATTGTAGCTTTTAAATTTAGAAGAACCTGGCCATTTGGAGACGGCTGGCATGAGTGGAGAGCCTGAAAGGAAAGGTGCAACTTGGGGTGTGATGGGGAGGGGCATTAGGAGCTTCAAATGAAATGAGGTTTTCTTTCTTAAAGGTCACTTTTCCAGCTAAAGAATGAATTGTAGGTGGAGGCAAAGTGGTAACCCTGATCAAGAGATTGCCGTGGGCTAGTCTTGAAAGATGGCAGTGAAACAGGAGCTCGATGGGTTTGGGATATACCTGAGAGGAGGAGGGGCTGGTGCAGTGGTACACTGGTAGATCAGATGTGGAAGAATGGGGGGAATTGTTGAAATCACCAAGCTTTCCAGTTAAGCATCTGGACAAATAAAGATGCTGTGCACTGAAGAGAGAAGACAGATGACAGGAAGAACATTTGAGGGCGAATCCGTTGAGTGAGTAGAGTAGAGTGTTGAGGAAGTGTGGGCACAGCATACGTGTAAAGCTGTGCCTGTGAGGGAAGAGAGCAGACAAATGGCCAGTGCCTGAAGGACGGAGACCTCCTTTCCTTTTTCTCTTCTTTTTGGCGGGGGGTGGTTTTATGTTTTGAGATGGGCTGTTATTACTATGTTTCCCGGGCTAGCGTTAAACTCTCAGACTCAGGTGCTTCTCTCACTTCCATCCACCTCCTCTAAGTGCCGAGGTTAGAGGTGTCAACCACCAAGTCTGGCTTTCAATTGTGCCTATGACAACATACTCATTTTTCTTGTTACTACAATAAACCACAATGAAAAGCCAGGCATAGTGACTCACACTTGTAATCCCAGTACTCAAGAGCCCGAAACAGGATTGCTGCAAGTTTGAGGCCAGTGTGAGCTACGTAGTGAAACCCTGTCTTAAAAAAACAAAACAAAAGGCACAAGATACCACAGACTTAGTGGTATAAAACAACAGACTCACTATCTTAAGGTATTATAGGTTAAAAGTCTGATGAAGGATTCAGTAGGACTGTGTTCTTTCTGGAGACTGGGAGAGAATCCATTTCCTTGACTTTCTCTGCTTCTTTAGGCTTCCTACATACCATGACTCTTAGCCCCTTCCTCCCTCCGAAGCAGCAGCATAGCTTCTCTGATTGTGCTTTTGTCCGCTCATCCTAACACTCTCATCTGGTTCCTCTTCTATTTTTAAGGACTCTTGTGGTGACATTGGGCCTACTTGGAAAGTCCAAGATGAGTTTCCCATCTGAAAGTCAGTTAATTAACCACCTCACTTTCATACAATACAGCTTCACTTCCCCTATGCTATATAATCTAATATATTCAAAAGGTTTTAGGCACTAGGCATGGGCATTTTGGGAGTACCATTCTGCCTTCTACTACATGTATGCATGTTGTAATTTAGAGTATTAATTGTATCTGTAACACGGTAGCATATGAAACATTTTAGACATGTGGATAAAGAGATATATAAAGAATGTTTATTAAAAGTTCCTATCCTTTCTCTTCTCTCATTCTCAGTGACAGGTCAGTCTTATGAGAATATGGTAACTGAGATCATGTCTATGGGCTATGAACGTGAGCAAGTAATTGCGGCCCTGAGAGCCAGTTTCAACAACCCTGACAGAGCAGTGGAGTATCTTTTAATGGTGAGAAACCTGTTTTTCTTTTCTTTCTATTTAAGATCAAAATCTCAAAGAAACATATTTTAAAAGAAGAGTATGCTGGGAAATTTATATGTACTTTTATTTTTTCTTAGAATGTTAACATTTTGTGTTGATAAAATAATTAATTTTTAAGATTCTTCTGTGATTTTAGTTTCAAAACATGGCTAAATATCTTACAAAATTGACTAGTTGTAGTGCCTTACACCCTGGTTGTATGTTGGTTGTAGGGACGTGTTTTTAGTCTAACAGGCCAACATTTTAGTAGCTTTTTTAGCTGCACTATGATCTGGGAGCTCAGAACAAATTTTGTTTATTTTTCTATATGAATTTTTGTAATTAATTGCCAGCTTCACAAAACTAGGAAAGTTCGTATAAGAATTTTGATTTCTGGTTTATCTGAACAGATTCAATCTCAGCTTTTCCTGAGCAGTTGGAGAAAAGGTTTAGGTTATGGACTCTTAATTCATTAGCCTTCCCATTCACTCGTGATCCAGTGTCATACTTTTGACTTATTTTTGGTATCAAGAATTGGTCCAGGGCTTGAGCATGCTAGATAAGTACCCCACCTTTGAGCTGTATCTGTAGACCCTTTTTAAATTTTATTTTGAGACAGTCTCAGTAAGTTCCCCAGTCTGGCCTTGGACTTGCCTTCCTTCTGCCTTATACTCTGGAATCACTGAGATTACACATGTGTGTCATGCCTCCCTCTCGTGGTACATCTTATGTATGGTATTCCTTGCCTGATTCTGTTGACCTTTGGATTGTTAGCTTACGGCAGTGAGTAGCAGTTGAAGAACTTCTGAATAATTGGAAGGGGTAGGGTAAAGGTTTTTAAGAAATAGGCTGTGGACATTGAAGCCCTTAGCATTTTATTAACACAAAAGTCAGCTAGTTGTACAGATGTACTTACAATCTAAAGTACCTCAATATTGGAATAATGCTGGATTAACCCTTTTTAGTCTTAAAATTTTGTTCTGTAATCATCCTTGGTGTTTCTGGAATATTAATTTAAGTCTAAATTGCTTCAAAGATAATCTTTGATAGCTGTGATCCTAACTCTTTGGAAAATATTGTACAGTCCATAGTGTAACTAATGTCTTTATTTCTTGGTTGCATTTCTGCTAGAAACTCCTTTTCATTAGCCAGATAGCTTCAGGCAACCCTTAGTCACAGCCAGATCACTGTGCTTTTGGCTCTACCGATTATTTCTCTATGCGTTGGCACATGAGGCTCACAAAATCTTTCCTCGCCATATACAGTTATCTTTTTTAATTTACTTTTCCATTATCCTGGGTATCGCCTTTAAATTCTGGCAGCTGGCTTATGTCTTTTTGGAATTGAGAACTCTTTGGTGTTGGTAGTTGTGGATCATTTTAGGAGGGACTTCCCAGCCCCAGAGTCTATAAGAAAATACTACCTTTACTTTCAAGGAGCAGCTTTAACTTATACTTAATTAGGATTCTATGTAGTATCAGATATTTTGATTTAATTTAATGTATGTGATTTTTTTTCCCCATCTTTTTGAGACAGGGTCTCCCTACGGAGTCCAAGCTGGCCTTGAAGTCACTATGTAGTCCAGGCTGGCTTCGAACTCAATGCAATCCGCCTGCCTCAGATTCCTAGTGGGGGGATTACAGGCATATACCACCATGCCCAACTTTTTTTTTTTTAGACAAAGTTTTACTATAATCCACAGTGACCTCCTGTCTCGGCCTCCCTAGTGCTGGGTTTATAGGTGTGTGCCACCATGCCTAGCTAATGTATGAAATTTTAAGGAATAAAAGAATCACTTTTTCCAGAGTTCAATTTTAAACTGGTATGTAGCATCAAATATATAAACAGATGAGAGAAGAATTCAGGAAATAGTTTAAATTATGTTTTTTTTATGTTTATTGTTTAAGCTACTATCTAAGGTGAACGGGGAGAAAGAAGTATTAGTCATTTATACCTAATAAAAGGCTGTATCTGGTGTGTGTAAGAATTAGAGGTAGATCTGTAGCTGTGTTTACTGGCTTTTTGGTTTAACAAACCTGTTGGAGAATTTGGTGGAAGCCCTTGCGCTTCTGTATATACCTGGTTTACACTTAGTGACTTGTCATCTAAGGTCTTCAATTCGTGACCTGTCTTAAACACTTGTTTCCTTTTCTTGCAGTGGCTTCTAATGCCGGTAGCCATCACTCTTCATTCCTTTTGCTTATGAGTTTGGCTTGTAGTTTATTAGAGAATGGAAGAATTTACTGCATTTTATTCACTCAAAATATTTCTTTTCTCCGCTTTTCAGTATGTAAGAATTTGAAAAAGAGGTTTTGTGTGTGCCTGTGGTCGTGGGGCTTGAACTCAGGGCCTTGTGCATTGTAGGCAAGCACGCAGGCCTAAGACTTCTTAATAGTTGCAGCTACAAGCTATAAAATCACATACATCAAAATTGGCAGTCCTAAAAGTTGGAGTGTGGTTCCAGGTTATAATAATTTTAGAATATACTTACATTAAACATACTCAAAAAAATCACCTAAAAGTTATTTAAATTTCTCTTTTTGTGAAATTGAAGAATTCTTTTTAATTGTTAAGCAACGCTTTCTCAGAATCATGACCAGTAGAGATCTTCCTGTCTGGCCATTACAGTAACCTGATCATCGTTCATTCCACTTTGATCCAGGAGTCATTTCACAACTGTCAGTATATTTTTCGCTGATCTTATTAAGGCTAGGAGAGCAAGTGTAGCCCCTTATATCAAGGAGCAGAAGCTATGAATGTTTCCAAGAAGTTCAGAAATCAATATGTAACTCAAAACCTTGGTTATGCTTAGTTTTAATGAGAGATATAATGACATTTAACTTTATTGAGTATAGTGGCTCACTGTGCAGCACACACAGAGAAAATCTCCATTATCATGAAAATCTCTATTGGAAATTACACTAGAGTGTTGGAGTACTACACACATTCAGACCACGTGAGAGTACATGCAGTTTAAAATCCTTTACTTTTTTTGAGAGAAGGTCTTGCTGTTGTCCAGGCTGGCGTCAAAAATCTTGCAATCCTCCTGCCTCAGTCTCCTGAGTGCTGAGATTATAGGTGTGTGCCGCCACGGCTGGCAAAAGTCCTTTACTTTTAATTGAAGTATGTTTAGGAAAAGTAGACAGGAATATTAAATAGACTGTATCTTTTACTGTGTATATATTATTTAGCTAATTTTGTCTAATGATATGTCTTAAAACTTGGAAATTGTGTTGTAGGGAATCCCTGGAGATAGAGAGAGTCAGGCTGTGGTTGAGCCTCCTCAAGCAGCTAGTACTGGGGCGCCGCAGTCCTCCGCAGTGGCTGCAGCTGCAGCGACGACAACAGCAGCGACAACAACAACAAGTTCTGGAGGTAAAGTAGGGTCTTTTGGATGGGCAGGAACATTCAGATAACTGAACAGAGGTTCTGGGTTCGGTAACACTAAAGAAGGGCTCAAAGGAAATTCTACCAAGTAAACGTAAAAGTGTCCTCCTCCTTATGAAACATCAGGGCTGCAGTTTTGCCTGAGAGCTTGCTCTGTTTAGTGTATTGTAAGAAAAAGATACTTCCATTGTGTATTAAATGTTAACCTTCTGAAGCCATCAGAATGTTTGGCTATGTGAAATGTGTACAGTGTCAAAGCCAGAAAAATCTTAGCATTTATTATACAACCAAGGAAATTAAGGCCTGGGGGATTTAAAATTTTGTGTCCTAGAGAAAAGAAAAGCTTGCATTCAGGTCTCCTTGCCAGTCAGTACTCACACTTGCATTGCCACAGATCTGACTCCAGAGCAAAGCCCGGAACCTGTAATGGGGGCCTGCCATGCGGGCACTGTGCCACTGAGCTATATTCCGGCCTTTCCTTCATTCCATGTGTTGTGGTTATTTTAATTGGAAAGATTGTCTTCCCAAATAATGAAGCACATGATAGCATTTAAGAATTCGCATTACTTTGCAAATTAATATCTTCACAACAAAGTTATAATTTGTGTGTCTCACTGGCAGGCGGCTCTGATTTTGTACATGCATGACACAGTCATGCCTATATCACCAGTAGTTCAAGCCATGTTAAAATTAAACGTGTGTTGAGATACCATTTTAAAAGAATGGTTGTCACCAGAAAATCTAATAACAGGTACTGGTGAAAGTAGGAGTGGAAAAACTCTTCTTCATTGTTGATGGGAATGTGAGTGCAATCACTATGAAAATCACTGTAGAGATTTCTTCAGAAAAATGAAAAATAGGCCTGGCATGGTGGCACACAGCTGTAATCCCAGCACCCAGGCTGCTGAGGCAGGAGGAGTCCCTGAGTTGGAGGCCAGCCTGGGCTATATAAGTGAGTTCAAGGCTAGTTTGCACTGCAGAATGAGATACTGTCTCAAAACAAATTCCATTTGCCTCACCTTTTGCCCTTCTAAGTATCCTTCCAAGAGTTAAAATCATCATTTTACAATGATACACGTGTACTCATGTTTATAGCAGCATAAATTTATAATAGCTAGATCTCTGAAATAACATAAATGTCCATCAGCAGATGGATGGATAAGGAAAATATGGTACTTATACATAATGGACCACTACTCTGCCATAAAGTTGAGTCATTCCTAGGTTAAGTGGATTCAACTTGAAAACATGATGCTAAGTGAAGTAGGTCAGATACACAAGCTTAAATAACTCATCATTTTTTATAAACTCAAATATAAATATAAATAAATACATTCAAATATAAATAAATACATATATAAACACATATTTGAGTTTTTAAAAAACTCAAATATAAATACATATATACATAAACACATACAAAGAGCAAAATAGAAGATAGATATAATCCCAAATAATTCCACAAATTACCTATACCTATTCCATTGTTTCAGAAGTATTTTTATATGTATTAATTGTTTCATTTATACTACTAGTTTCTTAGTCCATTGAAAAGAAAGTTTTGTGCTATTATTTTTTCTAAGAATTACTTTTTTGTCTTATATTGAGTAACCACTTTGAAGATAATGATATATAGTGTATTAACTTGTTACTTTATAAAACTTTACTTTTTCATAAAAACTTGTTTAAAATACTGTATTAAAAGAATTGGCCAGACATGATGACACATGTCTGTGATTCCAGCACTTGGGAGGCTGAGGCAGGAGAATTGTGGTGAGTTTAGGCCAGCCTGGGCTACATAGGGAGTTCAAGGCCAGCCTGAACTATGTAGCAAGACCCTGTCTCGAGGAGAAGAGAGGGGAGGGGAGGTTGTCATTACTCATTATTCTCAAAAGCATAATCACCTTTATAAAAAGTTTAGTTACACCCAACAAACAGAAGCACCCTAAAAAAAATCACATTTGTGGTTATTTTTTACAGTAAAGGAAGAGTTAGGTATATTAATAACTAGATTGTCTTGCAGTTTATATCAAGTTTTATGATCAAAAAAGTGTTTGGAATTTAATGCTAGTAAACAGTCTTTTCCAATAGCAATTAAGTTTGTATTAAAACTCCACCGAATCTCTTGTTGGGAAGTATCTTTCTCTCACTTTGAATTACCATTTCTTTCACAGGAATTCAAGTTCAGATTGTGTTCTGTGACTGTTTGGGGTTGTTCGGTCATGTGCACATGCACCCTTTCCGTCAGCAGGGGGTCCCATGAAATTATGTTGCCTGCTTATGCTGTTCATTGTAGTTTGTATAAACACAGTGCGTGATGCTCACAGAGGGACAGAATCACCTAACTACACATTTCTTAGAATTTGTTCAATTTTTCAGTGCTGCACAACTCTCTTACCAAAAGTACCTTGTCCTAGTTTTGGTGCATATCTTTCATAGGAACTTGTGAGCAGCCAGAGCCACTTATAATACTTTTTATTTTAATAGAATACGTGAAGGGCCCAGGTTCTTAGTGTCTTTGATAATAGTACTCAGGACAGTTGTAGGAAAGCTTGGTTCTTAGAGTGTTCTACACACTCTACTTTTATTAATAGGAATAGTTTCTGCAGTATGAGACTTGCATGTTGACTGAGAAAGACATGTGTCATATGTTTAACACATGGAATACAGAAAAAAGGCACATACGAAGGGAAACTGCTAGACCAGGGGAGGGGTAGAGGAGGGTGCCGGGATGGCAGTGGGATGCATCTGATCCATCCCATTGCGATGGAAGTGCCGCGGTGAAACCTGGTCTTGTGTAAAATTAATGTACACTAGTAAGAATTGATATAAACTGGATGAAAAGATTTGTATATTAGTACAGTTTGAAGATTTTTGTCATTTAACATGTTTTTATTATATCTGAGAAGTCAGTTCATCTTTTTCACTGGATTTGCTATCTACATGTATAATTTAGCCAACTCTTTTGTTATATATACTACTTTCGTTTAAAAATGTTTATGTGTATTTCAGGACATCCCCTGGAGTTTTTACGGAATCAGCCTCAGTTTCAACAGATGAGACAAATTATCCAACAGAACCCTTCCCTGCTTCCAGCACTGCTACAACAGATAGGTCGGGAGAACCCTCAGTTACTGCAGGTGATAACTCACTGTTAACTTGTGTGTGTGTGCTGCCGAAGCAAGCACAGTGTTAGCTTTTACAGTAGGTTAGACTGTAATGTGCGTCCTGTTTTGAAAATTTTCATGAACATCCCTTTCCCTCCTTACCACTCTTTTGAGAATGGCTAGGCCATAATCCAAGCTGTGTGGAGTGGAATATTATGCTCCAGAAGGTGTGCTGAAAAGAGTTGGGGTGTAGAAATTAATTTAAATTGGTCAAATAATAGTTTGGGAATCCTTTTATTACATTTCCTTTTTTGCAGATTCCCAGTATGCATTAATATATTTGAAAATCTGAGAAGCTGTTTAACAGAGAAACTGCAGAACTTTGTAAATTGCTTTTCATAAGTTTATTACCAGTGAGACATTGCCTCTTAAGAAAGGATAGCTTTTGGTCTGGGCGTGATGTTGCATGCCTGTAATGCAAGCACTTAGGTGGCTGAGACAGGAGGATCAGCAGAAGTTCAAGACCATCTAAACTACACAGTATTGCTCTCTCTCTCTCAAAACTACCACCTCTCAAAAAAAAAAAAAAAAACTGGGCCTATTTAATGCTCAAATTAGAAAGTATTTGAGTTTTGTACAGCTTATACTGCCTATTTGTAAATATATGTATATATCAAAAATAAATTGCCTGGTGTGGTGACACATATCTGTAATCCCACCACTTTGGGAGGCTGAGGCAGGAGGATCATCAGGAGTTTTAGGCCTAGGTGGGCAACATAGCAAAATTCTATCTCAAAAAACAAACAAGAATAAGTCTCTCAACTTGCAGTCCCAAAGTCGTTCTCTAAATAGTGACTTTTATGAGGGGGATGTTCATAAAAGAATTTAAATTCACTTAGTCTGTTTACCTCATAAATGCTAAGTTTCTGTAACAGTATGCAAGACGTCATGCTAACATACTGCAGGTGCAGGGTTACAGCCTTTTATTTGTACGTAAAGTTGCTGTTTTCCTTAAGCTGCTTAATGTCAGCATATTGGTCTCCTTTGCCCTTTACATCACCACAGCAAATTAGCCAGCACCAGGAGCATTTTATTCAGATGTTAAATGAACCAGTGCAGGAAGCTGGTGGCCAAGGCGGAAGTGGTGGTGGAGGTGGCAGCGGAGGAATTGCAGAAGCTGGAAGTGGGCACATGAACTACATCCAAGTAACACCTCAGGAGAAAGAAGCTATAGAAAGGGTGAGTTTCAGTAAAACATGTGTCTCCCTAACCCCTCTAGCAGCATTTCACGGACTCGGTGGTCACGTGGGGTAGTGGTTCCTTGGTTTGGTTGCACAGAGCCAAATAGAGCCAAGCCCTGGCCTCGGAATTGCAGTCAGGACGGTGTCTCAGCCCTGCCAAGCCACCTGCCCTTTATAAAACCACAGGGCTCACAGTGAAGTGCCTTTCTTGCATGGAACAGGTATACAAATATTTAAAAATTAAAATTGCCATTGATGTTTTAAAATTCAAGGAGAAAAGCATTAACGAATATACCCAATTTTCTCTTCCCCCTCCCCCCACTTACTGTGCAGTTCAGGCCAGCTTTGAGCTCACTTTGAAGCCCAGGCTGGTCTGGAATTTGCTATGATCCTCCTGCTTCAGCTTCCCGAGTGCTGAGATTACAGGCATGCATCACCATGCCCAGCTAAAATTATTCAGTTCTTGTACTTCAAATCTTGAGTGTCATCACTGAAGAATTATATGATACAAACACCAGTTTTCAACTATCTGTCCTGACTCCGTTTTTACCGTGTTGGCCAGGATAAATTATGACACTTTAGTGTCTTAGTTCTTAATAATGCTATGATTACTTCTTTAATTTCTTCCTTATTTTTAACATTTGTAAACAAGTTATAGAATATATAATCTGCTCTTATTGAATGCTCCACAAATAATGTGTTAAGTATAATTGGCTTGCAGTGTTGAATTGGTCTTCTATATAATTTTAATCTGGTTTTGAAAGTGATAGTGTTCTTTGATATAATCCTAAAAATCTGTTTTGTTTAACTACTTGATCTCACTTTTGGGTTGTTATGCATTCTATATCTTCCATTATTTTGGACATGTGTTTGTGAATCTAAAATGTGTCTTGTACTAGTGTAGCAATTGATCTTTTACCTCAGTTATCCTAACTGATTTAGACAAGACCTTTTTTTAGGTCTTATTTTTTTTTCCATTTTTTAGTTTTTTTCTCCTTCCATGGATGAACAACAGTTACTAGTGCTAAATTTTCCGCAGTTCTTATGTCATTTTTGTCTTAATAAAAGATTGAGACACTTGAGGAGGGCATTCCTGAATAGCATTCAGTTGACTACCTACTAAATTAAGAAATTCTCTTGAGTGTTTGAAGCCTTTTAAAAGTGCCAGGCGTAGTGGTGCACACCTGTGACCCCGCTCTCCGAGGGTAAGCAGGAGGGTCCGTGAGAGAGTGAGACAGCCTGAAGGACACGGCGAGACCTTGGCTCGAAAAACCAAAAGATAAAAGCAAGTACATATTGAGCCCCAGGTGATTTTTAACAGACGAGGGATATCATCAATTAAAATGCTCTTAAGTATTGAACAGACTAAAATAAAACACCATATCTTGATTTGAAAATATAGCGTGTAACTGCACTAATAATTGATCATTTGTGTTTCTGGTATGAAGTGATGAATGAGGCAGAGAGATTGAGAGTAATACTTGATCTGTATGACAACCAAGAGTTACTTTAAGGAAGAAGAGATTCACAGTTTACAAACTTGTATAGGGTCATTTATTTTTAAACCAGGACAGTTAGCTGCTAGTTTTACTAGTTAACTGCTGAAGAGTATTTGTATAGCACGCATTAGTCTTCCAGCTTATCTAGGAACAAAGCATTTTGGAGTGAGTGTTAAAGGCTCTATTGTCCCCTTGGGTTGGACAGTGAGTTTCAATTTAGACAGGACTAAGTTCATATAAAATTTTCAAGAGCTTTTCTAGTGTTGCACATTTTCAAGTAATGCTCTGTGAGTATTGCTCTGCTGGGATCCACAGTGTGTGAAAATTAAAAGTGCTATGATTGGTGTGTTGAGTTTATTTTTTTTCTTCTTTGCTTGCAGTTAAAGGCATTAGGATTTCCTGAAGGACTTGTGATACAAGCATATTTTGCTTGTGAGAAGAATGAGAATTTGGCTGCCAATTTTCTTCTACAGCAGAACTTTGATGAAGATTGAAAGGGACTTTTTTGTATCTCACACTTCACACCAGTGCATTACACTAACTTTGTTCACTGGATTGTCTGGGATGACTTGGGTTCATATCCACAGTACTTGGTATATGATAGTAGATTGGTGGGGTGGGGTGGGCGGGATCTAGGATACAGGGCAGGGATAAATTACAGTGCATGTCTGCTTCAATCAGCAGATGCCGCAAATCCACAGTGTGTAAAGTATACAACCAAAAATCAGCTTTTGCAGGTCTTTATTTCTTCTATAAAACAGTAGGTGACTTTTCCTAGGTTTCACTCCTCTTAGTGTATTAGTCCAGAAATTTAGTGTAATGCCCTGCTTTATATTTCTTTGACCTAACATTGGTTTCTGAACAAAGCCTTGCTACTTAGAATTTACAGTCTGTTTCTTAGCAACACTGGATAATGGCTTTTTGAAATTGAAAAGAATTTTGGAGTAACTATAAACAAAAATACCAAATTATCAATGGTCATTGTTGCTGCTTCACAAAAGTATAAAATAAATGTGTAAGGAAACCCATTCTTTCATGTTAAATACTTGGGGTGTGGAGGGGAGAAAGGGAACTTTTTCTTAAATCAGAAATTATTACTGCTATTTTAAGATTTCTTGATCATTGAATGTGAGACCCTTCTAACATGATTTGAGAAGCTGTACAAGTGTAGGCAGTTATTTTCTTGTTTACATTTTTTTTTGTTGGGGGAAAAATTAGTAGGTGTCTAATTACTGTTTACTTCATTGTTATGTTGCAGTAAAAGATTTGAAACAACCATTGCATGTTTGCTTTTGATGTATCCCGTTGTGAAGTTAGCACTTTTGGGGCCAATGGAGAAATGCAGCATCCGTGCTCCCTCTCTATCCCTTTCTTCCTCTGTCCTCAGCAGAAATGTGTTTGTCAGCAAGTTAATCAAACTGCTGCCTTTAAAAAAACAAAACAAACCTCAGAATGCTGATTCAATTCAAAATTAATGAGATGTTTCAAAACTGGGTTTCTGGTATTTGTAAATGATTTTCCTTTATTCGGTAAGAATGTATTATTACCATTTAAGTCATTAATATTATATTGCTTTCAAAAAGAAGTGAATTAGAACTATAAGTCAGCATCTTTTACTTCTTTGAAAGACCCATGCATTCTTTTGCAATGTTTGGGAGATGTGACTGGCTAAGTACTTTGGAAAATATACAATCAAGATAGCTCATGGCATATTAAAAGAAAACTCAATAGTGTTGTTGGCTTTTATTTGGATTTTGTTTAATCTCAGTTTATTATTCTTTATTGTTATTTGATCATAAAGAGAGGGCAAATGTCTACTTGTTCAGTTTATCAAATCTATTTTCCTAAATATAAATAAGACTGTTTAAAGAAATATTTTTTCCTACCATCTGATATTAAGAAGATGAATTTGCACAGATTTCTCCCTGCATAACTTCTTGCAATATCTTTAGCACAGTTTGGTGATGACTCTAAGCTTTTATGTCATACACTCATAACCTGTCTCTTGTGAAAATAAATGAAACTATGATTTTCCTTCAGAATGTACCATGTTTAATTTTCATGTGTTTATTGCATAAACATGATAGGCTTTTGGACTTTGTATTAGCTGTATGATTTACAGTGAATCGTGCATAATGTCTCAGGAGAATAAAAATGGGGATTTGTAAATCTTTCAAGGCAATGAGTTGGGACGAGGGATAACATTTCTGGCCAGATAATGTAATGCACTCGTTTATTTTATGGCAGTCTGTCTGCTACCTTATTGCTCATAACAATAAAAAAAAAACTGGCAACAGGGGGAAAAACAGCATCACTGCTTTTCTTTGGAAAGAGAGGAGAAGTTGGTGGCATGGAACTTTGGTCCTTGGACAGCAAAGCTACCAGGTGGTATGCTGACTGAGGACCAGAAGACAGCTCAGGCCAAGCTAGGACATTCTTCATGCTACCTTGTTAATCCTCTGCTTGTTCTGTCAGCCAGCACACCATCCGTGAAATGGGCTTGTTGTGCCTTTTGCTGTTAAACTGTTTAATTTACGGATAGCTTTGGTAAAACTCTTAATGTTAAGTGGATATATGATTTTGGAATTTCGCATTTAAGGTATATTGTCATCTATTTTTTAAAATATTTTTATTGTTGGCTGTACTGCAGAAAATGTGAGGAAACCTGAGTTTATATTTGTAAGTTTCTTTGCCATCCTTTAGTCAAATTTTTTTTATTGTTTAAAACTGACTGGCTTTCCATCATAGAATTTTTTCCTGTATCAGATGACTAAGATTCTAGAGAATTGATTATAAAATATTTTCAATACATCCAGCATTGCATTTCTCATTTTTTAAGTGATTCTCTCATAGAATCTTAGCTTGAAAGTTAACAATGCTCGTGTCACCAGCCCTTCTGATTTATTATTGATGAGTAATAGCATATCTGGAGGCCAGGACCAGCTTGATTTTCTAGGGTCTCCTCCTCCTCCTCCTCCTCTTCTCACAGATGTGGTCCCTAATGTGACAGAGGTCAGGGTTTATGACGGCTGTTAAAGATTGCACACCATTTCCACACATCCTGTTTCACCACTGAGGCTGATACAAAATACTTAACTAAAAAGTAAGCCATTTGAAAGAAAAGGGCTTCCGTGAGCAGCTTGTTGGGGTGGTTCCCCGCTTAAGGCGTGGGCACATCTTCCTGCAGGTGTGCTGTCCATTTCCTGCTTACTCTACAGTCAGAGGCCAGCAGGCTGAGCCACGTGAGCCCGAGCTGAAACTTGTGTCAAGGTCCGTGGGTTTCAGTGGTTTTAAAAATACTTTTTTCTTACTTGCATTTCGTCTGTAGCTGCTTTTGTGTTACAAAGCAGTGCTGTTCAGTATGGTCAACACACTCTATGGCCTGCAAAGCCTACTTGCCATCTGGCCCTGATCCGGAGAAGGGACGAGTCGGCCGTATGTGAATTATGTGGTGCTTCTTACTCCTTTTTCGGCCTTCTTAGACTCCTGACTTCAGGTTTAGTTTGGAGTGTGGTTTCCATATTGCTATTGAAAGCTCTGTAGCGCAGCAGCAGCATCCGCAGTGTGCGCATGTGCCAGCCTCCTGGTGTCCAGTGACTGCTTTGAGATTCAAGCCTTTGCTGTTTCTTGTTAGAAAGTGAAACTCAGCACTAAGCACATTATAAATAGCCTGGCATACGGATCTTAAAAAATGAATCTGAGGGGAAGGGCACGTGGTCCGGGAATCAGGGCTGACCACATGGAAGAAGGGGGGGGTGCAGCCGACTTCCTTGGGTGGTGCGTCCCTCCCAGGACTGCAGTGGGAATGGGAGGGTGGAGGGGGTAGTGACAAGGGATTTGAAGACCTGCATTGGATAGGGAGGAGCCAGGGCAGCAACAGAAATTGGTTGGAAAGGGTGTTGCCTATCAAAGATGCAGATTTTGGGGGGCTGTTCATGAAGTACAGTTTTCACTGGGAAGATGGGACTGGAGGAGCAAAGGACATTTGCTTCACTTAACGGTGTAGTCAGTGTGGCAATGCCGTTTTCATAGTAATGGGTCCTTCAGTAGATTCCACCTACATGTCTTCCACAAGCACAGGCTAAACAGTAGTCATCCCAGACTGCTGCCTTATGAGTCAAACCAGTTCTTCCACCCTTGTTACTGTTGCTATCCGCCTTGCTCTAACAGCTTCCCAGCATGGGCTTGCCACATGCAGAGCTGTGCATGGAAGGTTCTTCCTTCCCACCCCAGAAGTTTCACACTGCTTTCTGCTCTTAGCCCACCTGCGGAACCTGCCCCCACCCCATCCCCTACCTCCTCACCTGCATTCCCATTGTCTTGTACAGAGATGGACAGCTACCCCTTATATCCATGAGAATTTGGCTCCATGTCCTCTCACCCTGGAGAATACCAAAATCTGCAGATGCTCAAGCCACTTTTATAAAATAACATCTTTCTCTAGCCAATTCACACCCTGCTATATACATCACCATCTCTGGGTTACTTAAAATGCCTAATACAGTGTAAAGTTTAGGTAGGTTATATACTCTGTTTAGGAAAATAACAAATCTGTACTGTACCTGTTCAGATGCAATTTCTTTTCAGAGTATTTTTGATCTGCAGTTGGTTGCATATTTACTGGAAATAATCTGAAAGACTAGAACAGATTCCCCTTGCCCTCTGAGGGTAGCGCAGAGGACTGCCAGGTTGGGGAAACTGGAGACTGATGGTCCTGGTGGCTGAGACTACCACAGAGGACATGGCGGGAGGCGCCTGGGTCTTGGGCACACACACTGAAGTCAAGAGTAGACACTAACCAGATGTGTGGTACACACCTGTAATCACTGCTTGAGAGGCTGAGGCCGGAGGATCACAAACACTGGATCACAACATTTGCCAGAGTGGTTCACAGGCATGGAAAAGGTTTTCATCTTCAAAACTATGCAGTGAGCCTCGGGAGTAAGGTCTAGGGTCTGACTACAGACCCACTTGGCTTTGGTTTTCTTTAGCCTAGTAGGAGGGTGCAGTGCTGACCCCAGCTGCCTCCTCCCCTGTCTGTAGACAAATCTGATTTGTCTTTTGTCCACCTGAGCTGTGGTACTGTTAGGACGAAGGGGACAGGTGAAGAAAGGAAGGGCGGTCTGGAAGCTGACTGGAGGTGACATTAAGTAGAGGTCTACAGGTGCACATACCAATCCAGACCTCCACTAGGGGACTTGGTGACCTCTAAGGATAAATACAGAAAGCTGACAAAGGTACTTGGTTGGCAGCCACAACATGAAGACAGCCCAGTTCCACACTTAAGCCTGCCATCAGTCTCGCCAGTACGGTCCCTGTGTCTCTCGTGTGCTGGCTGGCACCAGACTGCACAGGTAGGGTTTTTTGTTGTTTGGTTTTGAAGAGAATAAAAAAAGATACAGAATTTCAAAACAAGATAATAGGATATTAATTGATTATATTGCGTATTGTTGTCTTCAAAATAGTTCTTCAGATTATCAGAGGTAGGCATGCAAAATTGATCAAACAATATAAGCATTAACTGTTCCTTTCAATGAACTAATAGAATGAGTAGCACAATTACAAGTAGTTCTTGACCGGGAAACCAGTTTTAGCCAACAACACCCTAGACAAAACTCAGTGGGGTGACAGTAATCAAGCATAGCCGGACCTTGGTGGGGGCTCATCACGGATGGATGGGCCCAGAGGCAAAAAGAGAAGAAATACGTGAGGGTAGAGACATGTGATCTAGACCGGGGTAAGAAGGTCATTGCAAGTTTGAGGCCAGCCTGGGTTACAGAGTGGGTTCAAGGCCAGCCTGAACTGCATAGTGAGACTCTGTCTCAAAACAAAAAGAAAAAAAAAATTGCTAATGTGAACACATGATCTACTCCATGCCTGGCAATCAGGTGCCATTCTGCTGGACGTCCACCAGGGTGGGTAGCGTGAACCCAGGTCAAAGCTGGAGATAAGGTAGGTATAAGTCTAGCTAATGGTCAGTGTGGTGCACACTGCCTTTGTTTTGCAAGGGTAGTAGAAAAACTTGTTTCTGATGATAGCATGGCCAGCATGAACACGAAGCCCAGCAAGTCACTAGTCAGGAAGTGGCAGAGCTTGGGGCTGCTCTGGTTCCCCTGAGGGATGACTTGTGAACGCGCATGCTAAAGACAAGTGCTCCAGGCCCAAGCCAAGAGCAGTCTAGACAGTGTAGCAAAAGGCAGCACACATGTGAAGCAGAAGGGCTTAACACAGAAACAGCAGGGGTGAGATCACGAAATGTATCACTATTGTAAAAAAAAAAATAACGAGGTTGTGGGGAAGCTAAAGAGTGTGCTCATAAATGCCTTATTCTGCACAGCTAAATTCAAATTCAGCCTCTGCAGTACACAGGCTGCCGTGAAGGGGCAGACAGCTAAACGGGAATAGGGCCCAGCAGGAGGCGATAGGGTCCTGAAGGAGGCTTGTGCAGGACCAGTTGGATGGCTCCAGAGGAGACTGGCTGATGTGCTAGACTGCCCTTTCCCCGGCTCTTCACTCACATATACAGCAGGGGGTTGGGCCTGAATTCCCATTGATTATCTAAACAACTTGATCAGAGTCAATAGAATTGTGGTTTAAAACCACCTAAGGAAGCTACTATTGTTTCTAGGTTTCCCTCAATTAAGGCCTGGAGATCATGAGGCGAGAACCACCAGATGGGAGCAGGAGAAACCACCTGACTAGAAGAAACACACCTATAGCCCTTGATCACCCTATTTTGGAAATACTTTTTGATGTCCAAAGTAGAGTTTGATTTTATAGTCCAACCTGGCAAGTTCACTTCCAAGCCCTTCCAATAGCTTAGTACCTCCTTACCTTGGTGGTTGGGAACGGGTGCCGGCTGAGGTGGATTTAGAAAGCTTGCCCCGGAAGCCCTGGGTGTTTTGGATGAGGAGGTTCCTGTGCTATAGATGGTGTCACTGAGGCTGCCCGCCTTGGCAGGCCAGCTGGAGGTAGGGACGGTCTGCCTGTGCCTTGATGGTGCCTAGCTTCAACTGGACGGACCCTAGCTTGTCCTGCCTTCTGTCACCTGGCTCCCTGATATCATCATCATCTCCACCACTTTCCTTCGCTCTCTCACTGAAATGGGAGGCACACTCACTCCCTGGCAGTCCTTTTCTGATCTTCCCACCAGCAATGGCTTGAGGACCTTCCTCAAGAAGCTACGGGCTTTTTCTTCAACCTTCTTGGCAAAGTTTTGCTGGTGAGCCGAGAAGGGGACATTTTTTGGCTTCCCACGTTTCCCACAGTTGTCACGAAGACAGTATCTGTGGCCACAGGCTCCGAGGAAGACTGGCACTTCCTTGGGCAGGCCTAATGGTAGCCCACCTGGGGTCTCCCGCAGCTGGGGTCAGAATATGAGGCCGCAGTGCAGAGAGAGGCAGCAGGCAGCTCTGTTCCCAAGTTGCACTGCAGCACAATTGCAGTGATTTACAGGTCACGCATCCCTACGCCAGCCTGCCCATGTGCCACCATGATTTCCTCCCCAGGCTGCTGGCATCATGGAAGGTTCAGTTTCCATAGGACAACACCCAGGGAGAGCACCAAGCACCTGGGGCTCTGAGGCAGCCTTTGCCCTGCCTTTTGGTGAAAGAGGAGTTTTCACCTCTGCTTGGGCCACACATGGTGGCAGCAAGACAGGGCTTCACAGCCATGCTGTGACTGAGCAACTCCTGGCACCTGCTGCCATCTGCAGCAAATACCTCTCTGTGGCAACTGCCAGCTTTATGACTCTATGCTCTCTCCCATTTTTAACTGTTACCCTTCCCATCACTGGGGCAAAATATCTGTCACCTGCAACTTAAAGTAGTAGTTTATATGGTTTATGGTTTCAAAGAGTTCAGTCCAAGGTTGGCTGGTTCCAAGGTAGAAATGGCATGATGGACCAGCCTGGTGCTGCTGACAACCAGCAAACAGAGAAAACAAGATCTAGAGAGAAAGATATACCCAAAGGTAGCCCCAGGGATGCAGCACCTCCTACCAGGCCCCACCTCCTAAAGCACATTCAACTAGGACCTCATCAATGGATTAATCCATGGATAAGTGCAGTGACCCCAAGACCCTTCCAAAAATCCCACCTGTGGACATGTAAGACTTGGGGGGCACTTTAAATCTAAGCCATAACACTGTTACAACTCAAGATGGTTTTGAGATATTTTTTTTCAGCATTTTGTAAAGGCCATTAGCAGTCTTTCCATCCTCATTTCAAATTTGCAGAGAGGTTATAAGAAGTAAACAAAAGCTCCCAAACACTTCACCATCTCATCTGAGGACCTTTTCACATTCTGTAGCCAGTAACTGTCTCCACAGCAGAAGGATCCAACCCAGCTAATGTCTGCATGATGGTGCATTCAGTCCACCTTCTCCAGCCCAAACTTCACCACCGTGCATTAACATTTGTAATGTCACAGGACAGTTGCTGTAGAATGTCATTTAAATCTGTCTGGTGTTGCCTCATCCCTCTACTAAGGACATGTATTTTTGGAGACGTGTAGAAGCACTTGTACTCTGCTCACTGTCCCATGTGATGGCACAGGGTGTCATTCGTCCCATCACTGATGATATTTATTTTGGCTGAGGTGGTACCTGCCAGGCTTCTCTACTGAAAAGTTACTCAGTCCACTTATATTTAATATACAATTTGATAAGGAGATACTTTGAACCTTGGGACCTAGTCTATTTCTCATCAAAATTTTTCCCATGGGCAGGTGATACAACTCAGTGGCACAGTGCCTGCCTGGCAAGTGTCAGGTCCTGAGTTCAATTCCTGATCCACAAAAAGAAAATCTTTTCCCCATGAGTTTTAGTATTCTGGATTTAGTATTTCTGGATTACTGCTGTTGTGGACACCAGTGTTGATTTTTAAATTCCACTGTTCTCTTGTGTTCTTGCACCTTGTTCCCCCATGTATTCCTATTTGTATGGACTTGGATTTCTATTTTAGTCAGTGGTATATAATGCATTACTGCAATTATTTTGATGCTTGAATTGCCCCCCGCTTTGCCAGGGTGTGTTTTCCTGACACTGGCTCCTGGGCATTGTGTTGTGCCCTCACCCACTCAGTGCTGCCTTCCTTCCTGGGACAGTAGTCTGTTTTAGGTTCTTGCGTTTTCTGTGCCTAGCCTTGGAATGAGTCACTTCTCCCAGGAGCTCTAGTTCCCTTTCGTGGATGTTCTATTTGGAAACCAAAACTCTGTTCTAGGTACGCTCATGGCTGTCTCGGTGGACACAGAAAATACACAGAAAGCTGAACAGGCAGGGCTCGCTCTGCTACCCGCAGTTCTAACCCAGCACCGCGAGGCTCACTTTAGCAGCTCCCTTTCTGTCTTTCCAGCTCCTGCTTTCCACGGTGAGAAACTTGGCTCCTCCGATATAACTTCCAACTGCACCCATCAGTCTCCTCGGGCACTTGGCTGCTTTTCTAGCTTAGGTGCCCCCGCTGGGCCTTTGTCCTGGCCTTTGTCCTGGCGCAGCATTCATATTTTAATGCTATTATCCACTGGACTTTCCGGCGGAACCAGTGCACTTAGGTAGCTCAGCTTTAAAGCTACAGTGAGCTCTGTGCTGGGACGGGGAAGGCCTTGCCTGTCCCGCTGCTGTTGCCTCCTGTGGAGCTGGCGATGGCAGCAGAAGCCGAGAGGAGGGAGAGAAACAGGGCTCCTGTGTCCCCCAAGGCCCTGTGCTCGCTTAGCACAAACCACTTCTCTGATTCACACAGTCAGAAGAAGCTCCGTGGGCTGGCACTGGGCTCTGAACTGTTCCCACCTCCATCTTGTTTATTCTGTCTCTAAAAAATGTGTACCTGGAGCCTCTTCCAGGAAGCCCTCACATGTCCCATGAGTCTCTGCTGCCAAGGACCCTGCCTGTCTGTCTTTGCCACCGCTTATAAATAAATGTCTCCCTAGAAGCAAGTCCATGACGTGGAATTCGCCTTTGTTCTACTGCTTATGGAAACAAAGTAAGGAAACAGAGAGCATCCTGGGAGCTCAGGGCGGTGACTGTCACCTCTGTCATCCCGGCACAGGACGGGACAAGAGAAGCCATGGAGGTAATGTGGATAGATAAACAGACAGTAAGCAAAGGGTAGCGACAATGTGTGAGATCTTCCCTGTGTATCGTAAGTAAATGGACACAACTTGAAACCATACTCATCAGTGAAAAAAATCAAAGTCACATGTGTAAATACCGAATTGCTTCCCTAGTGTAAGAAATACCGTGTAAGGGTAGGAAACTGTTCAAATAGGAAAAGTCACTGGAATAAGGGACAGGAGGAAAGAAGGAAGAGGAAAAAGACATAATTTGTACATATATATATATGGGTAAAATGACTATACTACTATTGCATTAGTTATTGGAAAAGAACAGTTAATACTCATATGTTTAGATCCATTTTACATGACTCTTTGTTAATCTAAGCAATCCTCTGAAAGGTAACAACATGCAATATTCCAGCCATTGTCAAACTCCTCTCATCTTGTTTTGTAAACCTATACTGTTATGATAGTCCTTCTTGTTTGTCTGTCTGTATTGCTTTTTGTTTTTCTTTTTTGTGCCTTGTTCATCTTAAACTTTAAAAAGGGATGGGGGTGCAGGATGTAGCTAGTGGCAGTAGCATGCATGAGGTCCTGGGTATGGTCCCCAGCGCCACCAAAACAACAAACAAATAAAGCCCTTGCAGGGAACCCCCAGTCGCTTTGTGGTTGATACTGCTCTACTGTTAGCCCCCAGCACCACACTCTGGGGACTGCGGCTTCCCACAGAGCTGGCGGCAGCTCAAGGGCTCATCTAAGGCCTTTTCCTGTTGCATATTGGGAGCAGCCCATTTCTCTGTTAGGATCTGTTTCCAGGGCAAAGGAATTTGCAGAAGTTCAAGTGCAACGCCACACTTCTCACAGATTTTTTTTTAATGATTTTTTTTTTTTTTGGATGCCGGGGATCGAACTCACGACCTCGCGTTTGCCAAGCAGGCACTTACGTCACTGAGCTAAACCCCTGGCCCCCATTGAAAATGACTTTTCAAAAGATATTTAAAAAAAAAATTCTCCCAGGTGATGCATGTTATTTTAAAGGAATTTTTAAAAAATTTAATTTCTATCAGGTCTATATTGACAGGAACAAACAAGAGGAACAAAAAACCCTTGGGGGGGGGGTGGTAAGAGGCGAATAGTTTCTAAGAGGGGAAGGAAGTCCTGGAGCCAACACGACTGCAAGCTGCAGAGGCAGGTGACGGTTCCTCCGCTCCACACCCCTTAAAGACCCGGAAGGCACTGCTGGGAGAGTGTCGCCGCCTGTCGGCGGAGGGCTGCGTGGCAGCTCAGGTTCCTGGAGCCTGGCCGATGCCCCTCAGCACCCTGCCCTCCAGCCCTTCTTCAGGAGCAAATGCTTCTGCCTGGCGCCCAGCGCCCCGTCAGACTTGCTCCTCGGTACAGGGCTGCAGGCACCTATGCTTTTCATGCTCTCACCTCTCACTCTGCTTACAATTGCTCCCACATTCCTGACTGCATAGCAAACTCCTACTCTACCTTTAAAACCCACGTCAGAGCTGTAGGCTCTCCAGAGGCTTTCCTGCCCCACGGCCAGCAGAGGATTCAACCTCGTTCTACAGCCTGAACTTGTGGCGCACAAACTGTGCACATCTGACTGTAATTCTTTATTTGCAGCTTTTTTTTTTTAGACTTTGTATCAAAGCTTAAAGCAACACCCGCCCTTATCCATCATCAGCAGCAGCAGCGGCGGCGGCAGGAGTGAGCACCAGGAAAGAGACAGGACTTCTGCTTTGAAGCCTTTAAAGGCCACAGGACTGGGGAGGAGGGTGGGCTCGTCTGACACCAGCAGGGAAAGAAAATGGAAATCCCAAGAGAGCCACAGGGACATACAGGACCAGCAGAGAACAGGGTGGGAGAGTGAGGGAGAAATCCTGGCTCCCTTGTGGCCTGGGAGAGTGGTACAGACTCAGCCGAGGAGAAGGAGGCTGAGGTCCAGGCAGCAAGAGTGGCACCCAGACCACAGTGGCATCGGCTGCGCAGGGTCCACGGGGGAACAGAGGGAGCAAAGAGACTCCCGGGCTGCGTTTGCTGAGATCTGCCTCTGCTGACTCAGTCCTGCGTGGGGACCGCCACGCAGAGGAGGGAACGAGCACAGAGCGGTGAGCCCAGCTCTAACCAGGACACAGCCGACAGGTGACACAAAGTCGCAGCGGACTCCTGGCCGCTCCAGAGGCTCCTTTCTGCTGATGCTCCCACACTGGCCATTGGACCCAGGACGTCCCTGGCATGCCAGGCAGACACTACCACCGCGCTACAGCCCTGGCCATCTTTAACCATTATTTGCCTACTTTTAAAAACTGGATCTCGTTAAATTGCCCAGGCTGCCCTGGAATTTGTGATCTTCCTGCCTCAGCTGGGACTGCAGGTGTGTGGACCCTGATTTCCTGCCTAGGCAGGTGCGGGGGTCAAAGGGACACTGAGATGGTCTTGGACCTTTGCCCTCCTAAAATGTGCCCAGGGGAAGGGCATAGAAGAGCTAAGAGGACTTGGAGTCCAGTGGGTTTCTCTTCCCCTCCCTGGGTTGATAAGGTTTATATTTACACTGTATCTTTAGAAGATTAACCTGTTCAGCTTCCAGAGCCAGGCACGGTGGCATGCACCTGTAATCACAGTACTCAGGATGAGGCAGGAGGATCACAAACTGGAGACCAACCTGGGCAACTCAGTGACTTACAGAGAACTTGTCTCAAAATAAAACATGGAGGGGCCAGGCATATAGCTCAGTGGCAGAAGCCCCTGCCTGGCAAGTGCATGGTCCTGAGTTCAAATGTCGATGCAAAAAAAAAAAAAAATACTAGAAAATTCCGGGAGACCAGCTTCATTCAAAGGCACTGGTTTCAAACTCCAGTACCTAAAACAAAACAAAAACAAAAGCCATCCGGGCAGACTCATGCTGCTGCAGGGCAGGGCCGCGAGGCAGGCCGCAGTCCCTTCAGGATCCCACGGCTGGCCTGCCATGCCGCCTGCAGCTCCTGCTCTCCATGCCCATCCCTCACCCAGTCCAGGTGCCACCTCCCAGCCGGAGCCATGGCCCTTGCTTGGCCGTGTGGATCCTTCTGTGAAAGGCTTCTGCAGCTGCTGGGCAGAGGGGGGCAACTGGGAACACCGCCAAGAATGTCCCGGGTGTCATCCCCCGGGGGCTGGGAACGCGCTGGCAGCCTCCTGCTCCTTCCTCAGGACCTCACCGAAAGGTTCCTGCCCTAGCATAAATTATTGTACGGTGATGGCGATGGTCTAGCAAGGCAGGAGGCCCAAGCGGGAACGCTTACCCTGACGGCCACTCTCTCCTTCTTCCCCTTCAGTCCAAATTGTTACTTTCTCGTTTGCACTGAAAGAAAATTCCATCAGTTCCTCACACTCATCAGTGCCCGCCCCGTGCACCACTTCTGATCAGAGGTCATACAACCCTCTGCCTTCTGTGTCCGGTCAGAAGGAGACAGCCAAACCCCTTTGGGGTGTGGCTCCTCTCCTCTCCATGTCCTCAAATAAATGGCCACTGTCACTTTCTCTCTTCTGCTTCTCGGTTGTGCTAGGAAACTCCAACCCTCACCAGGTCTGACTCTCAAGCTGTGCTCTGTAAGTGTGTGTAGTGCTGGATGCAGCCCAAGCTGCCCAGGACCCTTAGATGCCACTGTGAGCCTGGAGGGGAGATCAGAGCTGTTTCCAGACCCTGGGAAACATGGCTGGGTCTCCAGGTCCTTGTCCCTGGGGTCACATCTTTCTCTGACTTTCCCTATTGAACCCTCTAGACTCAGCCCAGGGATTCCTTCCTCCCCGAGCTCCTCACCACCCACCACCCACCCCTGCATCCCTGGATGGAGCGTCTTCTGTGAGATCTCCTGTCATTCTGTCCCTCCACAAAGAGCAATGCTGTTTCCACAAGCCTGAGCTCCTTGAGGGCAGGTCTGCCTGTATTTTGTTCTCATGTGCATCCTTGGTACCCGGCACCTAATCAAGCCTCAGTAAATTCTGGTTGAATAGGAATCAGTGATACCCCCAGGTTGGTAACCAAACCCATGCAGCCTCTCTGACACTTCCCTCCCCCAGTTGCCTGGTGAGGAATCAGCAAATGGTTTTTATATCTGAAGTTCCTGGAAAGAGGAGATAGAGTTACAGCTCTGTTGCTCATTTAACTGTGATTTGGGGTAAGTCATTTTACTCCTATAAGCCTTAGTTTTCTCATCTAAGGCAAAGATGTTTGTACTCATCCTTCAACAATCTAATAAGACTTCCTCACATAGGACACAAGCAGTATGTGTATACAGTCGGTGCCTAATGAAAGCAGGCCCATTTCATCGGTGTCTGTTTACATGGGCTCCATTAGAGGGAGCCACCCATGGCTTTCAGCCCCACCTGAGGCCTCTCAGGGTTTGTTGATGTAATCAGGTGTCCACCATTGCTAATCCATCCTGGAGGTCTGTCCGGGCTGACTCCTCCAGTGACAGACCTCCCCTGGGCTCACTGCTGTGCTGGGCTTTATGCACTTGATCATGTAATGGTGGCTGATGACCAAGGGCCAGCCAGGCCCTAAGTGAGGGCAGACTCAGCCTCAGACCCTGCGCCGGGAGTTCTAGGACAGAGAGAGCTTCACAAGACTATTGCCACCGTGACTGCAGATGCATGATCAGCACAGAGCGGTCAGTAGAGGAGAAGGGCCAGGGAGACTTCCGGGAACAGGCTCAGAGGAGTCTAGAGAACTGCAGGATTCAGGGGCATCTACCCAGATGTGGCCAAGATACCAGCTTCCCCAAAGAGGGCCAACTTTTCCCCTGAACAGACTCGCCCTGATTAACCATCTCGAAGTTTACACTGACGTTAAGTCTGGCACCTGTCCCAGGCTCTACTGCCAACCCCACTGTGGAAGCTGAGAGTTCATTTGTATGCAACTAGAGACACCCTCTGGCTTGGTTCTCTGGCTTTCCATGACTGCTACAGCCCTCACCGCTTCCCCTGTCCCCGGTGCACCCATGTGACTCAGCAGCACCACCCAGTTCTGCTCCTTGAGAGCTGCGACCCAGTCCCGCCCTCCATATCCAAGCATCTGAGGGCTCCGTGACCCTGGCCCCACTCTACCCACAGCCCAGTCCAGTTCCCCAGGGGAACGTTGTGACAGTCAGAGGTGAGGGACACAGTTTCCCACTCCCATTAGTCACCTGCTTTCTCCCGTCACTCACAGAGCCATCTGCAGCAGATCAGGGTCTAGGGAAGCAAGAGGCGAAAGAGACTTGAGGTAACAAGGTGTTTATTAGGTCTCAATACCCAGGAAGGCCTTGGGAAAGGGGAGATCAGCTCGGTGTTTGTGTCTCCGGACAAAGCCACAGGCACAGAGTTTCAGGGACTTACACACTACCTGATGGAGTTGCCATTCCACCCCTGGGAATTAAAAAGAAAGGACTAAAACCTTTACGGTCATTTCAGAGTTTCAGAAAAAGCCGCTAAGAGAGTGCAGAATTGCTGTTCTCCCTTCTCCCAGTTTCCATTAACACTGAACAGATCTGGGTCCGGTGTTACAATGAGAAGTTGGCACTGAACTTTAGCCGCTCTGACAGTCCAGCCCTGGGCTTACTGTTAGCTACAGAGCTGGGGTTTTTCTGCTGTGTCTTTTGCTCTTCTAAACTCAAATCAGGTGTGCACTTTTGACTCCGTGGCCTTCCATCCCGCCACACCCACAAAGGCTCTGGGGACCACAGGTCTGTGTGTGGGGTGGGTGCTGGAAGGGACACCCAGAGCCACTTCCGGCTTGCTGCTGAGAGGAGCTGGTGCTTTCTCCTCCACTGTTCATTGGCCTTGCCCACACCCTGCTAGACTTGGCTGGAAGCAAAGAACAGTCAGTAGGAGGCTCCCTGTGCCCACCCCACATCAGGCTGCTGTGTCCGCTCTGCGCGCTGAGCCCTAGGGAAGCTGCTTCCTGAAACCCGTGAGTCCCCGAGAAGGCAGCCACCGCCCACCCCACGCTATGGGAGGAAGAGCGAGCCCAAGCTCTCCTGGTCTGAGCATGGAAAACCTTCATTCCAGCTTCGCCACCTGCTATCCGTGGGCTCTTTCTCCATCCCAGGCCCAGTTTCCCCAGAGTCACCTACCGAAGCATCTCTCTGGCGATCAGAGCATGGGCTGAAGCCAGAAGACCAGGGTTAAATCCCAGCTCTCCCACTGCCCGGGCGAGGGACCTGTGGCATGTAACTTAATCTCTGTGTGCCTCGGTCTCCTCACCTGTGACGCCTGTACTGGAGGGCTCTTGTGAAGATGAAGGGAATTAACAGATGCAAAGCTTTCAGAACTGTGCCACACACAGACAAGCTCTCACGATGTTTACAGAGAATTATAGAGGTCATTGCCGTGAAGATGTGTTGTAACGGCAAAGCACGCTAAACGATGTCAGTGCGAATTGTTAAAAAGTACTTGACCATACCAGGAGACACAGGGAGTCCACAGGAAATCATTAGGTGTCTGGGGCTGATCACCCTGGACAAGTACAACTGGAGAGTGGATGAACTTCTGAAATCTACAGTCCTCATGGAGCCTGTATTGTACGCCACCGATAATTTTAGGCATGGGTGCTTACTACATTTTCTCATTTACTCACTGCAACCAATCTTAGGGTGGCTATTTTTATCCACATCTAATGACTAAGGCTCCAGTGACAGTCATTATTTATACCGAAAGCCTCCCGTGCCTATTTACTTCTGGGTGCCAGGAAGCACACACAGCCAGCCGGGAGGTGCCGGGCATGACGGGAGGTGCCGGGCACCCCTTGTCTGCTCTCTGTGCTCTCAGATCGTTCCCTCCCTTTGCTGGCTCTGCTGGGTCACAGGAACAACAGACCTGGAACCCTGTATTACCAGGTTCCCCTGTCAACGGCTCTGCCTAGGTTTGTCCAGTGGAGGTGCTAGAAAGAATCAAAGAGAGAAATTAGGGAAGAAGCAATGTCCCTTCGCCTGATGGCCCAGGCAGGCCCTGTCTCCCCACAGCCTCTGCACCTAGCTCCCCCGCTCAGCTTCCTCCAGCAGCTCTCACCCTGATTCCGGCTCCCCACACAGCCCACTGCTTGCCCTCCCCTGCCCATTCCTCCAGCCCTCTGGTGGGGTGGTTTCCTACTGGCTCTTCTAGCAGCCTGTCACTGATATTACGGACCACTAAGTTAGGTAGAGATATTACAGGTGGTCCGACAGGGCTGAACCCTCGAAGGACTTAGTACAGATTCATTGCAACTGTGGACAGAGGTGCATTCATTAGAGGCCAGAGCTCAAGACAAAAGGTAGAATCACTACACCTACATATTTTCCCTAGGGATGAAGAGTAGTGACTGATAGTCTAAATAGTTACCAAGCACCTGGGTGAGAGGCCAGGTCACTGTCCTACCTCCTCCAGAAAAAGCCCCTATTCTGTCCACCCACACTTGCTAAGTTACTTGCTTCCCCAGCTGATCCCCATTGGCTCAATATTACCTAAGTGGTTACACTCATAATCTTATTGGTTGGCCATTGTTTTGTCCCACCTCATCCCTCACCTTGTGGCTTCCCATTGGGTCAATGTTACCTAAGCGACAATACTTGTAATCTTATTAGTTGACTATAGTTTTGTCCCACCTTGGACCCACCTCACCTGGTGGTTTTGCTCTATAAAACTCCTTTGAGAAGCAGGGGTCCCTGGCAATCCACTCAGGACCCCTTGTGTCTCTCTTAGAAGCTTTCTTTCCTCCAATAAGCATTTTCTGCTCTTAACCTCCTAGAATTGATTCTTCAATTTATAGAACATAAACTCGGCATATCAGACATCTATCAGGCCAACAGGTTGGGAGTTATAATATTTCCCTTAGATTATTTAGAGGTCCTCTATCACCCCTATGTCATTTAATACCTTATATTCAATTCTCCCTGTTGAATTACTGGAGTGGGCTATATCTTCCTGTTGGATGCTGACCAAGATTGAAAATCCATCAGATAATCTCAAACAATGACAAGTGCTTTGAAGATCAGAAAATGGGATGGGGGCTTCTTCGGCTAGGGTGATCAGGGAAAGGGGCCCCTCTCTGAAAAGCCAACTGGATGAGGCAGGTCTGTAGAGATCTGTGGGGAAAATGTCTCCCACACTGGAGAAACAGAATCACTGAGCTGGGAGTAAACTGGGTACACTCGAGAGGCAAGAAACAAAAGGAGGTAAGACCTACACCTGAGCAACTTTAATAACAGAGTTACTGAAACAATAAGAGGGTGGTCAGAGAGTTGTTCCCTCTGCTGGGTGGTGGGGATGCTGGGCTTGAGTGGGGCTGAGATAAGCAGCAACTTCAGGAAGTGTCACTGAGTCCTGGAGAAGATTTTGCCTCCCATGCGTGAGCATAACAGCTGAGGCAGAGGTTCCAGGGCCAGTGGAAGGCAGCGGTGAGATTGGAGGCATGTTCTAGAAGCAGCTCCTCTGGAGTGGAAGGTGTGAGCCAGTGGGAGACAGCCCTGGGGAGGCAGAGCTGGCCCAAATGGGAAGCGCTGAGTGCCCGGGCTGACTTCATGAGCAGGTCACCCAGGAATCAGTGCTTGGGCTCTGGCTTCACCAGTCTGGAAGGACCACACCTCCATTGGCTCTCTGGCACCCTGGCTCTTTCTGTTAAAGGCACAACAAAATTCAGCTGGCTGAAATTGCCAGCACCCAATGGAGTCTCTTTCCATGACATTTCTGCCAATGCCAAGGCAGGAAATCTATGTGTTCTCTCCAATAACTGAAGCTGTCAGGTAGGTAGCCGGACCCACAAAAATTGCAGGAAAGTAGCTCTTTCAGTTTTGAACTTTTACTGCATGTGCTTCTGGCTAGAATCTGAGTATATGATTTCCCAGAGCTCCTGTAAAGTAGATCGTGCAAGCAACAAAAATTTACTGACTCCCAGTTCTAGAAGCCAAAGTCTGAGATCAAGGGGTGGCAGGATTTGTTCGAGGAAGAATCTGTTCCTTGTCTCTCCCCACTTGCTGGTGGTTTTCTGGCCTCTTTGACTTGGTTTATAGAAACATTGCCCCAAACTCTGACTTTGTCTTCACTTGAGGTTGTGTCGGAGTCCAAATTTCTCCTTTTACAAAGTTGTGATCATATTGAATTAAGCTCAAGGTAGTGACACTGTCTTGATCGCCTGAAGATTCTATTTTGAAATAAGATCACTTTTACAGGGACTGGGGAATAGGATTAAAATATCTTTTTAAATAAAGCCAAGCACTAGGTCTGAGACCAGAATGAGCACTCACTGCTCCATGCTGCAGTCTCCAACCTCATTTCCCGGGAAAATCACTAGTTTTCTTTTTCTGCAACACAGCATTTTCTTCACTGTCTGCTTGGGACCAGCAGGTGGATCACTGGCGACACCCCAGCCTCTAAGAATTGTAGTTTCATGGCTTGTAACAGTCACCAGTCAGTCTCTCCTATTGGAGATAGGGAAACTGAGGCACCAAAGGGAAAATGACTTCCTGCCTTGGGATGGCACAGTACAGGCACCCTCACTGCTGAAGCCTCTGGCTTGAAATGGATGGGTAAGGGAAGCAGGTGCTTCTTACAGCAATGGGAGAAAAAGAAAGAGGAGTGTTTTTCCCCTCCATGGATCTGTGAGACCATAGCAGGCTCAGTGCTTTGCAGAGTGAGCGCTGGTCAGACCGGCACCGTGCAAGGAGCAGGCTCCAGTGGATGTGCTGAATGAATGAATGGGCAGTTCCTTCCCTTCTCAGAGAAACCCGCAAGGCGGGCCACAAGGTTAGGCAAAGTCACCGTGGAGCCAGTCAGTGAAGCTATGCCAGCTGCACCTGTGGCCCTCCCAAAACCCCACTCAGGTAACACTGGAGTTCTTTGGCTTCTGTGGCCAGCGGGAGGCTGAGGATCGCCAGGGCCGTAGCTGCGGTGCCCCACAGAGCTCCAGCCTCCTCGCACATTGGTTCCAGCGGCTTGTCTGCCTTTTTCCTTGACGTCTGTTCCCGGCTGCTGCTGACTGCCCAGCTGACATTGTACCAGCTTCCAGCTGAGAACAAAGCTCTTACTATAGGTCCAATTGGAAAATCCCAAAGTAGCATGCCTGTAAGCCCAGCATGTAGGAGTCCGAGGCAGGAGGTTCGAGATGAGTTCTAGGCCAGCCTGGGCTCCAGAGCAGGACTGTGTGGGAGTAGTGCAGGCCAGTCCTGTAGTCCCAGCAGTCAGAGGCTGATGGTTGACACAGCGGGACAACGAGTTCAAGCCCAGCCTGGGCAACTTAGCAACTCAGCGAGACCCTGTCTCAAAACAAAAAATGAAAAAGGGCTGGGGATGGAGCTCGCTGAGAAGGCCTTGCACTCCAACTCCAGTACTTGAGGGGAGTGAAAAAGAAGAAAACTCCAAATCAGAACTTGGCTGGCTTTGCTTTGGCCAAGCAGCCAGGGGCACAGAGCTCTTGGTCTGCAGATTCCCTAACAGCCATGTGGTTAGAATAAGTGCGGCAACTTCTAAAAGACAGGAAGGATTCAGGGAAGCCAGTCTCTGCGAGAACCTTGTGGGCCACAGAAAGAACTGGAAGTTTAGTTTCTGACTCTAAGCAGTTCTGTTTAAAAACTACTTTCAAATGGGACAAAAAAAAAAAAAAGACAGGAAGAGCTGTCTGGCACTGATTTTCTGGGTAGATCTGATGGCAGCAGGTCTTTGTCAGGACAAAACTTCCTACTAATGCTGTTCGTGGCATAAATGGAATTGAATTGTGAGTAGTAACAATAATAGGCAAGTCTAATGCAGCATTTATTATGGGTTTTGTTTTGAGACCAGGTCTTGCTGTGAGGTCCAGGCTGTCCTTGAACTATGTAGCCCAGACTGGACTCCAACTCATGGTAATCCTCCTGCCTCAGCCTCCCAAGTGCTGAGATCACAGGCGTGCATTACCACGCCAGGCCCAGCACCTATTACACATGTACTGGGCAATATCTTGAACAATCCTTCAAGATATGTGTTATCCCTGTGATGATTATTTTTATATGTCAGCTTTGTTGGACCACAGTGCTCACCTGTTTTTTGCGGGAAGGGGGCTTGAAACAAGATCTTGCTGTGTGGTTTAGGCCATACTTGAACTTACCAATGTAGCCCAGGCTGACCTCCAACTCATGATCCTCCTGCCTCAGCCTCTTGGTCAGACATTATTCTGGATGTTTCTGTGAAGGTGTTTTTCTGATAAGATTAACATCTTAAAAGGTGAACTTTGCGTAAAGCAGATTACCCTCCATAGTGTGTGACTGATCCTCATCCAACTAGCTGAAAACCTTCAGAGAAAGATAACAGACCTCACCGGCAAGCAGGAATTCCACAGCAGTGTCTGGGCTCAGACTGACACTCTTCGCTGAGTCTCCAGCATGAACTTGGGACTTATTATCCCCAAAATCAGGGGAGCTAATTCCTATAGTCTCCCCTTTTTCTTTCTCCACATATCCCACGCACAACTCTACTGGTTTTGCTTCTCTAGAAAGCACTGATTAATATACCCCCATTTTACTTCTGATGAAACTGAGGCACAGTCCCTCAAGGTCACAGAGCAAAGTCAGATTGTCATCTGAATCTGGGGAGTCTGACTAGAGCATCTGTCCTTACACACTGGTGGTGTTACAGAAAGGCTACTGGTCTCTCCTCTGTCCTGTGTTGATACCCAACCTCAGTATCATAGTGTTCAGAAGTGGGCTACTGGGGAAGCCATTAGGTCTGCTTGAGGTCATGAAGGTGGAAACTCACATGATTGTATTGGTGCCCTTATAAGAAGAGAGTAGGCTATTCTCTGTCTGTGTGTGTCTCTGTCTGTCTTAGACACACACACACCCCAAGAAGTCAGGCTCTTAGGGTTTACCTCTACAACACCCCCCACAATTCTCATGTGTGTGGAAGGTGCCTGGATCCAAGGGGCATTATATCCATTACTGGATAAAACCACCAATGAAACCATAGCTCACTGTGCTGTTAGGGGGTGGGGTCTGGTTGGAAGAGGGGGCTCCCTAGGGGTGTGACCCAGGAGGATGTGTCTCCCTCTAGCTCTTCCCCTTCTCTCTGTGCTTCCTGGCTACAAGGTGTGAGCAGCTGTCTTCAGATCCTCCCACCATAACCCTCCTGCCATGGAGCCAGCAGACTATGAGCTGAATCTTTTTTAAAACCATGAACCAAAATAAATCTTTCCTCCTTTAAATTGTCAGGTATTCTGTCCCAGTGATGAGAAAGTGATTAGGACACTGGCCATCAGCCCACCACAGAGAGAGAGAGAGAGCCCTCAGCAGGAACTGGGTGGGTGGCCACCTTGATGTGGGACTTCCGGCCTCCAGAACCTGTGAATCTGTGGTTTCGGCATCACCATGTGTAGTATTTGTTATGGCGGCCTGAGCTGAGACAGCTATGAACTCTTTCAGACACTGCCTCATTACCATGAGTACCAGGGCCAGTACTTGGGACAGAGAAGCCATCACTGCCCATCTGTGGAATAAATAACAGGATGAACAAGAATATCAGTGTCTAAATCAAGCATTTCAGCAGTTCTCCGACCTTACACTGCTGCGTAACCATGGATGCGATGGCTGTTCCACAGTCACTCCTAGAAGAGGAAAGTGTTCTGGGACAGACTTCCTGGGACTTGGCCCTGGCATGGCTGCCAGGGGACACCTCAGCATCACTGAAGAGAAGCTCCTGGTTCTGCTGCTAATGGACCCTGGCTTCTTGCTGGTGTTTGGGATCCCGTGGAAGTTGTGCCCTCCTCTCAGATCTCAGGATCCGCAGGAGCATTGCCTTGACCTCTCCTGAGCATGGGCTTCCTTGCTTCTGAGGAAAAAAAAACCTCATCAAACTCTCTAGGTTCATTTCCACTTAGTTGACATAAATATCATTAATTCTGGAGGTGACATAGCTGAGTAATATATTACTAGTGTCCCATCAACTTGGCTGCAGGTAACCCCAGTACCATGTGAGCTGAAGGTTCCTTTTGCCACAAACTCTTCCCTGGATGACTAGAATGGGATGAAACTCCTGACATTTTGTCTTCATATGATGTTTGTCTCCATGGCCACCATCACCTTTGTTTCAGAGTCTGCTCAGCTCTACACATAGATGTGTTGATCATTCGAGAAACAGTTCGCTCAAAATTACAACCCAGGGTTAACTTGGCCCCTCTTCCTCCTTCAAGGCTAATGACACCTACCAGACACTGGGGAAACCAGACCAGCAAAGAAACAAAAGAGGGGGTACTCTAGACAGCTAAACTGAGTGGAAATACTGGAGGTAGTCAGACAGGCTGGGAAGTCAGTACAGAAGATGGGACCACATCCTCTGAAACTGTGACTGGAGGCCCATCTGAAGATTAAAGTCCTGATGGCCAGAAATGAATCCTGCCCTCAGGGATAAACAATCTCTAGACTACTGGTATCACCCTTTTGAGATTTCCCATTATCTCATTTGGGCCCATGCTCTCCCACCCAATACGACCAAAACTAAAACCACCAAGACTAAGACTCTAAGAGTAAGACTAAAGACAGGACAATAGCCTATGGACATCCATATATCTTCGCTACCATTGGATTAATATTATCTAAGTGGCTATACTTTGTAATTCTTTTTTGTATTTGTGCCTTTTTGAGGTTGGCTTTGGACTCATTTTGTAGCCCAAACTAGCCAATCTCACAGCAATCCTCCTGCCTCAGCCTCCCAAGTGCTGGAATTAAAAGCATGTGCCATTGCATCCAGCCCTACAACTGTAATCTTATTGGTTGATCATAATTTTAATGCATGTTGTACCCACTTCATGAGTTTGCTGTATAAAATGTATCTTGAGAAGGGGGTTCATTGGTGACCCAATCTGGACCCCTCCTGTGTCTCTCAGGAGCTATTCCCATTCCCCACTCCTTTTCTCCAGTGAATTTTCATACTCTTAACCTTAGGATTCATTCTTCAGCTTCAGAACACATGAATCCGGCATGTCTGACCTCTAGCATTTCCCCTTCATCAGTGGCACCTGAGTTCCTAAAAAAATCTACCCCTTCCTAGAAAAGACATGAAATTTCACCCTTAATGAGCCTGGCTCTCTCCGCCTTCTACGCTGCATCTGTAACCATTCAGCTGCCTGAGTGAAGAAGCCAATTTGTGAGCAAAGCTCAGCTGCTTCACCGGCCACAGAGAAAGTCTTCCTTCTCCCCAGTGTTCATTGCTCAGACCCTGGTCTTTCCACGGGATGAGCTTCCGGACCTGGGTTTGTTCACACCTGGGAGGATTCCCTACCGGTGGGGAGAAGTGGCAGGTGCCACGTGGCCACTGTGACTGTGCTATGGTCCTGTGCGGCACTGAGAGGAGCTCTACGGACACTGCCAGCCTCCCGCAAGTGGGTGAGAGTGAGGGCAGAGGGGCAGACCTGAGCTCTGTGTCCTCAGTGTTTCTCCAAGGCACCTGTCACAGGCCCGTGGCTGTGGGAGGAAGCAGCCCTGGGAAGGTGGGAAACTGCCTCAAGGGCTCCAAGCTGCATCCTGGGGTCCCGGGAGGGGATTCAGCCCTCAGAGAGTGGGCAGAAGGGGACCTGCAGGTCCTACTAAAAGATCACAGTTCAGAATGGAGCTTGAGTAAGGGACTAAAAAGTTCAGAAAAAGAAAACCCTGTCCAGCACGGCAGTAAGGAGGAGGAAGAAGTGCTACTGAGGAGCACAGAACTTTGGGAAGCCAGCTAGCACCACGCAACTGTCCAGCCACACGCCCTTCTGCTTTTGTAACTCCGCCTGGGTGGTTCCCCCGCCTCTAAAACCACTACATAAAGAAGAGATGCTAGGAGCTCAGACTCTGGGACACCCAGCTAGCTCCATTGAGTGCCCCCCACCGGCGTAATAAGACCTGTTCCCTCCACTTCCGTGGTGATGAATTCCCCACAACACTATCACAGAAAATAGTTCACTGAGTTAGCTCATGAGTGAGGCAGCGAGCTAGTGGAACAGCCTGAGATAGAATGAGGCAACCGTGACACTGATTTGTTTTTTGAGATGAGATCTCAGTATGTAGTTCAGACTAACCTTGACCCCAACAGCAATCCTCCTGCCTCAGCTTCCTGAATGTGGGGTTACAGGTATGAGCCACCACACTTGGCCTAAATTCCTAAGCTGTTTTTTTTTTTTTTTTTTTTGGTTTTTGTTTGTTTTTGCTGAGACAGGGTCTCACTACATGGTGTAGGCTGGTCTCAAACTTAGCGATCTTTCTGCCTCAGCCCCCAAGTGCTGGGATGCACCACTAGTTTTGAGACATTTAAATGCACTGAACTTCCTCAGGCACATGGAACACAGCCCCCCCCCCACTAAAGGGAGGTGTAGCCACTCCCAACCTAACTGTTGAGTTTTGAGGAAATTACAGTGCAAATTGACCAGTTCTTTCTAAGATCCCCGTTTCCTGTAAGCCCTACAAGTTGAAGAACTGGGTCCCAATTGTTTATTTTAAATCCAGAGTCTCCTGCGACAGATAACCACTAAACAAAAGAACAATTCCTACAAAGTTCAATGCAGATGAATTTGAAGATTATGGTGGCTGAGAAAGGCCTCATTCCTGATGGCTGTGGGGTGAAATACATCCCGAATCTTGGTCCCCTGGACAAGTGGCGGGCCTTACACTCTTGAAGGCTTCCACTGCCCCGCCCCCTACAGCAAACTCATCAATAAATCTTACCTCTGCCCTAAAAACAAAAACAAAAACAGAACAATTCCTGTGCTCTGTGTATCTGTAATTAGTTCTACAAGGGGGTGTATGCAGCCACCCATGTGGGTCCCCTCCAGGACTCCCAGGAGCTGTTCCCCGCCATGAGACTGTCCTTCCTTCCCTTCTTTCTTCCTTCCCTTCTTCCTTCCTTCTTTCTTTCTTTTTCTTTCTTTGTACCAGGAATTGAACTCATGACCTCACACTTGCCAGGCAGACACAGTGCTAATGAGCTACATCCCCTGTCCTGACACTGTCAAAAAAGAAGGAAAGAAAGAGAGATATTGAACAAGTTAGTCGCCTGACCTCTGCCCTTGGTTCATAACTTAAGTCTGCAATATTTGCAGAACCACAAGCGCGATACACACAGTATCACTGGGACCTGGAATCTCCCAGGGCTGCTGGAAACCCAGGGCCCAGAGCCTACCTGGTTCTACCCGGGAGCCCCAGGCTTCTGTCTAAGCTCCGCCCAGGGTCCGCCATGTAATTTATAGGCCTCGATGCAAAGTCAGAGTGACGTCAAAGATTATCACGAATTTCAAGACGTGTTAGCAGAGTACTGAATCCATCGCAAGGCACCTGCAATTGTCCTCCCAAAGAGACAAGATGGCCTTTCTTCCCGATTTTGGGAATCAAGCAAGGTAAGAGGACAGAGCAGATACTGCCTAGTCACACAGGCCCGGGAACACGTTCCAGAGCGCACCCCAGATAAAGCGCACCCCTTCCACCTGCTGTAGATCAGTTTCTCATCAGAGCAACAAAGACAATTGAAGTTTACCTGTAAGGAACGTTTCATGGCCTCCACTTCATGCAAAAATCAGTATCTGGGGGCTGGGGATTTACCTGACAAGCCTGAGGTCTTGAGTTCGATTCCCGATCCCTTCTGTCAAAACAAAAAATCAGTCTCGGATTTTTGAGGACCTGCTCTACCCTTCCTCTTGATGGTTGAGGTAGGAAGGGAGGGCGCACGATGCTCAGCTCAGCCAATCACGGGCTACGGGCAGAGCGTAGTGACCACATGACTCAGGCCTGTTCAATCCGGTGACTCTTGGGCCCAGCCATATCGTAGACTTCCTGTCACCACCACCACCACAGGCAAATGTGGTGCACAGATTCGCAGCCCGGAGCACCTGCAGAGCCTGAAGTCAGCTGTCGGCCGCAGGAAGTTGATCTTGATGTCTTTCACGAGTCTAACGAGCCCAAAGCTAATCTAATGCTCTTCCCGGCTTTTCCTGGCTCACAAAGTTTCGCTTTGTCTGAAGCAGTTGCACGAAACAGTCCTGATGCACCCTTTGCTGAGCAGCTGTGAGGCCGACCTAAGAAACTGCACGCACTCAGCTCCAGCGCCTGCACGCACGCACGGACAAAGGTCAGCGACCGCCTGATTCACTTACTAAAAAGTAACCCCTTATCGTTATTGTTGCCAGTGCTGTTGGGCATAGCCTGGTTTGCAGTTGGCGCCCCGGCCGACTTTCAGCTGCAGAGGTGTGGAGGAGACTGAGGAAGGCGTCCCGGCTGGGTCTGTCTGAAACTGCAGCTCCATGAGTTCCCAGTGGCTTCCCTGTGTCACCTAATACCGTAATTGCAGCCTTCCCAGCTGTCGGCTGTGGAGACAACCCAGAAAATGAGGTTGGCTGGGTAAATATTGAACCAAATTATGCAAATACATTCACACTAGAGACTCAGCTGCAGAGACGGGGTCTGATTGGTGGGCCCTGGCCCAGCTCTCCTCTCCCCTCCCCACTTCTGCTCTGTCAAACTAGGGCCTGCCCCGAGGCTGGGCCAGCTAATGACATCCAACTGGGGATGAGAGGTTGACAGAGGGCAAGCAGTGGTCTTCAGGCCCTACTCATCCTCCTCTCCCTCCAAAAGAGGGCTCCGGAGGGCACAAATCTGGCCAAGGTGATGACGTCTGTCCATTTACTGTTCAGCTCTGGGACACTGCACTGATGGGATTTTCCCCCCTCTTGGAAGAAAGCATTTCTGTGGCTCTCTTATATTGGAAGGTCACAGTCCTGGAGACCCCTGTGGTGAACTCAGAATTCCAGAAACCAGTCAGACATAGAGGGGTGCGAGCCAGTAATGTCGGCATTAAGGAGACTGAAGCAGGAGGATCACAAGTTAGAGCCTGGGCCTAAACAACCTAGCGAGACTGGGCCGGGAATTTAGCTCAATGGTACAAGCGCCTACCTGGCAAGCAGGAGGTCCTGAGTTTGATCCCCAGC
>PVLA01001757.1:198033-246936 GCA_004027455.1 Hydrochoerus hydrochaeris | reverse complement strand
GGATCGGTGCCTTAAGGGGTGGAGGTGCAGGGAAATGGACCGAGACCCGGAACCCTGGAAGCACTGAGTGGGAGGGAGCCTTGTTCACCAGCTGCACAGCGGGCGGGCCTGCAGGGAGGGAGGAACTCGGTGCTCTGTGCAGGATGAAAGTGGGAGAGGAGCCTGAGGGTCCTCCTGAGTCAGGTCCAGGGCTCCCCAGGCTCCCCAGGCAGCAAGTGAAGGCATCGTGTTATTTCCCCAAATGACCGCGAGCTTAGTGGTCCACAGCCATGCCAGTGTATTATCTTCTAGTTTGGAGGCCAGAAGTCCCGCATGGGTCTCACTGGGCTGACATCAGTGTGTCCGCAGGGCTGGGTTCCTTTCTGGGGCATCCAGGGAAGAACCTATTCCCTCACCTTTTCCAGAAACACCCCTCACCCTGGCCCCCCAGGCCTCTGCCCCCAGCTCCGTCTTCAATTCAGACTCTGCTTTTATTAACACTTCAATTTATTGTTATCTTAGTTATTTATGTAAGGAACAGCACAAGGAAGAGACCAGCCCAGACCACTAGGCTTGTGTAAAGGCAGCTCGGTGTGTAATTCATTGTGCCTGGGCGTGGGCAGCTGGAGGGCAAAAAGGCCATCTGTAGGGAACAAAGGGAAGCCGGCTGTTTTTATAGGGCTCAAAAGAAGGCAGGGGACGTTAGTGAACATTAGTGGTCACAGTTCTCTGGAGGTCTTGTGCCTCAGTGAGTCAAGTCCTCGAGGCGTCCACTGTGAATGCTTGGATCTTCTTTCTGGTGCTTGCCGGAGTCCGTGCCTCATCTTTCCTCTTTTACCACATCCTGTGTTTTCCGAGGGCACTGGTGCTGGGCTGAGAACAATGCCTTTCTGGAGGATAGTTGGGTATTGGGAAAGTCAGGTCCAAATTGAGCTATAGTATTTATTTATGTATTTTTGGTTCTTTGCAATAGGATCTCATTAGTAGTGCAAGCTGGCCTTGAACTCATTATGCAGCCCAGGCTGGCCCCAGATTCTAGGCAATCTTCCTGCCTCAGCCTCCCAAGCACTGGGATTATAGATGTGTGCCACCATACCTGGTTTAATTTTTATTTTTATTAGTATATGATTACATTCATCATAGGGTATTGTTATGTGTACATAACACGGTAACACAATTATTTTTATGTCCCCTCTCTCTTCCCCTCAATTCTGACACTCCTTTTGTTTTTTGAGACAAGGTCTTGCTGTGTAATTCAGGTTGGCTTCCAGCTCTCAGTGATCCTCTTGCTGGGATTATAGGCATGCCCCACCACACCTGGCCTCTGTATCATTTTTTTTTTTTTGGTGCCAAGAATTGAACTCATAACCTCATGCTTGCCAGGCAGGCACGGTGCTGCTGAGCTATATACCTGGCCCGGTATCCTTTCAAAGGTTTTTGGAATTGACTATATTTGAACCTACCTGAATAATTCTGGATAATCCAGGATAATCTTGTTTTATTTAGTTTACTTATTTAATGTTTGTTTTAAAGCAGGGTCTTACTATGCAGTTCAAGCTGCTTTTGAACTCATTTTGTAGCCCAGGCTGGTTCCAAACTCATAGATTGTCCTGTATCAGCCTCCTAAATAATGGGATTACAGGCATGTGCTACCATGCTTGGTTATAACCCTAATTCCCCTTTGCCATTTAAACTAACATACTCACAAACCCAGGAAACAGGAAGTAGACATCTTCAAAGGCCCATTCTCCCACCTATCACAGGCATAGGTTTAAATTAAAATGAACACCATGGTACACGCCTACAATCCCTGTACGCAAGAGATGACGCAAGAGAATCAAAACCTGAAGCCTTGCGTGAGGAAGTTTATGAGATCTTGTCACAAAATGTGTTAGAGTTTCCTGGCACAATAGAGAAGTGAAAAGTAAAAAAAGAAGAGGACAGGTTTATTGAGCACATGGGAGGGAGCACAGCACCCATTGCGGCTGGGGTGTCTCCTCCCCCTGGATACAGACAGGCAGAGGGTCATATGACCTCCGACCAGAGGCGGTGCGTGGGGCGCACATTGATGACGTGTGAGGAGCTGATTGGACTTTCCTTCATGGGCAAACAGGAAGGGGGTTGCGTTAGGGCTGAAGGAGGAGGGATTGTTAGGCGTTGCCGCGTTGGCCTTGCGCCCGCGCCGTAACTGTACAGTAATTTATACTGCACAAAATGAAACTGCAAAACAAAACCAAAACAATGGGCTGAGGATGTCGTTCAGCTCGAAGGTCCTGAGTTACATTTCCAGTGCCACAAATAAATAAACAAACAAAAAATAATAAAGTGAATTAATACTGGTCAATATAACCCATGGGTTGCCGAGGCCTGGGAAACTAGGTTATACTTAGAAATATTTTTACCCTCATGAAAACAAAATAATAAATATGGCATATTGAACAAAGCAAGGGCTTTCAAAATAATGGCACCATGTCATTTTTTTATTCTAGGTGTTTCTTGGGGTTTTGTTTGTTTGTTTTGTTTTGTTTTTCTTTGTGGTACCGGGGATTGAACTCACCACCTTGTGCTTACCAGACAGGCACTTATGCCACTGAGCTAAATCCCCGGCCCTCATGTCATTTTTTATGTACCATTTCTGGTTCAATTAAACTTTAGAAAACCTTTTACCCTAGGAAATTTATCATTTGTTTTGCTGTGTTGAAGAGAGGCTAAAAAGCAGATTTTTGGTTTTTACTTTCTTATTTTTTGTCTGACCCGTTCGTATCCCAAACATTCAAACTTTTCTGGCTTTACAACTCAATATTCTCAAGTGTTTCCACTTTCAAATCCATGAGATAAACTTTATGTAAAATTAATCAAAGTAATGAGAAAGTTAGACTGGTATATTTAGGGAAACCAGAATTATTTGTAGAGAAAACTTGCTACTGGGAAGATAAACAGATGAGTTCATCCAATAACAAGAATTCCCTTCTTACTGTCAGTTAGCTGTCAGGCAGCTGGAGGCACCAGGGTGATTCTGTTTCTTTCCTTTCTGTTTAAAATATCCTAAGACTTGGAGGTCTGGTTGAACCTTATTATGAAACTCCACCCCCTTCAGCCCCAAAGCAATCTTGTTATCAGTCTAACCCTTCTAAGGGTCTAGTTCCTGTTTATCTCCCAAACCTTATCTCTCCCCGCCTGCTCAGGCCACCTGTTAGGTTCAGCCACCTGGAAAAATCATCATTTGGGGGAATTCCCAGGTAGTGCACACCTGTAGTCCTTTGCTCCTTGGGACTTAGCCCTGTCCACCTTCTGCAAAACTGTTCCTCCTTCCGGGTTTTGCTCGGGTGTTATCTTATGCAAAGACCCCAAAGCCAAGACTGCTGAGTCTAGACCTCTGTCTGCTGGGAGCAGGGGAGAACTGGGGCTGATAAGGTTTTGCAAGACAAGGCCAAATAACATTCAAAACTGTGTGCTCAAGCTTCCCTGGGTGGCCTGGCTCAGGCTCTTGGCCTAGGCCTTCTGCTTGCTGATGAGTCAGCCTGTTGTAGCCCACACATGCACGGTGAACCTGCCCAGTCTCAATCGGTGGCAGAACAATGGACAGAGTTGGTAGGACCTGCTGCAGCCTGGTACGGAACCTTCTGCATCCCTCAGTGGGATTGAGGGTATGTGGTCCCCCCTGGCCGGCCTCCTCTGGGAATGGGCCCCTTCTCAGGCCCGGGTGCAGGTGCATGGCACACTTTTTTCTTTTTGGAGTGGGGGGACACCCATTTTGATAGAGAAAACCTTGTACACTTCAAAAGAGTTCTCAAAGAAGAAAGGTGCCCCTACCGGTGCTGGGGTGCTGGGTGCTGGTGTAGGCTCATTACTGCTCTTACAGCCGAGACAGAAGCCTTGTAAAGATGTGATCATGCAGAGAAGCGACGCCTGCAGCAGGGATGCCAAAGAAGACACAACTGCTGCTAATCGTGTCCTGCAGGAGTGCGTGCTGGTGAGATCCCAGAGTGTACAGGCATGGACAACTCAGATGTCGAAAACACTGAGCCGGTTCCATGCCAGAAAGCCCACCCAGCGGTGACGCAGACAGTGAAGCAGCAGCCACCATGACACCTGGCCAAGTGATCAAGTGTAGCATGTACCACCCCGTGCCTGGCTGAACTGGTAGATATGGTAACGACAGGGTCAAGGAGAACCTCTGGCTGCTTGGTTGCTGAGACTGTGGAATTCAGTGGCAGATGGAGAAGTCGGCCTGGATCCCTAACTACCCCTGCCCTAGGGAGTGGCTGCAGAAGAGTGAGTTCCCTGCCGGTGTAGATGGGGAACTCACTTCACGCTTCATAGGCTCATGGGGGCCATTTGTACAGTGTGGGACAATGTGGGAATTGTGCCCAGAGCAGTGAACAAATGGCAGTGGTTTGCTGCCCTCGTACAGGTCCTGTGGGAGTTAAGGTATGCAACAGGGAACATCTGACCTTACCACCCAGGGCCCTCTGATGAATGGCTCTCTGCAGGCATAAGGGACTTGGTCCTCCAGGATGCCTCCTGCTCCTCTTTTGGGTCACTTATGGCCCTTCTCACTCCCTGTGTGGGGCACTGGATTAAAGAAATGCCTACTAGGATGGCCAGTCTAGAGAAGGCAGACCAGGAGACAGGCCACTATGTCTACACTCTGTCATGGGCCCCTCCATTGTCTGAGGAAAGCCCCAGGCAAATGGAGAGACCTGTGAAGGTCACACATACACAGATGTGGGTAGATCTGCTGGGGGCAGGAGTTGGTCAGGCCAAGACTGACAGAAAGCTAAACACCTATCTGTTAGATGTGGGCAATTGTGGGAGGATCAAAGACTCATCCTCCTGAAGAGGGGCACAAGGACAGGGAAGAAGATTCATCCTGCAGCCACAGCGTGGGCCATCCAGCTGGAGGATCGTCTTGCTCTGGCCCTCCAGATGCTGTTTGCCTTTGAATAGGGTTACATTTGAGGTGACCCTCTACAAAGATCCCATGTATAATCAGCAACCCACTGGCCCCTGACCAATATCCAGTGGGGTTCCAGCTCTAGTAGATACTGAAAGTGAGTGTAACCCTGTTGTTTGGGAATCTGGAGAAGTTCTGGAACCCTGCTTTGGAGATAGATGGATACAGCAGTTATTATGGCTCCAGACTTCTGTGAAGGAATTCTGCCTGCGAGTGTGTGTCGCCAAGACAGTGGTGTCAGACATGCAAAGGATCCCCCTTGGACATCGCTGGCACCCTGAAGAGTCACAGGTGTGAGGAGAACCCCCTGCTAGGCAGACACAGTGCACTGCAGAAGTAGGAATTACCCAGCTAGTGCAGAGTCCTGTAGTTCACCTGTCGGCCCCTGCGGGCTGGCAGTGGAGCTCCCTAAGGTCATTCTTCTGCTGATGCCACTGTACCCCTGTGCAGACCCGATGGACGGCTGTGGCCAGGTGCTGGGTGTTCACCACTTGGTAGCAGGTTTAGCTAATGCTTTGTTTTTCATTGCCAGTAGCCCCTCACAGCCAGAACCACTTTGCTTTCAGTTTGGAGGGCAGTTGGACTTTCACAATGCTCCCGGAGGCGCACCTTGTGTCACGGTTTATCAGCCTCACACTTGGCTCAGTAGCAGAAGTCGCCATCTGTGCGAAGGCACCATCATACTGGTGTTCGGCTTATTTGTTCTCTTACAGACCTTGTGGCAGCTGCACCAGCACTCCTGGCCCATCTCTGAGTAGGTGGTTGGGCGGCCAGTGAGGACAAGCTACAAGAGCCTGTTCTGTCAAATTGTTGGGGGTTGTCTGGTCGGGTTAGACAAAAGTTATCCCAGATGCAGTCATAGATAGGATCCAGGAACACCTTTCCCTAACCATAGTAGAGCAGTTGCAGATTTTCTTAGAGTTTCTAGGCTCCTGGAAAACTTTCCTGCCACAACTGACCCAGTTGTTACAACCCCTATCCAGGCTAATAAAGGTAGCCCCTTGGGCTGGTCCCCAGAAGCAGAAGGCGCCCTTAAAACTGCAAAGACAACCATAAAGATGGCTCAAGCTTTGCATATCTTAGTCCAACCATACAAACTGGATGTCCATGTGACCACGGACGATTTGGGGTGGGCAGTAGCAGAAATTAAAATGGTGACATCAGTAGGGCACTGGCACAACTGTAGAGAGGGGCAAGAACTGATACTCACTGATAAACAGCAGATTGCAGCCTAAGCTGCTCTTATAGCCATTGAATGCTTTACTAAGACAGCTCCTGTGATCTTTAAAACCACCGGACCAGGAGCAGTACTGCTCAGACTGCCATGAGGGCAAAGTGTGGGTGGAGAAGGTGGCAGGTGGCACACCTACTGCTGTGGACAGTACTTTGTCCACTAGCTCCATACAAGCACAGCTACAAATGGTCCCGGACCCGTGGCATATATTTTCCTGGAGGCCCAAGATTCGCCAACCTTGGAGGAGACAGAGCCAAAGCCAAGCCCCTAGGCCCAGGAGGGGAATTGTCTTATTATTGGCTGTTCTGAAGCCTACACTGTGGGTGTGGATTAGTTACAATGTTCCACACTTCTCACCAAGGGACCCACAGGCAGATTCATGCAAAGACTATGTGGCAAAAGTGTTTGGTCGGGGTATCCAAGATGGCTTTCCGTCTAGGAACTTCCACTTGCTAGTGACTCAGCATGTAGCATGCATCCACACGAAACTTCCTGGCCTGGCCCAGAAGCGGAACAAAGACCATAGCTGATTGCCTTTACTATTCCCTCCCACCCAGTCCAGGTGAGTGCTCTGGATACATAGTCTCCATTTTTTCCTGGCATGTTGCAATCTCACAGGGACCTCAGGAGATAAATTGTATCATTTCTACTTTCCAGCTGGCCAGCATTAGGGAAATGAGGAATAAGCCCCAAGTTATCCAGTTGGTGAGTACCAAGCCACGTCTTGAAATTAACCTGTGGATCTTCAAGTCTGTGGCTTCACCCCACTTGCTCACAAGGGGCAGAAATGAGGGCCTTGGGTATTCCGTGGAGGTGCAGAGACAGACAGACCTAGCATGAGAGTTGCCACTGGAGCCCTTGGTTTAGTGCCAGGGGGCCACCTGCAGACTCTGGGGTCCCGGGCAGGTCACTGGGCCTCCCTGAGCCACAGTGTCCTCACCCATGTCTCTTGAGCTTGCCGTGAAGCACACACGGGTGAAGGCCAAAACGTCCCAGGAGACCTTTGCCAACAAGAGTACAGGGGACTTTTCTCAAAGGGCAGTGGGGGAGGCTCCCTGGCAGACGTAGCAGAACAAAAGCAGGGGCTGATGACCTCTGTCCTTTGTCCCTGTGGCCCCTGGGGGAAGACGCCAGGCAGCAGAGAAGGCACAAGAGGAGCCCAGCTGTACAAGCACCTGCCTTCTAGGAAGCTCTCCATGATGCTGCAGGTAGGGAGGGAGGGGAAAGCGGGGACGGGCCTTGGCTTTGTCGCATCACTGCTGTAGGAAGTGGGTGTGCTCTGCAGGGAGGGCCATAGAGAAGCCCCAGGGAGAACACTCTAGGCTTGCCGAGCTGACAAGTCTGTCAGCGTATGGACAGGTGGATGAGGGCTCACGGGAGTTACAAGTGGCTCAGACCTGGCAGTTGAGGCCAACACACTGGGGTCCCCTGCCACGCAGCACTCAATCTCCTGTTCACTCCGAGTCCCAGTTCTCTCACTTGTAACACAAGGTGATGCTGTCCTGTCTACTTTCCTATGACAGGAAGATAAAAATGTTGCAAAGCAAACAAGCATTATTTACAATTCACCAAGTATGGACGTGGAAAACCAGTAACAGTAGCCTTCTTGGGGCTGGGGACAGGGTGGCTATAAAACAGGAACGGGGTGGGGGCCAGGGGGAGACTTTTCGCTTGTGTACCTTTGTGTATGGTGTGGTATTCTGAGCCATGGGGATAAATCAGAAAAGGCAGCAACAAGGTCAAAAGCATCATCAATGGCATTGATATCATTATTAATTACAGAGTTCTCTCGGTATAATCTTCCCAATTTACTCTCACCATGTGATAAGGAAATTAAGCCCTGGATCTCCAAAGTTCCTGGTCTCCCACTGTAGCAAATTGTTTTCGTGGTTCATATTCAGTGATCTTGGCATCAGCAAGGGTCAGAGGCACTGGGCAAAGAGGGGTGGAGGACTTTTCACTTGACATAGAATATTAGGGCAGACTTTTAAGGAAAACTGGTGTCCTTAGGGAACTGGACTCCAGTGTGGGGACTCCTGTGACAGGCACTGTGCTGCTGAGCTATCTCCCAGAGCCCAGAGCTGATGCAGGGAAAAAGATGTGAGGAAATGAGTGAGACCTCATTTTATCAAATGAAAACTAATGGTATAAAACTACAGGGAATCGGCTGTCACGTGTGGCTCCAAAGAAGAAAGATGAATTTCAACTTGTGAACAAGGACTTCCTGGGGACATAGATGGGGTAGGGGACTTAATGTTCTCTTTTCATTTATGATAATTTTTTTTCTTTTAGCCAGCATCTTGAATTCACTGTATAGCTCAGGCTGGCCTCCAATGTGTGGTGATTCTCCTGCCTCAGCCTCCCAAGTGCTGGGATTACAATACCCAACTTATTTATGAAAATTTATGCATGTGGGGCCAGGCATATAGCTCAGTGGCACAGCGCCTGCCTGTTAGGCGTGAGATTGTGAGTTTGCTCTCAGGTACGGAAAAAAAAAAAAGAAGCAAAGAAAGAAAGACAAGAAAATAAAAGAAACTTTATGCATCTTTTAATGGTCACCTAAAAAGATGCAGGAGAGCGGGGCTGTGGCTTAATCGGAGACCACTTGACTAGCATGTACAAGAGTCTGAGTTCCAACCCCAGCATAGCAAAAGAAAAAAAGAAAGAGAAGAGAAAAGGAAAAGAAGTGTAAGAAAAATCACTACAAGAGCTACCATTCACAGTGGTTTTCTCACACTGGTGAGATTCTAGATATTTTTGTCCAGATATTTACTTGTATAGAGTAAGTCCAGTTATAGGGAATCTGTATGCTTTATTTATATAGTCGGGGGAAACTCTAATTCTCGTGTGAAAGGTAACCTAAACAAACAAAATTACTGATAAGCACCATTTTAGTTGCTGGAGTTACAGATAAGGTCAGATTTCTTTTAAGATTCCCAAGAAATAATTCTGTTTATGATGAAATAGTCTTGTTTCCTTTCCTGCTTCTCCCTCCATATCCCGGAGGTAAGGTTTTGACCCTAGAGGCAGTTCTGAGGTGTCTGTGGCCACTGCAGGGGAGCAGGGCCACCTGTGCCTCCTTCCTGGGTCATGTAGTTGATGGCACTTGGCAGGCCGCCACCACTGCTGCCTGCCAGCCTCTGCCCTCCCTGGCTTCATGCCGGCACCACCTTGAGTTCTTGGTAAAAATCAAGCCTGGTGCCATGGCCAGTTGCCATCTCTGTGGCTCATTCCTTGGGCTGTTTCTTGGGGTCGCTTAGGATAGTGGGGATCTATGGCAGGGACCAGCTGCCAGGATATAGTGCTTTAGTGACAGGGTTCTTTACATACCCACCCTTCGACCTGGTCTGTGGGACTCAGTTCCTGAGACTGCACCAGCACCCCAGAGTCCCTCATGGGGTCTTTATTCAGGCAAGGGTGAGTTATCAATAGGGTTGGGGTTTTATTACAGCTCCTTTCTCTCTTTTCTTCTTTCTTTCTTTTTTTGTACCAAGAATTGAACTCACTACCTCACGCTCCTCTGACAGGCACTGTGCTGCTGAGCTATTTCCCAGAACCCCCTACAGTTGCATTTCAAGCCATGGTTAGAGTTGAGGTTCATTTAGGTGGGAGAAGGAAGAAATAGGCAGTTCCAAATTGCAAACTTGTGGCCATCTTCCTGCCTCAGCCTCCCGAGTGTTGAGATTCCAAGTGCACACCACCACACCAGGCTTACAGTTGAGAATCTTGAACTGACTCTGGGAGTCAGTGACCTTTAAAGATGTGGCTGTGAACTTTATCAGGGAGGAATGGGCTCTGCTGGACCCTTCCTGAAAGCAGCTCTACAGAGATGCAATGCAGGAAGCCCTCAGGAACCTGGCTGCCATCGGACAAAATGTGAATACCCAAACTTTGAAAATGAGAGCAAAAACCTCAGCAGCCCTCTAAGAGGCCATGTAGACAAACCCAGTGTACATAATTAAGGCAGTCAGTGTGGAGAAACCTTCAGCCAGACACCACAGCATGTTGTAAAGAAGAAAGCTCCACCAGAAGTATCCTCATGTGAAAGCTGCATTTGGAGGGTGTCCTAATTAGTCAGGCATCCCTAAAGCTGCCCCTCGAGATGAGACTGCATGCAAAACTCAGAGGAATGGGGAATGGGGAGAGAGAAATGGGACTGTGGTTTCAGAAGGTTGAAAGAAGATGGGAGTGGTGATGCACGCCTGTAATCCCAGCACTCAGGAGGCTGAGACAGGAGCATCACCTCACATTCAAGGCCAGCCCAGGCTGCAAAGGGAGTTCAAGTTTGACCTGGTCTGAACTAACTACATAGGGAAAAGGAGAAGAAGCCAGTCAGATCAAACCTCTGGAGGATAAGGTTTTGGCCACCACGTGGCCATCAGATGAAAAAAACAAAAAAACATACTGACCATGAGTGTTGAAAAACGGATCACTGGAGGGCTCGCCCCTGACCACTCAGAGCAGATGGCAGGCAAGAAACTCCTTCCTGGAGGGACACTGGCACTGACCTCTCAGATCCTGAACAACTGGCAGAATGTGCTAGAATGAAGCCAAGAACGACTACCGAAGATGATGTTCCAAGAACAATGGCTTGCCCTCGCCAAGTCTGCATAAGGACGTGCAGAGCTAACTGTGTTACCAGAAAACACCTGCCCACCCATGGCGCCAGAAGCCACGTCTGTGCCGACGGGCAAATCTGTGATTGAGAGCGCTACGCTAACGCCACCCCAGCTGGTTCATACTGGGGAGAAGCCCTTTCAGTGCATGTTCTTTCTTTTTTAGGAAGGAAAGGTTTATTTAGCCCACAGTTTGTGGAAGTTTCAGTCCATAATCCAATGGCTCCAAGGCAGGATGGCAGCAGAAGACCGCAAAAGCAACAAGAGCAATGAGGGAGATGCTCAGCGACTTTGGAAAGCTGGAGGGAAAGCTTTGGACTGGACACATATGCTGGTCCATACTGGAGCTGGGCGCCAGGTGTGCCCCTTTGATGGCTGTAATGGGAAGTTTGTTCAGTCAAGTAACCTGAAATTTCATGCCTTCACCCATGTCAAGGCCAAAAGCTACCAGTGAAAAGAAGAGATAAGACCCTTCTCCACCACAGGAAGCATCTTCTAGGATTGTGATTGGGAATAAATATACCTCTCTTTTGTATATTATTTCTAGGAAGAATTTTTTAGGATAAATCCTTCACACCTAAGGGACTTGTTTTGGTAAGATGGTAAAAATTTAACAAGAAACTTTTAGTTTGACATTGCCAAAATGTTCTGTCTTGCTCTTAATTGCATTTGAAAAATAAGGTGTTTTTGTAGCATGGTTTCAGCAGGGCATTTCATAAGCTTTGTGTCACAAGACACTTCTTTATACAACAGTGCTAAAAATTAGATGTCTTTTCACATATAAATTTGAAGTTTATCTGCTGCTTATAATTTTTTTTGATTTTGTATTTTCCAGGTGTTCACATAGTACACTTTTGGGGATATGCTTAGTCATATGATGTGTGATTTTCCTGGAGGTAGATAAATCTACCTGCAGTAGATTTTCTTTATAAGAGTCGGCAATTGTATGTACTTCAAAAGAAATTTTTTTTACAAAAGAAAGTTGTATAGGTTTTGTTTGCTATTTTAATCTTGGCTGTATTCTTTGCTATTAACATATTTTATATAATTGTGTCATGTAATGCATTGCACCATGGATCATCAAATATTAGATGGGATTGAATACTGTTAGACCCATTTTAGTCACTTTTTCCAAAAAACTGCCAGATGCTGATGATCAGTGAAATCTCTCTGTCTGTTCAGTTACAGAAAGTGGGGTTCAGTGATAGAATGAACGCACGGTACCTTTTAACACCTGATGTGTACATCTCATGTAGCCAAAAAGGGAGCGATAAAATAGGGTCCTACAGAGAGTATAACAGGAAAGAAGTGCTCTGTTTTATTGAAAGACAAAATGGACTCTTCATTCTTCTTCACTTAGCAGTTACACATTCTGCACATCATGGACGGACTGTGATTTCCTAGTCTTTCCTGTCTCCTGGGAGCCTCTCTCCCCTCCCAGAAAACAAGAGTGCAGCAAGCAGAGGCCTCTCCCAAACTGGCCTCTTGGTGACGGCTCTCTGAGGACAGTGGAGCAGGGTGTTGTCACGTGATGTCTTTGGGCACTCACTGGTGTGAGGCTCAGAAGCACAGCAGAAGTCTCATGTCCTCAGGGGTGTTCAGCACTTGGCACCAGTATTTCCGATAGTAATAGGTCTCAAGTAGACATGAGGTTATGAGCATGGTATTCTCATTAATTAAAAATAACTCATTTACGTATATATTTAAGAAAAAAGTTTAACCTGAAGATCATGTATATTTGTGTTTCTTCATTTTTTTTAATTATGAAAATTAGGCTGTACTTGGTGGCTCATGCCTGTAAACCCAGCACTTGGGAAGCCGAGGTAGGAGGATCACCATGAGTTTGAGGCCACCTTGAGCCACATAGTGGATTCAACACCACACTGAACTACACAGCTAGACCCTGTCAAAAGAAAGAAAGAAAGAAAGAAAGAAAGAAAGAAAGAAAGAAAGAAAGAAAGAAAGAAAGAAATTGGGGACTAAGAATAGCTCCTGAGTCCTGAGTGGGTTGCCCTGGTTTTGTTTTGTTTTTTTAAGCAAAACAGAAAAAAGAACAGAAACAATATGAATTTTTTAAAAAGTAAGAAATCAACACTACTTAATATATTGCATATTGTTATCTTAGAAGTAGGCATAAAAATGATCAAGCAATCCAACAATAACAGCACAAACTGTTCTTTTCGGTGATCTGAGATTAGTAGTATAGCTACCTATCTTGCACATGTACACATACATAGTTATATATCTATATCTGCATATCTATAATCTCCTCCTTTCTTCCATTTCTCCTTTCCCCTATGCCAGTTGTGCTTTCCTTTTGAGCACTTTCTTTCTTTTTCATTATTAAAATAATCTATGTACATTTTGGATCTCATTACTCTTTCAGTTTATTATTATTTATTTTTACACTAGGGAGACAATACGATATTTGCAAATGTGAGTCTGATTTATTTCACTTATGACTATAGTTAACTTTTTTTTTTTTTTTTTGGTACCAGGTATCGAACTCACGACCTCGCACTTGCCAGGTAGGCATTTTATGCCACTGAGCTAAACCCCCAGCCCTTATGAGGATAGTCTCAAGTTACCTCCATTTACCTACATAAACCTCAAGATTATCCTTTTTATAGCTGAGTAATATTCCAGTGTATAAAGTACCACCTTTTTAAAATCTATTTTGGGACCAGGGTGGCCTTGAGCTCACTGTGTAGCCACCCAGGCTGCCTCTCTCTCACAGTAATCCTTCCACAACCTTGCAAGTGCTGGGATTATGGAGATGTGCCACCACCCCCATCTGGAATATCTTCTATATCAGATTTTAACTCATTGTATATCAGCAGTTTGTGGCCTCTTGTTGCCAGGGTTAGCCCAAAGTAAAGCTTCTCCTTTTGTTATAGGCAGCTAAATTAGACAGAAATACTACAGGCAGTCAGACAGGGCTGGGCCCTGGAAGGAGCCAGTGTAGAAGGCCAGATTCTTTGCAACTCTGGGGGAAAATACTTCCCACTGCAGGCCAGATCTCAAGACAAAAGACAAAACGAATGCAGCCACACCCTAAGGATAAATATTAGGGATTGATATTCGGCCCTGAAGAAGCCACTAATCCAACCCCCTACAGGCAAAGGCCTTGTTCCAGGTTGTTATGCGATTGCTTCCCTATTGGATCTCCATCTAGAGCTATTTAATCTTACCTGAGCAATTAAATACTATTATCAGTGAAATAATCTTATCAGTTGACCATAACTCTGTCCCACCTCCTTACCTACTTTACAAATTCCCATTTTTTTCCCTCCTTGGACCTGCCTTGCCTAGTGGTTTTGCTCTATAAAAGTCCCTAGAAAAGGCAGGGGCTTTAGCCATCCACTCAGGACCCCTTCTGTTTCTCTCTTGGACAGAAGCTTTCTTTCTCTCTAATACATTCTGCTCTTAACCTCTGTTGTCCCTAAAATTCATTCTTCAATTTTACAGAACATGAACTTATACAGGACATCTCGTAGGTTGGGAGTTTTGTTTCTTTATCTCCCTTTCACAACCACACGGCAAGACAAACTCATGCACAAGCCAGTGGTGGACAGCTATTTCTTTAAACACACGGGTTTTCTTAGTACTGTGCAACCACACAAAATTTAAAATTCAATGACCGGTGTCATGTTGAGCTTGGTTTTAGGCAGTAACAAACATCTATCTATTCCCCACATCAATTTTTTTTCCTGTTATTCATTCAAACAATCTAATTTCTAAGTTTTTCTTATAATAAGACATTAAGTATACCCACACACATAAAGGCTTCTAAGAACTATGGCTTTTACTTGATTTTTTTTTTTATAGGCTACGGTTTTTTTTTTCTCCCATCTCTATTCCACAGAACATGAGACTGGTTATCAAAAAAGAGGAGAAAAACATTTAGTGTGATAATGTATCTGTGAGGTTTTTAAATTCAGTTACAGATACATATCTAACACCACCGTTACTAGATGGACCTATTGCTAGATAAAATGGGGTCAAAGAGAGAAGTATTTGAAGCCAAGAGTGTCAAGAGAAGGAAAGCATGGGAGAGGTGTGGCCACACACAGGTCTTTGAGAATGAGGATGAAGGATCCAAGCTGGAGTGAAAATCTGACGCCAGCTGCTGGGGTTGACATGGTGTGTACCACTTCTAATATCGAGATTCTGGAATGGGAAGATTATACAGACTGGGATCTATGTAAGATTTCATTCAACGAAAGAGTTTCACTACTTAAAAACAAAATATTGAGAATGGCTGTTCTCTGAGACAAAAGTTATCTTTTTGCGTATTTGTTTGTTTTTGACTTTTTCCCTGTAAACGTTCTCCAGGGTGAGCTTCCCAGGGAAAAAGCCTGTTGTGTAACTTTTCAGATAAGATTCGGTGTGTTTGGGGTCTGGGTGCTACAGCCAAGAACAGTGCCTAACATTTGCAGAGCTGTGGCTCTCTGCCCAGGGAGCTCCATGCATTCTTGAAACAGCAAGCAATGTGGTTCATGTTCACCCTGCACTAAAGTTCTAACTGACAAAGATACGCTCCAGTGTTCCAATTAGCTAGAGCCCATCACTAAGGTATGAGTAACCTACACAACTCGTTTAACTTACAGAGTCCTTGATTATTTTCATTTAACATGCAGTAAATATTTGCTTTTACATACCAAGCATTTCATACATATCTGGGAACAAAATAGACAAAGAACCCTAATCTTGTAGAACTATTCTAGAGGGGTAAGATGATCAATAAACTACACAAAAATACTCTTCAGGCTGAGGTGAAGTAACAGAGACTAGATTTACCCACAGGGTTGGAACAACTAAAAGTTAAGCAAATTTTATAAAACAACAATCTTTTTTATGGAAAAATAACAAATTCTTTGTTCAAAACTACAGTGTGGGGCTGGGGGTTTAGCTCAGTGGCATTAGTGCCTGCTTGGCAAATGCAAGGTCATGAGTTCAATCCCAGGTACAAAAAAAAAAAAAAAAGTAACAAAAAAATTATAAAAACAAAACCAAACAATATGTTGTTCATCTCTAAAGACAGACAGACAGACAGCATGAGATCATATAAAGGCACTAAAATAATGCCTTAAAATAACTAAAACAACCATCTTGAAGACATTAGACATCAGGCCATATCTTAAAGGATGGGATGTAGATGAAATGAGCCCTGTCATTCCCCCAGCTCGCTGCCTGGAAAGAGTTTTCAGGGCAGCTCGTGGGAGACAGGGGCCGTAAGTTAGAAGAAGTCACTGAGAATCCAAGGTGCCACGGTGGTTAGAATTTGCAAGACAACATACTAGAGAAGTGAGAGCTGCATCAAAAGGAAACACCAGAGACTATACGCTCTGAGTCTAGCAAAAATGCTCCTCCCAGCAGTATATTTAGTTTGTTAGTTACCAGGTAGTAGTTCCTGTACCAGCTCCAGTTGCTTCTGTCTCTTAGAAACAGCTGGTCACTATGATGCCCACTGTATAAACCAATCCCCCATGAAGAAGCCATTCTGCCTCTATACTTCCTGCTTGCTTACTCGTATAAGCCCTAGACAACCAGAGATCAGGACCTGATATTCTGGGGATGATTCAGTCAGTGTTCCTTGATATAAATAAATTTGCCTCCAAATCCTGGGTGTTGTGTTTTGGTGTTTCTGTTTGCCTTGCAGTGCGAATACCAGTCAGCACACCCATGTAAAGTAATTCCCGAACACCTTGCAAAGAGCAACTCAAAAAGACTAAAGGGAACCATTTCTGGAGACCATGCAAGCTGCAAGTGTTCCTGCATTCATCAGAGTGGAGAACCTCATAACTCATGTTAAGTAAAGACATGGGCGTACAAAAAAGACCCCGATTAAACTTCTAGAATACAATTATATGTGAAGAATACAATGGCTGAAATAAAATTGCTGTGGTTGACAGAAACGGTTAATCTGCTGGAAGATAAGACAGGTAAAATTCTTAAAGTCATAGGCACAGGGAAAGACTTTCTAAACAGAACTCCAGTTGTGTAGGAAATAGTTCCAAGAATCAATGAATCATTAAATCATATTAAATTAAAAACTTCTGCACAGCAAGAGAAGAAAATTACAGACTAAAAAGACAACCTACAGAATGGGAAAACTTTTTTGGTCATCGAGTCCTCAAACAGAGGACTGATATCTAGAATTTAGAACTAAAAATATTAGACCCTCCCAAAATAAAAGAATCAAAAAAGCAGTCAAGCAAATGAATAGACACTTCACAGAAGTACAAATGACTAATAAATACATCCAAAACTGTTCAGCATGACTCACCATTACTGCAAAGTGTCTTTTTTTTTTTTTTTTTGAGACATGGTCCTGCCATGTAGTTCAGACTGGCCCTGAACTTGCTATATACCCCAGACTGGCCTCAAACTCAGAGCGATCCTCCTGCCTCAACCTCCCACTTGCTGGGATTATAGGCAGGCACCACCACACTTGGCTCTAGAGAACTGCAAATTAAAATAACACTGAAATTACACCTTACCCCAGAAAGAATGGGAAGTTTGTTGAGAAATCAAGCAATAGCAAATGCCAGAAAATCTTCAGGGGAAAACGAAATTCTTCCACATTATCAATGGGAATTTTAACTGTTATAACCACATGGAAATTAGTATGGACATTCCTCAAAAACTAAAGGATTCCATTTGACCTAGCTGTTCTTCTAAGTGTCTTCTCAAAAGAGTTAAAGACATCATATTATAGAAATACATGCACACTTATGTTTGTAGCAGCAAAACCCATAACAGCTAAACCTTGGAAGCAACACACACGTCCATCAACAGATGGATGGATAAAAAGGGGGTGCATACACACCATGGAGTACTACTCTGCCATAAGAAAAGTAAACTTGAGTCATTTGTAGGACAACAGATGCACCTTGAGACCATAACATTAAGTGAAATGAATTAGACACACAAGCTTCAATATCAGAGAAACCTGGAGTAAAAATGAGGAGCAAAATAAAAGACAGATAATAGGAAACAGGGAGATGGATCATTCTCAGAGGGGAAGGAGATTGAGAGATGGAAGCAGGAGAGGGAGGGGATAAGGGGTGAAGACAGCATGTCATATTCACATCCCAGCTCCACACAAGAATGTAAGTGTTGTATGTTACACACATGTGCTAATAAGTTAAAAAAAATAGCTCTGAGGTTAACATCAGACTAGGCCCAGCAGAAGAAAAAGAATCCAGGAATGTGAAGACACAGTCCTAGAAATTAACCCAAATGAACACAGTGAAAAAAGACAGAAAGATGAAGGACTCGGGACACTGCAGGATAAATTCAGATGGTCTAACAGACCAGCCCCGAAGTCCGCAAAAGGTGAGGCGCGGAATTTGTAGATAGAAAAGGGACTTGAAGAAATAATGACCAGATAGTCTCTAATCCTGATGAGAATTATATATTCACAAAAACACAAGTTCAGTGAACCTTAAACATGAGAAATGGGATGAGCCAGGTGCAGTGGCACATACCTGTAATCCTAGCAGGAGGCTCACGGTGAGTTCGAGGCCAGCCTGGATTAGAGTGACCCTGTCTCAAAAAAAAAGCAATGAAAAATCATTTCTAATCCAACTCATTTATAACCAACTCAGTTATAATCAAATTCCTTAAGACTAATGATAAAATAGAAAATCTTAAAAGAGGCAAGAGAAAAGGACATTATAATTATCACCCTTATCTGGGTGACGGTAAATTTCTCATTGGAAATACTGCAAGCTAGAAGGTAGTGGAACACTATCTTTAAAATGCCAAAAGAAGGTTGGGGATGTAGCTGTAAGTACCTTCCTGGTAAAATGCCAAAAATGTAGCCAGGTCTAGTGGCACATACCACCCCTTGGGAGGCTGAAGTAGCAGGATTGCCACAAGGTTGAGGCCAGCCGGGGCTACTTAATGAGTCCAAAGACAGCCTGAACTACATTGTGAGACCCCCGTCTCAAAAAAAAAATAGATAGATAGATAGATAGATAGATAGATAGATAGATAGATAGATAGATAGATATCAAAAATGATAGTTCTAAATTTTCAAAACTAAAAAAAAAAAATTCTCCATAAAAAGGGAGAATGTTTTCAGACATACAAAAACTATATATCTAAACATTCATCACTCAGGACTGCCCAACAAGAAACATTAAAGGAAGTCCTTTGGGAAAAAAGGACTGAAGATTGAGATTCACCTAAATGAATAAATAACACCAGAAATGTTATCTATATGGGTGAATGGAAAGGACAGTTTTCTCACCATTGAAATCTCTGTAAAAGATAATTGACTAAGAAGAATTCAACATAACACCAAGGATTACAGGTGTCTGAAACGTGTAGAAGTAAGACGTGTGACAATAGTAACACGGAGACTGGAAGGGAGGACACAGATGTGGGCTGGTATGGATTGAAAACTGGTGGTCAATTTAACGCCAGCTGGATTACATCAACATGGTGCTGAGCGTGGATGTTTCACCCGAGGAAAGTTGCCGGCATAAATGGAGACGTCAGAGGAGCTCAGGGCCTCCATGTCTCTGAGGATGGCTGTGGTGCTTTTCAGGACAGCCCTGGTCTTTGTTGTGAGTGTGACTTCTCGGCTCCAGCGTAGAACCCTCAACCTACCAGCACAGCTCCTTCACCCCGCTGGCATAGACTTTCTGGCTTCCGCCGCTGACCTCTGCGCCTTCCCAGCACGGATCTGGCGTGAGTCCTTCTTGTGGGCTCTAGACTCTAGTTGGACTCATGGGAGGCATTGCCATGAGCTCTGGGTCTTTATCTGGACTCATGTGGGACATTGCTGTAGGATTCAGGCCATTGGCTAAATATTCTATGTCTTTAGCATTGTGGATAGATTTCCTGCATTTTCTTGTGTTAACCCTGGGTGACCATCATAAAAATAATGTTATAAACTCCATGTCCTGACTTGAATTGTTCTCTGTGTAACCCATGACTCTAACATACACCGTGTAACAGTCTTTAGTTGTGTGCACCAGTGGTGGCCAACCTCTGGCACACATGCCACAGCCAGCTGCTTGTCATCGAAAGCTCTAAAAGGTTTGCTATCACTGGTGTGTACGATAGATAATATTACTTAGAGGCAGACTGGTGAATTAAAGATGGATAGTCTAAACCTTAAAGCCACGATTAAGATAACGCACGAAAGAGTTATAGGTAATAAATTAACCAAGGAGAGAAGATGATCTCCTGAAAGTACTCAGTTAACAGAAAAAGCAGAGAATAAAGGGAAAAAAATCAAATGGAGCATAAAGAAAACATATGTTAAGGTGGTAGACTTTAAATCCAGCTATACTGATAAGCAATAAAATATAACTAAACAAAGAATTGAAACAAATAAGTTCAAGTTTCAAGAGTTGACCCCGATAAGTAGAGAGAGGGCGTGAGGCACATTTAGTGTCAGCGGGATGACACTGACCAGCAGCTGGGCTTATCTGAGATTCTGAGGCCTTCAGGCCCAAGCACAGCTGACCAATCAGAGAACAGAAAGGAGGCCGAGGTGGCTGGGACCAAAGGAGTAAGAGATGAGCCGTGGGAGACAGGTCAGAGAGGAGGCGGACTGTGGAGGCTGTGCGCTAACCCTGAGCGCACCACGCAGCACCGCTGGGCTTTGAGGATGAGGATGACCTTGTCTTTGTGCTTTAAAAAGCTCACTTGGGTTCTGTTTGGAGAACAGACTGAGCAGGTCAGGGAAAAGCAGGGCAAAGCTGCATCATGGAAACTCTGTAATAGGCTGCTTAAACCTCCAAGTAAGAGATGATGGAGGCTGGGTCAGGGCCGTAGCACAGGGAAGGAGAGGAGAGGTTACACTGGGAGCAGGTCCTGGCAGGCGGGTGCCAACAGTCCCCCTGCTCCGGTGAATGTGGATTTTGAGAGGAAGGGAGGCGCCAAGGTTGACTCAAGGTTTTTAGCTTGAGCAAATGGAAGGATAGGGTTTCCGTCCACCGAAATTGGAAAGTCTGTGGGAAAGCAGATGGGGGCGGGAGCTGTGCAGGGGACACAGGGGACCTAAAATGTCCATGAGATGTCAGGGGTGGCTCAAAAGAGGGAAAGGGGCAGCAGGACTTTTTCCGCAGCCCGTAGGATAACAGCAGGCTTGCTTGCTGGTGGGAATGACCCAGCCCAGAGCAAGGGGCTGATGGTGTGTGAGCTGGAAGAACTGCTAGAGGGATGCTCTCAGAGGAAAGGGGGTGTCACGGGAGAGGCTACAAATCAATCATCCCCCACTTCCGGCCCTCAGTTGTAAGGCTGGAACCGTTTCCATCTATTTAATGCCATAGAGCCAGAGGGCATCCGAGTCCGGGAGGCACCTCCAGGCTGGTTTTGCAGCGGGATTCCGTTTAACCCCGGTCCGCACCAGCGCCAGGGCCCCGCGATTCAGGTGTTGCTCTCGCAGTGGGGTCACCCTGCGCTCCTGCCTGGGGATCAGAGAGCCCATAGTCGGTCTGCACAGTAAGTACACAGCGGAGGACAAGCCGGGAAGGTGGGCGAACAGCCTCGGGAAGGAAGGTGCGGAGACCCAGGGAGGTGAGCTCCCCGGAGGAGCAGGTGATTGACGTGATGCCGTCCGTCCCTGAGAGTCAGGGGAGATAAAGGCTGACGAGTGCCCACAGGCTCCTGCCAAAGGAGGCTTTTTCAGAGCAGTTTCAGGGGTGAGGCTGGGAGGAAGTCAGTCGGGGGGCTGTGGGCTGCGGGTGTGGGAGGCCAGCGAGCAGAGACGAAGGGTGAGGAGTCTTTGCTCAGCCGCTGGGCTGCAGAGGGGAAGACACTTGATTCCCAGTGGAGGGAAAGGCGGACAGGGAAAGCACAGAGAATTTTTTCTTTTCTTCTTTCTTATATTCTGTTTATCTTGTTTTGGTTTGGTTTTCAAGCACTGAGGATTTAACACAGGGTCTTCCAACTGAACTACATTCCCAGACCTTATTTTTTTTAATTTTATTTTGAGACAGGGTCTCACTGAATCATTAAATTACCCAGGCTGGGTTTGTGATCCTCCTGCCTCAGCCTCCCAGAGTGACTGGATTACAAGCATGTGCCACCATATCTGGCTGCAGAGAGATTGTGAGGTGGAGAGAAGTCGATCTGCTTGTGCTCCAGTTGGAGACAAGGTGGGATGAAGTGAACAGGAGGACAGTGAAATTTTACCTGCGGCCTGGGAATGAACGGGGAGACCAGGCATGGGGGTGGGAGGCGCTGGGAGCCCTCTGTGCAGGCTCCATTGGGTTTCTGTTCTGTTTTCTAAGGCTGGGGTATCAGTCCCCTGGCCCAACAGAAAGCTCCCAATAGCAATTATCAGTACCTTTAATATCACCATATTGGAACAAGTGGAGCCTGTGGGAAGGAGAGAGGATTTCTCAGAGTGACACCAGCCCAGGATGGAGGAGAATACAGGAAGTGATCTGGTAAGGAGTTCTGCAGATAGGAAACGGCCAGCCAGGGAAAAGCCGGCCAAAGAGGGAGTCAGGGTGACGCAGAGAAGCACCCCACGGCCAAGCCGGGCCTCCAGAGGCTCAACAGACAAAGGCTCCATTAGGTTGGTGGGATTTTATTTTCTTGCCCGGAAATAAGATATTCATACCTCTCTAAAGAACGTCTGTTCCGCCAATTTTAGAAAAGTTACAATTAATGGAGCTTACCAAAGGACACTGGCCACCTACAGGCCACTTCAGAGTTGTGCTTCCCTGCTTGTAAGCCACAGGTGGACCTCATTTGGCTGAGAGGTAGCATTCTTGTGTATAAAAAGCCCTAGACAGAGAATGCCCCCACCACCTCCATGGAGTCCCCTTCCCGGCTCAGATCCTGGGGCTCTGATTACTGTTTCTACTCTACAGTAAATACCTTTGCTTGGTCCTTTCCGTTCTGCCTCTCTGGGTTAGGAGAACAGCCCACCAGCCAGGTGGTAATGGGGTCTTCAGGAAATGTCAGGGGCAGACAAGGAGGCAGAAGAGCTGGGGCGGGATGAACAGCTGGGTGGAAGAGTGGGGTGCTGTCCGGAGCCCAGGGCCCTTCAGCCCACTGGGGAGCCCAGTGAGCCCCCCCACACACACACAGGGAGGCCAGGCCAGCAAGGAGCCTATCCTCCAGGGGGATTAATAAAAAAACAAAATAAGGGATCTGTCAAACACTAAGTGTCTTTCTCACGGCCCCTAGGAAGCAGGCTTAGCGCCCCCTCTTCTGACCCATCAGAAAGCAGGCCACAAACTTCACCTCGCCCTTCCATCAAAGAAAAACTTAAGCAACTGGAGAGATGCCATGCAGAATAATACTGGATGATTCTGTCAAACATAAAGGCGGCCTAGCCCAGTGTGGTGGCACATGCCTGTCATCCCAGCACTGGGGAGGCTGAGGCAGGAGGACTGTTGCAAGTTCGAGACCAGCCTGAGCTACAAAGTGAGTTCAAGGCCAGCTCGAACTGTATAGCAAGACCCTGTCTCAAAAAGACACACACACACACACACACACACACACACACACACATACACAGTAGTGAGACCTTTTCTCAACAACAAAAACGACACAGCCTGAACTACATAGCCAGACCCTGTCTTAAAAAAATAAATAAAGCAAGCCCAGGGCTGGGCGCTCTGGAATAAAAGCAGGACAACAAAGAAGGTTCTGGAATTGTAATTGTGCTAGGACCACTGAGTTGCAAGGAAACAGTTTTTGTTTTTGTTTTTTTCCTTCTTTTCTTGGTCTCAAACTCCTCTGGCTCCCAGAGGGCTGGCTTGCAGGCATGCACCACAGGGCCTGCGGCTTGCACTTTCTTAACAGAAACACACTCTGCAGTCGGGTGTGGGTGTTCGCCTTCAGGTAGTTCCCAGGAGGAACCCGTGGAAGCCTTCCTGTGTTTGGGGCGCTCAGCTGGGACTGGAGAACCCGAAACCTCCCTGACCAGCCTCCCTCACTCTGCCGTTCACAGCGCTAATTCAGGAACCACGTGGACAGCGCTGCCCGTAACAACCCCTGACACTTGGGGTTCCAAAGGTTGAAAGATGCAAAAACAGAGTCCAGGCTCCTTGGCTGCTGGAGGAGCCGGGAAATTCCCGCGGCGAGGAGGCGGGGCGCGGTGACGGACAGGGCAGAGTCTGTACTGCGGGGCAGCTCTCGGACAGACGGACGGGACCCTAAGCAGCCGCGCCCTGCCCGTGCTCAGGGACACCTGTGCTTATTTCTCTGATTCTTCTGTCTTCAGTGTTTAACAGTTATTTCAGAGCAGAGGCTTCATCTTACCATTTTTCACTGTGACCTACAATTGATATAGCTGATCCTCTGAGAAAGCTCTTCAGAATCCCAATGAACCATGTATGGTGGCACATGCCTGTAATCCCAGCACTCAGGAGGATGAGGCAGGAAGATTCCCGCCAGTTAGAAGCCAGCCTGGGCTACCCAGTGAGTTCAAGGCAAACCTAGATTACATAGCAAGATAAAACAAAAAGAAAAATCCAGATGACCTGAGCATGGGAGCATGTATCTATAATCCAAGCTACTAAAGAGGCTGAGGCGGGAGGATCATGAGTGAGTTTGTGTCTAGTCCATCTAGCCCAGGAAACTTAGACTCTGTCTCAAAATAAAACAATAAAAAGGTGCTGGGGATCGGGTGGGGAGCAGATACAGCTCAGTGGTAGCGAGTTTACCTAACACATGGCAAGTCCTGGGTCCAATCTCCAGTGGCACCCTCCCCTCAAATTCAAATGAGTTGTTTATAAAATTATCACTACTCCTTTGGGCTGATAGTTGATAGTCTAGTAAGAAAAATTAACTGTGTAGCCCGAAATCCGCAGCAAGCAGCCAACATTTTTCCCAAGTCAGAAACCCTCAGTCTGGCTTTTTTATTATTCCCTGGGGTATCAGGGAACCATGCATTGTCCCCACTGGCCACCCCCAGCGTGGTGTGGAGTGAAACGTCTCATCTGCACCCTGGTAGCAGGCAGTGCCCTCTCACTGACCTGGAGATGGCCTTGTGTGGTTGTGATGGCCAGAGGCCATCTGTGAACCTCTTGGTTCCTTGACTTCTCTCCCTGTCTATCATTCATTCAACAGCCATTCATGAGTAGCTGTCTCACTTCCCTCCAATCCATCCGGCAAGATTTTCCTGTGAGCTGGCTGCCTCCAGGTAAAGGCGGGGCAAAGCAAGTCCTGGAAGGAACCGAGGAAAGGGCTGGCCCTGCAGGGCATTACAGGTCCTGCTCTTTCACTCACATCTGAATCAAAATTAAAAATTCTCTCTCTCCATGCCCCAAGTTCACCATGTAAAAAATTGGAGTTTATCCTGCCATATGAACTTAAAACCTTATTCCCAGGTTTCCACACATTGGAATCAATAGTCAACCAGGCCCTGCCGGAGCAGAGAGAAGCAGGAAGCAACTCCAATGGGGTTGATCCCTTGACATAGTCAATGGCAGAAGAAATCTTTGTATGATCCATTTCCAATGGAGAAGATCAGAATTACATCACATAAAAAGAAACAATAAAATTCCTCCTTTATATCACATCTCCATACTTTCCTCTTTTCTCAACTACAGTCCACAGCTTTTCTGGTGCCTTCTCCCAGACTTCTGTCTTGATATTTAAATTCATATTTGTAGTACACAGCTATAACTTTATATAACTATTTCACATATAACTTTAAATAAATTAATGTGATCGTATTGCGCAGAAGGGTCTGAATCTCACTTTCTAACTTACTGACATCTCTTCCCACTATAGCTTACGGTAGAACTGTGCGATTCTTTTTTGGATGGTGGCGCAGGGTTGCATCACGGCTTCTTCAGTCACACTCGCCAGTTCTCTTCCGCCTCTGGGTTCCTGTCGGGACAGTGCTGAAGAACAGAGTCCACGGATACAGCAGTGGGGAACGAACCAAGCACAGTACAGTTCATTAGAAAGTACAGAGAAGAGCAATCTTTAACAAAGAGAGGCTTCGAGGGAGGGTGCCGAGAAGGCGCCTCAGCTCAGGGATTTTATGCACTTTATCAGGCTATTTGGGTGAGTGCGTGAAAACGAGACAATTAAACTGGACATCACTTCTGAGTAGGCTTCTGACATGAGGAGGTGTAGACTTTCCTCACACCTCAACTTCCCAGGGCTTAGTTCAGCTTCCCCAGGTCCCTGTCCTTTGAAATGTGTGTTAGCATTTTAGAGCAGACTTCCTCTGCCCTCTGACTCCCCGGAGCAGACCCCAGGGAGTCTCTTCCCCTTGGGTGTTAACTTTCCCAGGGCCCATCTCAGTTTGGTCTCCATCTTCACTGTCTATTGTTTTTCTATCTCCTCATCTCAATTCCAGCATTTCTAGATTGTTAGGCGATATGTAGAGAATATGACCAAAAATCTCATTCTGTGTGTCCTTATGTATATTACATCCTCAGGCCAGGACATACGTTCCGAAGAGGAATGTCCAGATTCTTGGTTACATTTATTTTTGCAACTGCCACATTGCAATTCAAAAAATTGGAGCCAATTTCTTTTCCCAGCAATAATGCCTGCTGTGTCTCCTTGGTCATTCATTCACCCATTTATTCAAGGGATGTTGGTGGAGAGCCTCCTATATGCCAGACAGCACTGTGGACATTGGACCTATAATGCCAAACAGGAGAGAAATGCAAAGCTCTTGGGCTCTGATTTATGATGAGAAACATGCAATAAACCAAAAATACTAAAAGAATAAATGATCAGATAGTAATAAGTTCTGTGCAGAGAATTAAAACACGGGTTGTGCTGTGGCTGACTGTGTGGCTACTTCAGGATGCTTTGTCCACGAGGTAGTACTGCAGTTGACACTAAGAAGGCTCCCAGCTGGGAAGATCAGTGGGTGTGTACCCCAGAAAATGAGCAGCATGTCCCAAGACTCTTGGGGAACTGCGAGAGAAGGCTTCGTGGAGAGGGTGAGGGCAGAATGAGGGGAGGTTGTATTGTGAGGCGATTTGGGCAGGAAGGCACAGAGCTAAGAGCTTGTTAATAGTGGGACAGGAAGTCACGGGAGATTTTAAGCAGGAAAGTGACTTGGTCCGATTTGTGTTTTTAGAAATATCCTCTGGCTGCTGGGGATCATGGGGGTTTGGAAACAGCTAACTGATTGGGACACTCATCAATCCCTCAGAAGGTGATCATGGGTTAGAGTACTGGCAGTAGAGGAGAGAAATGAAAATTTGGATGCCTTTTAGAAAGAAATTACAGGCTTGGCTGAAAGATTAGGCATGAGGCATAGTAAACCAGAGGAATCAAAGGTGATTTCTAGATTTTTGGCACGAAAGAGTGCTGTTTACTTTGAAGGCGAAAACTGGAGGAATAGCAAATTTGGAGGAGAGAGAGAATGAAGGGTCCCTATTAATTTTCTAAGTAAAAATATCAAAGAGAGTTGATTTTATGAGTCAAAGTTTTACTAGGCATTGTGGCACCCACTTGTACTCCCAGCATACAGGAGGCTGAGGCAGGAGAATAGAATTTGAGATCAGCCTGAGGTACATGTAAAGACGCTGCCTCATAGAACAAACAAACAGAAATATGAGTCCAGGTCACAGCAAAAAGCGAGGCTGTACAAATACATGGATGGCACTGAAATCAAGAGATTGGTGGGCTCACCCTCACCAAGCAGATGTAGATGAAAAAGAGAAAAAGACATACAATTGAGTCCTGGATCCTTTAAAATGGAAAGGTCAGGCAGAGAATGGAGAATTCAAGAGGAAGACGGGAGGAGCGGCCGACAGAGTCACAGAAACAAGAGCAAATGAGACCGCCCAGAAGATAGTGTTTCCAGAAGGCTGGAGTGGGTCAGCTGTGTTGGATGTTGCCAAAATGTCGAGAGTTATAGAGTGACACTTGGATCTGCAACATAGAGAGGACTGGATGTCACTGCAGACATGGTGCACATGGAGGGAATGACAGCCCGGGCCAGAGGGGAGTGGCTTTGAATACTGGTTTCACGGTTTCCTAGCTTTGTCCTTGGATGTGTTACTTGACCCGTCTATAAATCTGGGCAGTAACTTTAGCATTAGAGGATTGTTGTCAAATTTAAGCAAGATAAAAATCACTAAATTGCTTAGCGCTTAATAGACCCTCAATATATTTGCGTCCCATTTTATAGGCCAGTTACAAAGAAAAGGTCTTAGAGTCCTCGCATTCTGTTTTTGAAGACCCAGAAGTTGTTTTTGAAGTGAATAAAAGCATTATTGACCGAAAGACCTGGGAGCAGGACCAACTGACTCTGTCTTGATGAGAAATGATGGTAGATTCAAGCTCGTCCTGACTCTGATTTGCCCTGAGACAACTACTGAAATCTAGGTCATAGGGTTTCATACCAGGCGGTCATTATACCTGCTGCTGTTTAGTTCTGTGCTCAGCAGGATGAACTGAGGCTAAAGTGAGCTAATTTTGTGCCTAAAACCTTGAACAATGTTCCTCAAGCCAAACTAGTTTTTGTCGTAATGCCCTTTAGACAAGTTTCCAAGATTTCTAAGAAAGATCGAGATCCGGTGATAAGACGGCCCCAAAGCCTTTGCCTGGAGGAAAAAACACAACACAACAAAACATGTGGTACAAGCAGAGAGCTCATGTCAGTGCCACATTTGTGCCTCCTTCTCGTAGAAACGTCCCTGTGACTATGGGGTGGCAGAAGGTCAGAGGAAGCAGCCGAATCTCCAGGACAGTGAGCAACAGCAGCAGCAGCAGCAAGTTTTTATGCCCAGGAGTCACACAGTGATGCTGGGGGCAGAGCAGAGAGACCAGGAAGAGATATAAATGAGAAGCTGGGGCAGGGGTGGCAGATGGTGGCACACTTATGGCAGCATCATTCCCATAGAGTCCGTGAGAAACATAATTAATCCATCGCAATTCATTCCCATGACACCTAACCCTACTCCTAAGCCCACCCCTAACCCCAACCCTAACTGTAATGGTAACTGGAACACATGATAACTTAGAGTTCTGTGCTCTACGGCACCTCATTTGGCCTCAATGTATACACCAGACTTAATAAATATTCTAGGACAACTTTACCAATTTCTTGGACATGTCATTCATTACCTTTTAACAGGATGAGCAGAGGAGTGCTCTGTGGTGTTTGGATAGTATCTTACAGCACTGGATTGTTGTCTTCATTTCTTCATTATATTAAACTTATTTTAGGAGACACCAGGTTTTGTAATGGAACTTCCATGGGCATTTAGAGCAATTCTTTTCAACCTTTAGTGTGTGATACAGTAGGTTCAGACAGGGGCTGGACTTCCCATTGTTGACAAATCCACAGGTGCACCACAGCTGAACTATTGTCCACACAAAGGAATGGATCACATTGGGCTTGACTCACTGGAGAGGAGAGGAAAATCTCAGGCAAACAAGAGTCTAATGGGCTCAGGATGTTCTCGGGAAAACTTGGCAAGATTCTGCAACCACCTGGACAAGCAATCGGGATGAGGTAACTCCATGCAGACCCACGCTGTGGGATGCATGAGTAGCTTGAAGAAAATACACATGGCAAGCTCTCATGACCGTGGGTGCAAACCATCGCTCATGGGCAGGGAAAGCTGGTAGCCATGGGCCTCATTGCCTGGGAAGGGAGGCAGTGAGCAAGTTCCCAGAAGACTCTGTGGAGGCGCCTGGGATCCAAACAGAGTAAGGCGGAAACCACCTGTCCTGGGAGTCAGGGAGCTGTGTTCTTTATGTGAGTTTTCCAGGTCCACAGTCAACCAACCAGAGACAGTGTCTGTAGCCCTGACTTCTGAGCCTTCACTCAGTTTTCTGAGGGCGTATCTTTTAGAGCAGTCTCCAGAATGGATGTTGGGGAATAAGCCTCTTCACATAGGAGGTCAATGTGGAGGCGGCCCAGTGGGATGGAAAAGGGACAGCAGTGGATTCTCTTGTTACCTGCATGACCGCAGCAAGTCACTCCACTTCTCTGAACTTGGTTTTCCTCATCTATAAGACACTGTCTCCTTGCAGGGCTCATGTCAGAATTAAATGACCCTAGGCCAGTCTTGTCCCTGGCGCACATGTATGGTGATTCCTTCCCAGGCTCAGTGGTTTACTTTGCCTCCAAAAGCACAATCCCAGCTGACCATGAAAGGCTTTGCAAAAGAGTGCATGGTGACACATGCCTGTAATCCAAGCCCTTGGGAAGCTGAGGCAGGAGGACGCTGGGTGATACAGTGAGTTCAAGGCCAGCTGGGACTATGTAGCATGACCCTGTCTCCAAAAAACAAAAGAGTACTGACCTCTGCAAGTCACCAGCTTCCTCTTTCACCCCTTGGCAGCATGTCACCCAAACTGAACCAGCTAAGTGGAAACCCCTCCTCGGCTGGAAATGGAGTAGTAAGGTCTTATGAGAGTTTCCTGGAACCCTGGATTTGGCCAGATACCACGGTGAGTCCAGAACAGTCCTACTTTATACCCGATAATCTGATGTCCTACAGTTCTGCTTAATAACAGAACACTCCCAAAGGTCCTAGTTTGGTTGAGAAAGTATAAATGTATGAATGTTAAGGGGCCGTGCAATGCATTGGACGGCATGTGTTGCAGTCGTGGTTCAATGTTCACTTAAACTAGGCAGGGAAACAAAGGAATTGAAATGACTTTCTCTTTACCTTTACTGCTTGAACAGCTCTTTTTTTCCAACCATCATCATTGAGGGCACAAGAGGAGACCCCAGGGTTTTTGAAGGCTGTGAGGAGTCAGAGGAGCTGTTCTCCTCTGAGACAGAGGTCAGCAAACATCATCCTGATGGTATGAAACCCGTATCTGCAGCTGGGGGCCAATCCCTGGCTGGGCCTCCTGAATTGCTCAAGCGGTTCTTCTCTTCCTCCACCTCTTATTTCTTTCTTGCCTCTTATGGAAGCTTTTCTGAGATTGAGCAATTTTCTAGAATAACTGCACCAGGCCAGGAATGTGCAGGGCGGAGAGAACCGGGCCACAGAGGTGACTGGTAGCAGCAGCAGCAGCAGCCAGCGCGCCATTAGCCAAACAGGAAAATCTGGAGGAGCCACACAGGCACTACTCAGCGGCCCAGCTCCCCCTGGACTAACCCAGCTCCACTTAGAAAGCTGAGCTTTCACAGTCAGCTCCCTGCTAACTCCTCACCTCGTGCCCCTCACCCTCACCACACGCTCCAGTCTTCAGCCACATTGGGCTTTTTAGCATCCACTGAATGTTTTACGTATCCACGCCTCTGGAACCCTCTGGAACTTTCCCACGTTGCCTTTTCTCCCTGCCATGTTCCATCCTTCTTTGTTGCTCACAAAACTCCGACTCCACCGTCTGCTTCTTTGAGGAAGTTTTCTAATTCCCTCCCCACCAGGCACGGCGAGGTGCTTTCTTTCCTGTCACAAAGCACAGCCCTTGAATTTCCATTACTGCTTTAGTGACTCCCAACTCATTACACTAAGCGTGTCTCCCTGGAACCATGGCTTCCTCACCTTTAGATTTTCAGAGCTTGTCACAGGATTTAGTTTGTGTGACATTCTTTAAATGTGTGTCAAATGGATGAATGAACAGATGAGCAGTGATAAAAGTGTTGGCCATGGAGTCAGGACACCTCGATTGTTGACTCAGCTCTGCCATTGACTATTTTCTGACACTAGCCAGTCACTAAAGCTCTCCTAACCCCAGATGGGTCACCCATAGAATGATACTGGCAACCTACCCATGATAACTACGTTGCCGGACCTCAGCGAAGATCCAGGGACGTAACTTGGGAAAGTATCTTGTAAGCTGAGAGGGGAAACACACACACCCCCAACAATACCGAGTGTACTAGACTGAGCTCCAGACCTCTCACTGTGGAGCAAGGTGTCAGGAAAGGCGGCCTCCCGCTCCCTCAGCTCGCCAAAAAGCTGTCAGCAGAAGCATCTTTCAGAGCAAGCGCAGAGACAGATGTCTGCGCTTATATGGAAATATGTTTTTAACCAACATAACATGAGAATGGAATTCTTTTTTTCCCCACATCCAGCCTTGACAGCTAATTAATTCCACCTGGAGGAAGGTCCTCGGCATTGAGTAGGGAAGAGTCCTTACGCCCTGTTTGGGAAAGAACTGACAGTAGCTCTCTGTGCCGATCTGGAGAACGGCAGAGGTTCAGCCAAATCTCTGGTTTTGAAAGATCTGGAAGATCCCTAAGTCTGACCTCACTGTTGCCTCCTGGAAACCCTGGAAGGGGACCTGACCAGCTCAAGAACTGAGCAAATGGCAGGACGGAGCATGGCCCCCTGACTCCGGTTCCACAGCTCCTGCTCCTGCAGCCTCCTGACCCCACATGGCCGTGGGGGTCACAGCCCGTTGGAGGTGGTCAGATTGGGCAGGTGTGGACAAAGGTACTTCTCCAAGGAACTGACAGTTAGGGGGAGCCTTGGTCTCCTTCCAGCAGATACTGTGCTCAGATGGACTTTCCAGTTGATGGACTTTGACACCCTCTTGCCTTCTTCCTGATGGGCCCCACATTCTCAGCTCTCAGATGTTTGGCAAACAGTTTTTATTCCTTCAGCAAGATATTCCCACACTGCCTTCCATGCATGAGTGCCTGAGTAGACGGTGTGTGCCGTGCTGGACTCTGCCACAGGACACCGATCTCCTCAGCTGCGGTGCAGGGTGCTGTTGACTCTCCAAGGGACAAGGGACATGGGCGCCAGGTCTCTAACTCTACTGCCAGCTCACGGGAGATTTCAGCAAGGTGCTTCCATCCTCTGAATCTCAGTTTTCAAACCTGTGAGACAGGATCAAACTCCTTCCCAATTTCAAGCCAAATAATTAAATGGGATTTGCAGGATGACAAGGGGTCCCAGGGCCTGAACTACATTCCCAGCCTTTTTTAGTTTTTTTGTTTGTTTGTTTTTTTGAGACAAACCTGCACTTCTCCTGCCTCAGCATCCCAGAGTGCTGGGATTGCAGGTATGTAGCACTATATCCAGCCAGCTAGAATCCTTGATGCTGATCTGACAAGAATAGGGCCTTGAATCAAACTCATTTTCTCAACTCAAAAGCCATCCTGGCCAGGTGATGTGGTGCATGTCTGTAACCCCAATACCTGGGAGGCTGAGGCAGGAGTATCGCCATGAGCCTGAGGCCAGCCTAGGCTACACAGTTAGTTCAAGGCCAGTGGGACAGCTAGACTCTGTTTAAAAAAGAAACATGCCGTCCCTAACCCTGGGGTAAGTAGCAGCCTCAGCAGGAGCTGAGAGGTGGACCAGCGCCTCTGCTCACCTCCTTCCTGACTTGGTGAACAGCACTTCTGTCTTGTCCTCCGAGGAGGCTGAGGACTGAGAAACAGTGGCTGGGCCTCAGTCCCTATGTCATGTTCCTCGGTTATTAACCATTACCTCTTCCAGCTGATGCTCCCGACTCCATTCCTGCCTTCTCCCCAGTCACCTCAGTGACATCCACAGGTTCAACTAACATCCTGATGCCGCGGGTTCTCCGGCCTGTTCCTCTGCTCCCAGCCAGGCCATGTGGGAAGGCCCTTGGTGTCACTGCTCAGCTTCGGACAAGCTTCCAGCGTCTCCTCTGGCCGGTCCCGCCGACCCACCACTTTCGGTCTCTCCCTGCACCTCCCCAGGGCTGCCGCTGCTCTCACTCTGCCTCATGTGGGCAGCGGAGCCTCCACTCCACTAGCTGACGGAGCAGAGCGCTGGAATCATGCTCAGTGCCTTCCTTCTCCTGCCCACCTGAGCGGCCCCCAATCAGTCCTGTATGTTCTCCTTCCTTAATTAACTCTAACTCGTGCCTTTCCCTTCTTATTTCCACCAAGGGTTCCCCAGATCCTACCTCAGCAACACGTACTATCTACCAGTCATTCAAGCTTCCTTTCTGGCTTCTTCTTAGGATCATTTCTTCTAATCTGTAAAGGAGGACTTTTTTTTTTTTTTTTAATCAGTACCGGGGATCAAACTCACAACCGCGTTCTTGCAAGGCAGGACGCTGCTGAGCTAAACCCCCAGCCCCTTTCTTCTAATCTGTTCTCCACGCTGGAGCTACCGGCTCTGGGTCTCATCCTTGACTACAGATTGTTACACATAGCTGTAGCTCACTGATGCCTGGGGCTCCCCACAGATTTTAATATAATTTATCAGGGGTACACATGACCCAGGATGGGAGCCCTTAGGGATTCTAATGTAGAGTGAAGATGGTGGACTACTGAGCTAAAACAATCTTTGTCGTAGTAGGGAGGACAGATAAACCAAAGCATGATATGCGCATCTATGGAAATGTCACAGTGAACCTCATTATTTTGTGTGATGAATATAAATTTATATTTACAATAAAAAAATGATCTTTCTGGGGCCAGGGATTTAGCTCAGTGGTGTAAGAGCCTGGCTGGCAAGAACAAGGCCACAAGTTCAATCCCTGGTACCAATAATAATAATAATCTTTCTGAAACCACTTTCAGGATAAAGTCTAATCCCTACTACTAGTATTTCCAAAGCATTCCTAGCTATGCAAACCCCTGGATGTGTGTTATTGTGTTTTTCTTTTAAGACAAAAGATGTCAAGGTAGAGAGTTTTTTTTAACCTTAAATCTCAGTATTCTGGTTTTCATTGCAGTGTTGACACATTTTGATAAATGAGTTTAGGATTGCATGTTTGTTTTCTAAAAGATTCACTCCTGCTGCTATAGCGCTTTTATCTATTACCATAACTTACCAGGTGATCCCAGCATACGGGCAAGCAACAGGCCACAATGCTGTAGCTCAAATAAGGCAGGCAGATTAGCTGAGAGAGCATTAAAAGGCAGGGGAGGGCTTGTAGGAGGCTGATGAGATAAAAATGAGGGTGGAAGCAACAGAAACAAAGAATTCCCAACCTCTCTGTCCTTTCTCAAGCCCAAAGGTATAATTAGTAAAAATGTTTGTAGATGCAAACACTGATAGGCCTTCCCTGGATTCCTTCCAGCAAAGGTGTGTTTTTGGCTAAACAAGTATAACACCTTTACTGTTCTTCTAGTGAAAGGGAGAGAGGAGGTGCAGGCTTGGTCCCAGAGAATCCTCTACTGAACTATTGTCCCTGCATAGTAAGTCCCAAAGATGGTACCAAGCACTTTTCTCTTTCTCCAAGCAGCACCCTGCCCACTCTGAGCCTAGCCGGCTTTCACAGAAAGATGGACATGGTGATCCTCCCAACCGACCGGCTCAGATCATTGCTTCTAGCTCCCTGCCTTCCAGCGCTCACAAGGTACCAGCCAGGTTGTCTTTCTGTGTTGCCCTTTTCTCTTTACAGCTCACACTCCTGGCTTTGTTTGCTTTTCAGCCCTTTCGCTTCACTTCTCTTGGCTGTGAGCCAGGCTCGGCCAATGAGATGCGTCTGATTTTCCCTTTGGTTGAGCTGGTGGGGCTGAGATCGCAGGACTCTTGGATCCAGGTTTCTGTGACTCCCACGTCCATATTCTTTCCGCTGTCCCAAGTATCCTTTAGGAACTTTTGTTTTTCTGATAAACCAGAGCTTGTCCAAGAGCAGTTGATCCAAGCAGCATGAGGTCAGAGAGCAGATGTGCAGCAGTGAACACGTCCAGAGCTTATGGCTTCCAGGCTGATGTCTTGCAGTGAGGGCTGCTGTTCTCTCGGGATCTCATTTCCTCAAGAAGCATTCTTCAGAGGCAGCCTGGGAAGGAACCACGCAAGAGTCCTATGGTCAGGCCAGGTCAACTTGAAAACATTCCTTGCCCTCTGTGAGCCTCAGTTTTTTGTCAATAGCTAAGGGCAGTATACTTACTTTGGTTCAGTTTAGTGTGGAAATCCTATGAAAAAATGTCTGGGAAAGTGCTTTTAAACTGTGACAGACTTTAAAGCTGTAAGATGTTACTATTCTCTGTGGAAATGCAAACAACTGATGCCTGAAAATGGAGCATAGGACCGACACATTAGTTTGAAATGCCAAAACCCACCAGGCATTGGATCTGTCAATTACTGTATATAGTTTTCTAACAAGGGATCATAATTTGTCTTGGGATAGCCCAAAACTCCTGTAAAACAATAGAATGCAGGTTGTAACATATTGAATATTAAGACATATGGGCAAGATACCCAGATTTACAGCGAATTGGCTATTTCGCAACTTGAAAATCTGAAACCAGATTTTGGAAAGAACTGTTTTTCTCTCAGCCAAGCAGAAATGCCAAAGACAGAATCCAGCGGAGAAAGTCCAGTATGTGCTTCCAGAGTCTAACTGGGGTTTACAAACTGAATTATCTGCAGGGTAAGGCAGTCAAAGTGAGGTAACAGTTGGAGAGTGAGTTGGGCAGTGGATACTCAACACCAGCCTCAGTGGCCCTGCAGGAATCAGGGCTGAACATGGCCAGGTTTTTCTGATTTTTTCAGGAGAAGCTAGAAATCTGTGCCTTTTTAGGTATATATATATATATATATATATATATATATATATATATATATATATTTATAATTTTCATTTTTAAATATTGGCAGTCAAACAAATTTAAAACCCTGGGTGGGCCCAGCTAAACAGATGTGCTGGCTACTTTTGGCCACCCACCTACATAATTTCTGCTGTGGACCACCGGGCTGCCCAGGGCAACTATCTGGGGAACTTTTAGAAATGGCCATGCTTGGGCCTTACTAAAGACCAAAATCAGAACTCATGAGGATAGAACTCAAACATAGCTCAAGCCATCTCGGTGTGCAGCCGAGTTGGAGAATCAGTGCTTTAGAGGTTTGCTTCATGAAATCTAGTCCTGAGACAGTGGCACGAGCCCTTGGGGGTGCTAGCTGGGCTCTTCATGAATGAGACTAAGAATCTGTGTTTTAATGAAGAATCACAGGTTAGGTCCTCTGCTGCAAATTTTAAAATGCATATTAATAAACCAAGTATCTTTATAAAATGCAGGCTCCAATTCACCAGGCTTGAGGTGAGGCCTGAGATTCTGCTTTTCCAGAGCTCCTGGGTGGTAGTGTACATTCTCTGCAAAAGCATAATCGGTGTTGAACAGATCTATTTGCATTGTCACTGCTTTAGTGTCCACTTTGTGTGTTTTAATTCTGTAACTTGAATAACTATTTCTAAAACAACAATATATAATGTATCAACTAGTGATTTCCTACTGTTTATCTTCTTTTCTTGAAATTCTGTAATATTGCTACCTTTTTCCTGTTTTTTTCTCTTTAAATAAAAAAAATGTATAATTGCTATTGTAAAAAAGAGAAAATAGGAAGTGCTATAAAAGATATAACTGCACTTATATTTATGTGTGCAGGATTGTTACCCATATTTCTTAGTTCTTGTTTGATTGTTGAACAGATCTGTTTGCGGTCTCACTGCTTGAGTATCCATTTTGTGTGCTTTAATTTTGTAACTTGAACAACTATTTTTAAAAGAGCAATATGTAATTTATCAGCTAGTGATTTCTTACTGTTTATGTTTTTTTTTGAAATTCTGTAATATTTCTCTCCTTTTTCTGTTTTATCCCTTTAAATAAAAAAAATTAAAAAAAAAAAAAAGCATAATCGGGGCAGCCAGAGCCTTGATGGGCAGCGGTAAGCCCCAGATCGATAGGCCAATTCCAACCTGTCTTTATATGGCCTGCAAAGATAATTTCCCATTTTTTTATTGGTTGGCAAAAAATCAGACGGGGAAAACATTTCGTGACTCATGAAAATTATATGAAATTCAAATGCAGCTGTCCATAAATAAAGGTTTTATTGGAATATAGCCATATCCATTCATTTATATATTGTTAAGTAGTTGAGAGACCATTTGGACTACAATTGAAAACACTGACCTCCTGGCCTTTATAGAAAAATTAACCCAACCCCAGCAGGTCCCTGCTTTGCCCTTTACCAAAACTCCTGCTGAGGGCGTCAGTCTAACCCACCTGGCAATATGGCACATGGATGCAAAAGACAAGGAGAGAATATTCCGCAGTTAAGACACTCTGTGATGGGGGCTGGGGATTTAGATCAGTGGCATAAGTGCCTGCTTTATAAGCACGCGATCAAGAAGAAGAAGAAGAAGAAGAAGAAGAAGAAGAAGAAGAAGAAGAAGAAGAAGAAGAAGCAGCTCTGTGATGACCTGATGATCTCTGTGGAACAAAAGGCCTTGTCTCCAAAAGCTCCTGGCTTTTATTGGTGTTAAGCAGGGAGGTGGATGAGGTCTTGGTAGCATGCATAGGGAAAAGAAACTCTGAAGCTATACTAGGCCCAGAGGCCTCCAATTAACAATGCACAGATAGTTCTGATGTATGCAGAGCTGGCACCTTGACTGCCAAGAACATTTGTTTCAATATAACCAGCTCTACATATGTTACTAAATAGGGTGAAGGAAAGGTCAGGGCAGGTTGCAAGGGCTTCGTTTCTCAGGACAGAGCAGCAAGGTGGTATTTCACACCCTTCATGCGGCTGTTCATACAATTCTGTGAATCTTGGGCAAATTGCTTCATCTAATCAGGCCTCGGTTTCTCTTTCTGTAACACGGGTGTACTAACATGTATCTCACTGGTATGATCAGATCGGAGGTGAGGAGCTTCTGAATGTGCTTGGCCTCTTGGCTCACTGTAGCTATTCTGCACTTTGCTCTGTGTGTGTCCTTTCATGAGATATTTCACTGCATCTGCCTGAAAAGAAAATGCTTCCGTGGAGGTAAATGACAGGGCTGGCCATGTGTTGTATTCACTATACACAAGCAGGGTGGCAGTGGCCATGCTGTCCGTCCACCTTGCCTGTGGCTCTGGGGTTAGTTCCTCCTGTCCATCCTCACAGCCCAGTCTCCAGGTTCTCCTAGCTGGTGCCCTGGTGGCCAGCCTTCTGCCTTAGAGGGTTCTTCCAGACCAAAGTAAAGGCGTAGCACTGCCCTGCCCACTCCCAAGGCATTGCTCTTTGGTACAGCCAGCCAGTCCATCAGCTGTGCTAAGTCCAGCGGCACTCACTGACGGAGCTTACAGGCTGGCTCTGACCTCTGACCTCCAGCAAGCTGCTCCTCTCAACGAACTCCAGGTGGCCTGCACTTCTGGTAGCTTTCTCTGCCACCTGGAACGCTCTTCCTTTGCACAACTTGACCTAAACCCAAGGCAAGTTTCTTGCCACCTGCGTGGTCCTACAGAAGCAGTGAGCTCTCCAAGAAGACAGAGAAGGAAGGAGCGAGAAGGGAGGGAAGGGGCTCCTTGAAAGACATTGGTTCTTACTCCTTTTCTCTCCCTCAGCTTCAGAAGCAGCATTCCCTTTTCCCCTTCTAATAATTGACTATGTTTCACTAGTTAAAAGTCTCTTTTTATTTCATGAGTTACCTAGAAAGTCCAATGCATAAAAATAGGAAGCAGAATATTTTTGCTTCCCAAGGGCTGGGAGGAGAGAGTAACAGGGAGTTGGTGTTTAATGGGAAAAGGGTTTCAGTTTGACATAAAAAATCCTGGGAATAGACGTAATGGTGGTTGCATGGTGATATGAATGTACCTGATGCCACTAAACATGCTTAAATGCTTAAAAATGGCTAAAATGATAAATTTTGTTATGTAGATTCTGCTATAGTTGTAAAAAAAAGCCTTGATATTAAATTTTCAAATTAAAAATGCAGCTTCTATCTCCTGACTGAGACTCAGGGGATACACCCAAGTCCTGCTTCTGGTCTCCTGATTTAATTTGTTGCATCTTTCACCCAGCAACAAAATCCATGCTCCCAAGTGCAGCTCTGTCCTACCCATGTCTCCTTGCAAGCGCTCCCCTCCTTGTTGGTCTCCCACTGCTTTTATGAGCAGAGTTCTAACCCCTGAGCCAGTGCTCAAAGCCCTTGACCATCCAAAGCCATCTTACTCTCCAAGCCTTGGTCTTGTTCCTCCCCATCATGTTCTCTTGTTGACAATACCATTCTTCTCTTTTCTGCTTATTCCGACCTTTGTCTCATTGCATGTGCTCAGACTCTCCCTTTCTCTCCTTCTATCTCCACATTATCACAGATTCAAGGCCCAAATGTCCTGTAAGACTCCGCACTACCAGTTCCCACCAAGATGCACTCATCCTTCAACACACTAGGTGCGTCTCTCACAATGCAATTGCATTGTGACTCCAGTTCCCAGTGATGGAGAGGCTTCCTGAGACTAAATCCATATTGAAATAATCTTAGATTTCCTAAAGCATGTTACATGGAGCCTTGCATGTAAGTGTTTAATGAAAACAAACCATTAAAAAAAAAGATTTAAAATGTTTGTGAAGCTCTCAAACTGATCTTTGCTCTAGGACAGTCATGGCTAAACCATTTTACTCCTTCCTCCTAATCAAATCAATTGAAAGTAGTTTCTTGAAGTTCTGTGTTAAGATAGATAAAGCCACATCCAGTCTTAGGAGAAAAGCACATGATTGATTAGTAATGTCTGCCTTGCATGCAGAATGGAAAATAGCAACAAGTAGAAGATAGATCAACACTTCTGTTCTAGTTGCCTGGATGAGCAGACGGTGTGATTCCTCAGGGATGTCCTGGACACTCAATTCAAAGTAGAATGTTAGGGATATTTTTTGCCCAAAGAAAAATAGTTTTTATTCTTTTATGAACTCTTTGATGAGTTCACGCTTTTAATTTGTACTGGGAAAATTACATGAAATCCTAGTCCTATATCTCAGGTTTTGTGTAATCCAGTTGTATCAGTAAAGTTTTAATTGTTGAATCATTGTAGCTATTCTGCCATCATATCTGCCATATGATGCAGAAAATTAAGTTCTTAGAAATTAATTGATAGGACCGAAGGGCAGAATGATATCTCTGTCACAACCTGAAAGACAGATGAGCATCCAAATTCAAGAGGGCCATTTTAAGCACTATTCAGTTTCTCCCCCATTCTCCCTCTCCCCTCCCCCTCTCCTCCCTCTCCCCTCCCCTCCCCCTCTCTTTCCATCCCTTCCCTGCACTTCCTTCTGGCTCTGTATCTGGGAAGCTCTTACTCTCCTCCGCCTAGCAGTGGGGAGAGTTGAGAAACACTCTGCCCCAGGAGTGATGGCTTGTCTGCCACTGTCACCCCATGGTAGTGCTATGGGGCTCCATCATGGGTGCTGCTGGTGAGGGTAGGAGCCAGCCCTTGGTCTGAGTCTGGTTCAATCTGAGCTGATGTAGGTGGTGGGTGTGGCTGGCTCGGTGTGCACTATCAGAAGACTCTTGCTGACTCCTGCTGACTGTCTTTGATCCCACCCACCACTTACTACCTCCCTGGTTCTCACCGTATCCCAAAGCGCAGCACAGCCTGACTCCTGACCTTCCAGCAGTCGGTGCTCTCACACACACGGTGACTGCAGCCAGCAGATGCCCCTATCAGGCCCTGGGACCTCAAGAGAACCAAGAGGTGGACGTCCATCCTGAGACTCCTCCAAACACAGGAGCCTCAGAAATCTCCAGAGGAGGGGAAGGAGCCCCGCACTGCTTTTCACCAAACTTCTCCAACATCCCCTGGGGAAGGAGAAATGGGAAGACATAAACACCACGCAGTTTATTCTCTGCAGACCCTGCATTTCTGCTGCAAGGTTGAAAGGAAACTTGGGCTCAACGACTACTAAGGTCACAAAAATAGAGATGCCAGATGCAGAGGGCCTTCTATAGTTTCAACAAATACCACCTATAGACCTGCCTAGGGATCCTAACTAACCTCACATCCAGACACAGCTGTCAGTTTTCCAGAAAATTCAACAGACAGAGGAACACGAAAAACTACACTGAGGGTGTAGAGTCAGAAAAGTCCAGGCTGGAACCTCCAAGGGCCAACAACCTAAGTTCATCGACTAAAAAGCTATAAAGAAATGAAGATGGAGGAAGAACATATAAATTAAAAAACAAAAAGTTGCAGGGCATAGTGGCACATGCCTATAATCACAGCACACGGAAGGCTGAGGCAGGAGAATCGTTGCAAGTTCAAGACCAGTCTGGGCTACAAAGTGAGCTCAAGACCAGCCTGAACTGCATGGTGAGACTCTGTCTCAAAAAAAAGAGAAAGATTCAATAAGTCATAGACTTATTGAAGTGAGCTAGACTAAACTAAATATTGGGATGCACATACAATGGGTAACACTATAAAAATATATGGAAACACTGGGTGTGGTGGCTCAGTCTAGTCCTAGAGTAGTTTCTAGCTACTATGGAGGCTGAGGCAGGAGGAAGGCAAGTTCAAGGCCAGGCTGGGCAGCTTAGTGTCTCCAAGTAAAATTTGTAAGGGCTGAGGATTGGATCAGTGGTAGAGCACTTGCTTAGCCTGTGCGATACCTTGGGTTGGATCTCAGTATTCTAAAAATAAACAAATAAAGATTTAAAAACAGATAGAGGAGCTGGGCGTGGCAAAGCATGACTGTAAACCCAACACACAGGAGGATGGCTGAGAGTTCAAGGCCAGCCTAGGCTACAAACTGAGTTCTAGGTCAGCTGGACTGCATAGTGAAACCCTGTCTCAAAAAGACAAAAGAATAAATAAATAAATAACTAGAAGCAGTATAAATAGCACATGGCATTGTTTTGGAGGACCAAAGCGATTTGAAGTAAGACCATTCCTTGTTCTCTGGTGATATTCACTTTATTGTAACTCACTGACCTATTATTTGATTCCTGTGGGTTTCCTATATTTGTGATTTACCAGGGATCAAACTCACAACCTTACACTTGCCAGGCAAGTGCTTCTTGAAGGGATTTTCCCTTAGAATAAGTTACTGTATGGTCATGGCAGTGGTCTAACAGTCATGGCGGTGGTCTAACGTGGCAGAAGACCAAAGCAGGAACGCCTACCACTTCCTGCTTCTTCCTCAGCTCTAATTGCAACTCCCCTTCCTGTTTGTGCATGCAGAGGGTTCCAATCAGCTCCTCGCATGTCATCTATGCCTGCCCTAAGCGCCACCCCTGGTCAGAGGGTATATGTACATCCCATGTCCCAAGTCTGGTCAGAGAAAGCCAGGCTGCCTGGAGTCATGGGTTTCACTTCACGTCCTCAGAATAAAGACTACTTTTTATATTATATTTTCTCTCTTATTGCACCGAAAACCTAACCCTTCTGCTGCTGAGCTAACCCCCCAACCTATTTAAAAATTTTGAGATGAACTCTCAGCACGTAATTTAGACTGGCCTTGAATTTACCATGTAGCCAGGGCTATGAGGATCTTCCTGCCTCAGACTCCCCAGTGCTGAGATGACAGGCATGCATCTCTGCACCTGGCTTTCAAAAACATTTTTGAAAAATGAAATGTAAGAAAGCAGGGAGGCAACAAGTCTCAGAGATGTGAGCTGTGGTGGGTGCGAGAGCTCTGAGGCCTGTGAGGATTCTGGGCCATTCTCTCCCCAGAAGAGCTTCAGCCCTGAGTCCCCAGCTCTGGAGCAGTGGACCAGTATCGTAGTCAGGAGCTGCAAGGAGAACAGTTACATACAGAACACATAATTTACAGTATTACTTATACTGGTCACCTGAGGAGTCAAAGACAAAGTGCAGGAAATCTGTCCACACACTAAAGACCTAGAGAATCCAACCGAGGGCCTGGATCCCATGGCTATATCCTGCAGTTCAGCTGAAGACCTAGCACCCATGACAATACCTCCCATGAGTCCACCTGGAGACACAGAGCCCATGACAATGACTCATACAAATCTGCTTCACAGATCTGTGCTGGGAAGGCCCAAAGGTCAGCAGTGGAAACTAGAAAGTCCATGCCAGTGGGGTGAAGGTGCTGTGTGCCAGTAGGTTGAGGGTTCTTCCCTGGAGCCACAAAGCTATGCTCAGAATAAGGACCAGGGCTCCCCTGAAAAGTACCACAGCCACCCTCAGTGACAATGAGAGCCTGAGCTTCTCGGATGATAATAGCAGAGTACATATCAGGAAGCCAGCCTGACAAATTTCTCCTGGAGATTAAGCAGCACACATCTTCCCCTCCAGAGCCAGGAAGTGATGCTCAAAGTAAGGATCCCCAAAGTGAACTGCAGCCATTCTCAGTGACAAGATCCTGAGTTCCTCCGACAAGAATGGCTGACTTCATATCAGGGAAGCCAGCATGACAAACTCCTCCAGGAGAACCAACGACTCCAAACAACAACACTTAGGAGAACCCACAATGCTACTCTTCCTCTCCAGTCCCCTTTTTATGCTGGCAACAGTCCTCAGTTGGGCCACCCAGGCTCAGCACCATGCTGATTCAGTTCAATGTTTAGTACACCACCAGTTACCAATCCACTACCACCAGCATGGCGAACTCTGAAAGCCCTAGCCCCTCCGCACAGTCCAAAGACTCTGCTCAGCTTCTGGCAGGGTGAGCCCATCCACCGTCTCTGTTTTCAAGCTACTATGACCCTGCACTATCGCTAAGTTTAAAAGTAGTATGTTTTAAAACAATCATGCTGTCATCTGCAGAATAAGACACACGTACAATGCAACAGACATTGCTAGGAACCTCATCAGTATCAATGTAGTCTCCTGGTTTCCTGCTATTAAGATGCCACCTGTTGGGGCAAGCAATGTGCCCAACTGAAAGAAACTCAATGTTCCAGGTATTCACGGGGTCCAGCCACCTCTCAGGACAGTGGGTGGGGCTACCAGGGAATCTATTGTTTGTCTTCCTGATTAAAAAAAGTAAATAACAGGCTCAACTAGCTCGTGACTTTTATCTTTTGTCTTCCTCTGCTTCCTGCTTGGAACCAGGATACATGCCTGAAGGCACCACAGCTGTCCTTTGATCCTGAGAAAGAGGGCCACACGCTAATGGTGGCAGAGAGTAGGTGGTGGAAATTTTTCATGACTTGGCCCCTGTGATTGGGTTTCTGTTATTTGCAGCCAAACACCCTCCTAAAAGACTGAATGGCTCCATCTGCTGAAGTAGAGTACTCCCTGCATGAAAATAGGGCATGTCCCTGAATGTCAGAAACCGACAGTGTAATCCTTACCTTAATAGTGTCAGGGCATTCAAGAGCCATTTGTCAAAAAAAACTTTGCTCTTGTCCAGAAATGACACCAGCCTAGGGGGCTTCTTTGCTTTTGCGCACTAATGGTGAGGAGTGAATGTTTCAGGTTAGTAGAGATATTAAGCACGGGGGACTGAGACTTTTGATAAGAGTTTGTCAGTGTACAAACGAGAGTGTCAAGGGAGAAAAACTATATACGGGAAAACACTGTGCACTTTGATGGGGTGCTTGTCATGATTTTAACTCTTCTATAGGTGATAAAAGTAAAACAGACACTTCCTGAGTGTCACAAAGGGCACTGGATTCTGAGCCAGTGGGGTCAAATGCTTGAGGCCCACCACTTGCTGGCCGCAAGGACTTAGCTCATTTCCTTCCTCTGCAGGGCAGGGGCACGGATGAACCTGCCTTCATGGGGCTCTGAGGGGCTGGGCTTGGTGATGGCTGTGATCACGCCCCTCCAGCGTGTGTGGCACTCAGTAGGTGCTCTGTTCCATTCCTCCTGTACTCAGCAAAGTCTCATTAAAGAACAGTTCAATTTAAATTGTGATCTCAAGACTGAACCAAACTAGAATGGTCTTCTGCTCCGGCACCCACCTGAGGCCAGGATCTCAGCTGCAGTGTCCCGCTAGAGGGAGACCAGCCTCCCTTGGCACAGATGCTCCCTGGACCCAAGACAGCATCTCCCAGGCCTGGACAATTCTGCTTGTTAGCAAGTTATTCTTCCAGACTAGGTAGAAATCAGCCTCCCAGGAAGCGGACCACAGTGCTTTCTGAGCGGCTTGAACAACCATCTCCCTGAGTTCCAGGCCAGGTGCCATATTCCGCTTGGCACATCGCTCGGTTCTCTACCACGGTTACTGCTTCCTCTGTTGTATCGGGTGACTCATCCCCATTGTTTGGACGAGGCTCAGTGCGGCACTTCTTACAGCAGCTGGTCTCTAGGGCTCTGACACTGGCAGTCAGCTCATGCCCAGCCTGGCCGGTGAGTGGTTTTTGTTTTTGCTTTTGCTTTCCACTTACCGTGTCTGGTTTGGTTTGGTTTTGTTTACCTTAGCTCACAGTTTGGAAGTAGCATTCCGTGAATGGTGGAACCCACTGCTTTTAGACCTGTGGTGAGGTAGCTCATGGTGGAGGGGAAGCCGCAGCAGAGGAAAACCCACTCACTTCATGGCTGAGAAGTGAAAGAGGAAGGGGCCAAGGTTCCACTGTTCCCATGGGGGGCACACCTCACCCCCCCATGACCTGAAGACTTGCACTAGACCTCACCTCTTAAAGACCCACCACCTCCCGGTAGCTCCACCCTGGGGACCAACCTATTAATATGTGCCTTTGAGGCCACTTAGCATCCAAACCACGGCATGTGCCAACATTTAAAACCAGAAGATTTCACATTTTAAAAATCCAGTTTATCACAGAGTATTTGTCTTTTCCTTATTGCTTAGAGGTGGCTGCACCTGAGCGGAGGCCACACAGACACAGGGCACAGTGGCCCGTGGTTCAACACATGCCAGGCCTCTCCTGACAAACACCTACTGACTCTCCTCATTTATGCGCGGTACCTGGCTCCTGCAAGCATTCAGGTTTTCAACCCCCCACTGTGCAGGAAGATCCCCCTTGTAGGTAAGCGGTTCCGTTTTAGCCAGGACCAAAGTAAACCACATCCCCTAGAGGAACTTGACTTCCTGGAAATTTCCTTCCTTGTTCCTGGATGCCCCCTCTCATTATTCATCCTAGAGAAACATCTTCCTGTGTTCCCAAGGGGCAGGATTAGGGCCAAGGATATAGCTCAGTGGCACTGTGCCTGCCTGGCAAGCGCAAGGCCTGAGTTCCAATTCCCAGTACCTAAATAAATAAATAAATAAATAAACATCAGGATTAAATATTTCACCAAAACACTAACTAAGATGAGTAGCTGGTAACAACATAAATGCCCGTCTACTGGGAAGTGTGGCTAAGTCACCCATGGTATTTCCATGCCGTGAGACACCAACTACAGAGCCATAAAGTAAACTAGGAGTAACGGCAAGTTGCATGATTGACCTATAAGAAAGTTCTTACATATATTAAGCGAAAATGGCAAATTGCAAGATAATACAAAGTAGATCTGTGTGATTTTTTTTTTCTTTTCTTTTTTCGTTACTAGGAATTGAGCCCACAACATTGCTTGCTTGCTTTCTTTCTTTCTTTGTTTCTTTCTTTCGAAACAGAGTCTCCCTCTTCAGGTTGACCCTGAACTCACTATGTAGCCCCAGACTGACTTCGAACTTGCAGTGACCCTCTTGCCTCAGCCTCTTGAGTGCTGGGATTTTAGGTGATCTTTCCATTATACTGCAGATTGAACCCTGAACCTCATACTTTTTGGTAAGCACTCTACCACTGAGCTGTAGGCCTTTTTATCTTTTATTTTGAGACAGAGTCTTGCTAAGTCGCTGAGGCTAGCCTTGAACTCGAGATGCTTCAGCCTCAATCTCCCAAGTAGCTGAGATTCAGGCATGCACCACCGTGCCCAGCTGGATGATGTGATTTATGCTAAAAACTGAATGATGGATTCATATCCAGGTATATGTGTGTACAGCTGGAGATGAACAGAGAAAACTCAAGGTGGCAGCACGTGAAACTTACAGTCACAATTTTGCGGACATGGAACTGAAGGGTGGGACAACAGTTGAGGAGGACTTTAACTTTGTTAGTGTCAATTCCTTTCATTTTTCAACGATAATGCTTTTTATGTGCCACTTGCGTTGTTGAAATCAAATTAAAGCGCCAAATCCTGCTGTATGCAGAAGCTCATTTCTGAGCATAAGGCTGCAAATATGGAGGAACAAATCACCCAGTATCACATCCTGTTTCTAAGCTTAGTTAATCTGCTGCACATTTCCACAGACTCCATGCCTCCAGGTTTTTCTGGGATAAATCCCATTTCAAGCGTTCAGTGTCCCCATAGATACACTATTTTTTTTTTTAACCAGACATAGCCTTCTGATTTTAGGTATGGAAAATACTTACACACGTGGCTGTTTCTAAGCAACTGCAAAAATATATCAGATTTACCAGAAATATATCCTGGAATCCTCTGCGTCCCCAAACAGAGCTCCATAATGTATCACTTCTGACCAATATAAATTCTTGAGGCTGCAGAGCATGAGGGGAATGTTTCCAAGTGCTCCACCTCAGCTCCAAACGGCGTCATGACAACTCCACTGAAAATAGTGCCCTCGGGGCGCTGTCCTGTAGTCACCCTGCCTGCAGACCCTTGGGTTCCTGCAGAGCCTGAGCTCTGGGATCTTGGTCCCTGCCAGCCCCTGGCCCCCTGTGAAGGACCCTGGGCAGGAGCTGGCTGGAGAATTCACGCCTGTGGCAGAAGCCACCCAGCCAAGTCATTGGAGACAAAAGTGGGATTTGAGCAGAAGAGCAGAAGAGAAAGGAGAGCTCTAGAAATTGTCCACTCTATGGACTAGACATAACCTGACATCTAAACCATGGCCTGGGTCCCTAGTGGGCCAGAAGAAGCCCAGTAGACAAGCTGGCCCCAGAAGAGGGGTTCCCCAAAGCAGAGGGACTTGTACTTTCAAGGAGTCAAGAGGGACTAGAAATGCAAAGTGAAACCATAATGAGATACTACCCCACACACCTCAGGATGGCTATGATCAAAACCAGCAGCAACACAACAGACCAATGAAGGCACATGGAAAATAACACAAGTTGCAAGAATATGGAGAAATTGGAACCATAGTACACTGCGGGTGGGAACGTAAAAAGGAACAGCTGGTATGAAAACAGTGTGGGATTTCCTCAAAAATTAAGCACAGAATTACCCTAAGATCTGGGAAAATTGTACTACACACTACATACATTTCCCTCTTTTTTATTAGTGCATGTTTGTGATAGATAATAAATACATTCATCGTGGGGAACTGATACATGTACATATGCATCATGATCTTTTTACTTCTCCTCTCCATCTCCTCCTTCTGTCTCCCATCCCCAGGATTCATTCCCATTGCCACATAATCAATCTCCCACTTTCCTATCATCTGTCTTTTATTTTATCCTTAAAATGTATATTCTGCCAGGCACGGTGGTTCATGCTTGTAATTCCAGAATTCAGGAGGCTGAGGCAGGAGGACTGCCATGAGTTTGAGGCTAGCCTGGGCTACATGGTAAGTTCAGAACCAGGCTGGACTGTGTAACAAGCCCCTGAATCAAAAGAAGAAGAAGAAGAAGAAGAAGAAGAAGAAGAAGAAGAAGAAGAAGAAGAAGAAGAAGAAGAAGAAGAAGAA
>PVLA01001757.1:140707-197933 GCA_004027455.1 Hydrochoerus hydrochaeris | reverse complement strand
ACAGATACTGAATCAATAAATTACAATGTATACACACATTAGAGTATTATTTAGTCTTTGAAAAGAATTAACTTAGACATCCTGCAACATGGAACAAACTTGGAGCCACTGTGCTAAGTGAAATAAGCCAATCACAAAATGTCAAGCGTGGTGATTCTACTTCTCTAAGGCACTAAGTGTAGTCAAAGTCATAGAGACAAAGAGTAGAATTGTGATTTCCAGATGATTCAGGAAGAACAAAGAGCTATTGTTTAACAGATATAACATTTCAGTTGAGAAAGAGGAAAAAGTTCTGGAAACAGTTATCAATGGCTATACAACAACATGAATCTATTTAAAGATAGTTACAATGATGCATTTTGTGCTGTATATATTTTACTACAGTTGAGAGAGAGAGAGAAAGAGAAAATGAGGGATGGTACCCAGGGCAGAGAAGGCTGCTGTGGTGGCAGAGAGACATGGTAGACAAGGGGAGAATCATCCCTGTAAAGCTCTAGGATTTTATCTGTTGCAGTCCAGGTTCCAGCATCCTTTGAATAGATTCGCTCGTGTGAGTAAAGCTTTAGAGCAGACATTAAAGCTGGTGATGTGCCACTCTAGATTAGATGTCATCATAAATCCAGACAGAATAAAAGCTAATGGATACCTTTGGATGGGTCTAGTATCCTTATTTGTTCTTGCTTTGCTGGCTGTCAGAATGGTAAGACTTTGCATTCAACTTGAAAGCATGTGTGTGGTAGTCATTATTACTTAGAAGATTATGTTTTTCTTCTTTGCTTCCCCCGTTCCTTGGGAGTAACCATGTGTTAAGTCTCTGTGCCCATGATTTTTGTTTGTTTCTTGGCTTTTGTCTTTTCAAGACAGAGTTTTACTATGCAGTTCAGGCTGGTTGAACTCACTTTGCAGCCCAGCAATCCTCCTGCTTCAGCCTCCCAAGTGCTAGGATTACAGGCATGTGCCACCATACCCAGCCTTGTACCTGTGTTAATGCAAAGGTGAAATTGCATAGGGCAGGCATGTCCACTGCGCAAAGATGGAAAAGCTGACTGGGGGTAGGGATATGAGGGCCAATGCTCTTGGGTGGTATCTTGTTACTTTTCTCTCATTGCTGAGACAAAATATTCAACATCTGAAATTAAGGAAGGAAAGATTTGTTTAGCTCACAGTTTCTGGAGGTTTCAATCCATAATCAGCTGGCACCAAAGCAGAGTGAGATGGTACAGGGGCAATACTTCAAGGTGGCAGAAGTCAGCAAAAGCAGAAAGAGCAAAAGTGGGAGGGGAGCAAGTCTCTTTTCCTTACACTGAAAGCAGGATACTACCCCATCCAGGGTGGGTGTAGCAATCAGAAAAGCTCCCTACCCTCCTCTTGCACAGGATTCAGTAGTTTACAAAGTGAAGACTCTGCTGAGTTGCTTAGTTAAGCTTCTAAACTTCTCAAGTTGATACAATGTATCAACCATTACAATCCACCCCTTGTCAACTTGGCAACCAGACACAGTTCTTTAAACTGGTCACTAGATACAAAAACATGTTTATTCATATAATTTCACAACTTGAACATTGTAATACAGGTTTAACAATCCTTAAGAACCAGTATTAAGTCTGTCGACATTGTATATACATTAGAACCATAATGTTTCACCCCAGACCCCCCCCCACAAAGACTCATGCACATTCCTTATGCAACAGGCATTTAGTCCATCTACAAGAGTTGCCAAAATCCTAACAGTTTTAACATTGCTGAAAAGTCGAAGTCCAAAGTCTCCTCTGAGATTTAAAGCAGATGCTTAGCTGCAAGCCCTGTACAAATGAAAACAGTTAAACACTTCAAGCATTCAGTGGCACAATATAAACACTTCCATTCCAAAAGTTATAAAGGATTGGGACTAAAGTGAGTTCAAAATCCAGCAGGGCACACATTAAATCCTGTAGTTCCATGTATACCATTTGAGCCAATCTCTGACAAATTGTGAGCTCCAAAGAGTTTGCATGGTTCTGCCCCTATGGCACTTCTGGCGGTTATAGCTTCCAAGGTTTCTCTCTTGAGCTGGCTTTGCTCCCTCCTTGAAGCTTTCCTAAGATTATCCACATACCTGGATTTTCCAAATTTCTGAGGTCTCCACTGTACCTTTGGCTTCACCCTCACAGCTTCCACACACGGCCAGCTCAGGTGCATACTGCCTGGCCTTCCATGTCTTCTGAAATTGGGGTGGAAGCTTTCTTAACCTTCTAACCCTTGCACTCCATAGGCACTTAAAACCACCACCACTTGGATGATGCCAACTGGAGCAGGCTTTTCTCTGTCTTGGCTGCAGGGGTTGAGTGTGTGGATTGCTGGGCACTCTGAACCCAATTCTGAGGAACAAATTTTCTATGCTGCCACCACTCTAAAACATGGTACAGCCATCGCCATTCTGGAACAAGATACTCTGCGATTTTCTCCTCAAAGCAAAGTCTTTCACTTTTGCAGTTTTGAGGCCACAAAGGGTGGAGATTTGCTGCTTCTTGTGATGTCCTCCAGGCCATCTTTTCTATTCTCCTGTTCCTTCTCAGCAGTCTAGATCTCCTCAGCTCTATCTTTGTAGTCTGCAGCTTTACTGGAGCTTCCTTTCTTGCCAAACTCACAACATTTTAAATCATCCTGTTGGACGCTTTGATCTTGATTCACAACATAAATCTGGCAATAAGCTCCCAACATTAGCCATGCCACTGCCTCAACATTTGACAGCCTTGAAACTTCTGTCAGATGAATTAGTCCACCACCCTTAATCTTAGTCTCAGACAAAGTCTCTGGACAGGAGCAAAATACAGACAAACTTTTTGCCAAGCCGTAACACACATCATCTGGAGTCCATTACTCAGTGCAGACCTTTCCAGCAGAAAAATCCCAAGCCTGGTCTTTACCAGCAGGATTTCTATCAGCCTTCTGGTCTTCTGAGCTCTGACTAGAATCTCCCATACAGGACAGCCTAAGCTGTTCCAGCTCTATTCTCTCAGGCAGCATCTCTGAATCTTCCCAAATTCTTCCCACCAGCCATTCTCAAAGGCTCTTCAACCACATGCTCAGGTACAGTAACAGCAGTGGTCCCACTCTTCTGATACTAAATTCTGTCTTGTTTATTTTTCTCTCATTTCTGGGACAAAATACCTGACACCCAAAATTAAAGAAGGAAAGGCTTATTTAACTCTGAAGTTTCAGTCCACAATCAACTGGCTCCAGGGGTTGAGTGTGTGGATTGCTGGGCACTCTGAACCCAATTCTGAGGAACAAATTTTCTATGCTGCCACCAGGATGGCAGGGCACAGGGGTAACACTTCAAGGCAGCAAAAGAGAAGCAAAAGCAGCCAGAGAAAAAGGGGGTGGGGAGCAAACCTCTCTTCCTCCTTTATATCTTAACCAGGCTACTCTCCTCCCCCAGGTCCCTGTAGCAATCTCAAAATACCCTTGCCCTTCTCTTGTACAGGCTCAGGATGTTTAGGAAGTGAGGACCCTGGCTGCCTGCTGAGTGGCTTAAACTTCTAAACTTCTCAAGTTGACACAATGTATCAACCAGGTGGCTCTGCGGGCAGGGTGTAACTGAACAATTCTTTTGTATGCCTGCGTGGGAGGGGATATGGGAGATTTACTGAGAGGCTGAGAAGGGCAGCTAGAGGGTAGGACAGAGATTTAGACAGCTCTCCTTGGGAAATTCTTACACTCACTCTGGGAGGTAGGCACGACTATTAACAACTCCCATAGGTTAGATCAGAAAACCAGGCTTAGAGGAAGTAAGAGATTCATCCGAATTGCTGTAATGAGTTAGCAGCAGAGCTGGAACCAAAGCTGCATTTCCTGGGCCCAGGTCCAAGACACCTGTTCTTAAGTCTACTAAAACTGAGACTCTAAACTACATTACTAGCTCTCACTGACACCTTACAGGAGTGTGGCCATAATCAAAGATGACGCCCCACAACTCCCTTCCTCTGACCTTATGTCCTTGACTTCTGGTGTGATGTCTTTTGACTGCTGGAACTGTTGCCTGGACAAAGGTGATATCACTGCTAAGATTAACTGGCAGCCCTTTCCCCCCTTCCCACTTGATTCCCTTTTTCCTTTCACCCTCCAATCCCTTTTCTCCTTCAACCTCTTTTTCTCTTTGCCCTTTTTCCTGTTTCTGTTACCATCCTGTGATCTTAAATAAATGTATCTACCTACTACCTTAAAAAAAAAGATTGAATGGCAAAGGTAACAAGGGTTTGCAGCTGTAATTAAGATCCCTCATCAGTTGGCTTTAAGTTCATCAGAAGTGTATTAACCTAGAGAGGACTAACATGGTGAGATGAGCCCTTCACAGAGGTCCAGTCCTTCCTGGAAGACAGGGGCCCACGCTACTGCCGACGTGAAGGTACACGCTACCGTGACTACTGCAGGCACAGAGAAACTCTGACAAGAGGATGGAGGCGAGTCACTCCTGGACTCCTGGTGCAAGTAAAATGTGAGATACTATGTGTTGATATAATATAGGGGAATCAGTCTCGGCAGGAGACCTCCAAATGATATAGGGGAATCAATCTCCCAACCTACTATGTCCACGAGTTCGTGTTCTCTAAAATCAAAGAATGAATTTTAGGAACAATGGAGGTGAAGAATAGAATATATTTATTGAGAGAAAGAAAGCTTCTGTCTGAAGAGGGACGGAAGAGGGTCCCGAGTGGGTTGCCCAAGACTCTGAATTTTCCAGGGACTTTTATAGAGTAAAACCATGGGTTCAAGGTGGGGAAGGACTGGGAACTCACAAGGCTGTTGGGCATAAGGTGGGACGTAAGTATAGTTAGCCAATAAGATCAATAGTTCAGGTAAAATGGATTACATTAGGGACAAATGGGGAAGCCAGTCACGTAGAAAGCGGGCATTCTTGGAGCTGTGACCTTTCCCTAGAGGGATGGGATAGTGGCTCCAGGGTGAGAGGGAACTAATTAGAATATCAGTCTTTAGGATGTGGATTCATTTGTTTGATCCTTTGTCTTGAGGCCGGGCCCACAGCAGGAGGTGTCTGTCTCTCCCACAGTTGTCAGGTGCCTGCACTGGCTCCATGGAGGACCCAGCCCTAACTCACAGCCTGTAATATTTCTGACTAACTCAGCTGCCTGTAACAACATCTGTGGTAGTCTGTTGTGCACCAATGGAAAACCAATATGATGGGTGAATATACTAATCTTTCTCAGGAACTCTCAAGAGAAAAAACATATCCTAAATGGTTGTCAGATTAACATAACCTCAGTAAGAACCTGACTGCACCTGCTGAGCCCATGCTTTGTGTTGTGATATTGGGGAATCGGTCTCCCAACCTCAGTTCACTGTCAGGTTTTATAGATCTGCTGGAGTTCATCCTGTCCTGACAACAACCAGGAAATCCTAAGTATTAGAGAAGACATGGAGAAACTGGAGCCTTCAGGCATTGCTAGTGAGAAGACAAAATGGGACGGAAGGGATTTCAGTGGTTCTTCAAAAGATTAAGTAAGAGAGTTACCGCCAAACCTAGCAATTCTACTCCCAGGAATTACATTCAAAACAATTCAAGAGCGTTGTGTGAATAAAATATGTATAGGAACCTTATATACAATATCTAAAAATTAAAATAAACCAAACATCTACTAGCTAATGAATGAATAAAGCATATGTAGACCCTTTATCTAACAGAATATTTTTCAACAATCCAAATCAATAAGGTACTAATATGTGGCACAAACCGGATGAACCATGAGAATATTATGCTCAACTGAGATAAGCCAGACACAAAAAGCCATTTATTGTGATTCCATTAATATGAGACACTCAGAATAGGCAAATCCACAGAGACAGAAGTAGGTTTGATGCCAGGAATGGAGAAAATGAGGGAGAGAAGGAGGGAGAGGGAGAGAGCAGATTAGCAGTGACAATAGCTGGGAAAAGATCTATGGGAAACTAGGACTTGTGGGTTGGTGGGTTCAGGGTTTCTTTTCAGGGAGATGAAAGTGTTCTGAAATTGGATAGTGGTGATGGTCGTAAACCTATGGAACATACTAAAAACCACTGAATTATATACTCTACAAGGGCGAATTGTTGTCTAGGTGCGGTGACACGCCCGTTTTCCAACTACCCTGGAGGCTAAAGCAGGAGGATCACAAATTTGAGATTAACTGGGGCAATTTAGAGAGATTGTTTTATAAAGTTTTTTTTTAATGGAGATATAGCTCAGAACATTTGCCTACCATGTGTGAAGCTCTGGGTTGAATCCCCTAGAATCACACACACACACACACACACACACACACACACAAATAAAAGATGACTTTTGTGAAGTGTGAATTAATGGAAGATATGCAGTTTTAAAATATCTTTAAAGCAGGCTGGTGATGTCTGTTTGTCATACCTGCACTCAGAAAGCTGAGGCAAGAGGACCGGGAGCTGCAGACCCGTCTGGGCTACTTGTTGAGTTGCCAGTTAGCCTGGGGTTCTTTTGCTCAGTTCAGCTGGAAAGTATGAATTGGCCAAGTGCAGTCCTGCTAGCAGTCCTGATGTCACCAGGTAACAGTTGGCACAGCCAACTGCTGGTCACTGCTGCCATCAGCGATCACCAGTCCATGCTTGTGCCAGACACCATAGTCCACACTGTGAGGCAGAGGTCACTACTGCCCAGCATTGATTAACTGCTATTTTTCACTGGCTGTTGGGCTCTGGAGCTCTTCGATGCTAACAGCTGTTTACTCTGGCTAAATCCTGACTAGATTTACAGGATTTTTGGAACCCATGCTACCTGAGAAATAAATCGTCACCAGGCTTACGTGATTGTCAGTGTTTTTATTTAACAGAGCCTGTGCTATGGTATAGGGCTTGGCACACAGGAAGGAGCTGTCCTAGAGTAAAACCCAAGAAGCATCTGGAAAGTGCTGCATATGTAGCAACTTGTAGACCTGTTTTAGCCAAGTGGGGGCTGAAGCCAAGGTAACTTCTGGAAGGCCTTCTAGGATTGCTGGGTACGTAAATAAGGGACCCTCCTGCTCCTGATCTCACCTACTCAGAGTGCTCTCAAAACTGCAGCAGTTATTAAAGTGGTGGGATGGAGTGGGGAAGGGGCACCTTGCTCTCTGGCTGTACTCCTGCTGGACTGGAGAATGGTGGTTTGATAGCCAGGTGGACACTGGAGAAAACTGCCCCAGTCCACAGTCCACTGGGTTGCAAAGGGGAGGAATGGAGAGGAACAAATAACCAATGGCTACATTCACATCTGATAAGGAGTTAATTCCAAAATATTTGATGAGCTCATACAACTCAACAAGAGCAATAACAAAATACTCTGATTAAAAATAGGCAAAAAGTAGACATTTTTCCAAAGACAAAATACTCTGATTAAAAATAGGCAAAAAAATAGGCGCTAAGTAGACATTTTTCCAAAGACATGCAAAAGGGCAACAGATACATGAAAATATGCCCATGTCACTCATCATCTAAGAAGTATAGATCAAAACCACAAGGAGCTAGGACTTCACAACTGTGAGGATGTCTGTTATGAAAAAGATAGCAGAAGACAAGTGTTGGTGAGATTATGAGGAGAAGGAAACATTTGTACAGTGTTGTTGAAAAGGTAAATTAGTACAGTCATTATAGAAAGTAGTATGGAGTTTCCTCAAAATATTAAAAATAGAATTACCGTGTGATCCAGAAATCCTATCTCTGGATGTATATTCAAAAGAATCAGGATTGCAAAAAGATATCTGTACTTTTATGTTTACTGCAGAATTATCCACAATAACCAAAGCATGAAAACAGCCTAAGTATTTTGGGGTGATAAAAAGAATATATGAGCATATGTCTGTGTGTGTATATGTGCTTGAAATGAAATATCATTAAGCCACACAAAAGAAGGGAACCCTACCACTTGTGAGAACATGGATGAACCTGGGAGGGATTTTTCTTAGTGAAATGAGTCAGATAAATAAAGAAATACTGCATGATCCCACTTATATATGAAATCTGGGAAAGTTACAGTTAGAAAAACAGAAAATGGAATGTTGATTCCCAGGGTCTAGGAAAAGCGGAAGACATTCAAAGACAAATTATTGGTTATATAATAAATAAATTCTGGAGAATCCAAATATATCACAGTGATTCCAATTGATAATGCCAATTGTTATTGAACAATAACAGTGTTATTGGAAAATTGAAAAATTGCTAAGAGACTAGATCTCAAATGTTCTTAACACACATAAAATTTCACTACGTAAGGTGATGGATCTATCAATACCTTGTGGTAATATATAAATTATTGTGTTGAACGCTTTAAATATGTACAGCTTCATGAAAATACATCACCATGTTGTACATCTCAAATAATTTTGTCAATTATACCTTAGTAGAAGCAGGTGCCACCAGCCTGTAGTCCCAGCACTGGAAACGCTGAAGCAGGAATGCTGTGAGTTCAAGGCTGCCTGCATTATGTGGCGAGATTCTGTCTCAAAACAAACAAACAAACAAATAAAATTGAAATGAAATATATATATCATAATAAAGCAGGAATAAGTATTTATTATGGAAATTTTCAAACACATAAAAAACTAAAACGCATACATGACAGCGTACCCGGCTACAGCATAGAGAACATACACAGACTTCTTTGGTCCGCGCCTTTGAGTGCTCTCCAAGCCCTATTCCTCATATATATGCCATTTTGAATCAGATCCTGCATCTCTCACCATCCCACTTATAGATATTTCAGGAGGTATCTCTAAAAGGTAAGAACTGAAAACACATATCACGCTATAATCACACCTAAAAAATTAAAAATAATTTCCTGGTGTCATCCAGTGTCTAGATTCCCATGACTGTACCATAATTTTGTAAATTGTTGGTTTGTTTTAATCAATACAGCTGTAACTCTTCAATCTTTTTCAGTCTGAAGGCTCCTCTTTCCTCCTGCTTTTAAAAAATTTTTTTTCCTCTTGCAATTTGTATGTTGCTGCTGTTTCTCTGTGCAATTGTTGTTCTCCGTCTAGAGTGGGTCTCTTTCAGGAGCCCCGTGATTGTGGCCTCAGGCTGTCATTCCACTCCAAGGCTGGTTGGTTGGTGTTTTGGGTCCAGTGTTCAAGCAAGGGAATCAGCTCAGCGAAAGGACAGCATGTCACTTTTCTGACCTTTCTGCCTCAGTACACTGGCCACAAATGCCACTAGAGTGCACTGGAGCCACTGTGCGGGGGACCCCAGAGAGCAGAGTGGTTGGTGGTTTTAAATGAGCATCAGGAAGAAGCCTTACAATTCATATATGCCATCTTATTTAATCCCTTATGATTGATTGTTATTAGCCCCTTTAAGGAGCACATTCAGATATTGGGTGGTAAATCTCCTTTCCTAACCTTTAGTTCTGGGACTTCATACTGATATGTTCAGTCCATCTAGCCATTCACTCAGCCATCATCATCCATCCATCCAGCCAGCCAGCCAGCCAGCCAGCCAGCCAGCAATCCATCCATCCATCCATCTATCCCTTCACCCACCTACCCATCCATCCACCCATCCACCTACCCATCCATCCATTCATCCATCTATCTCTCCACCCACCCACCTACCCATCCATCCACCCATCCATCCATCCATCCATCCAACCATCCCTCCACCCACCTACCCATCCATCCACCCATCCATTCACCCACCTACCCATCCATCCATTCATCCATCTATCTCTCCACCCACCCACCTACCCATCCATCCACCCATCCATCCATCCTTCCATCAATACCTCCATCCACCTACCCATCCATCCACCCATCCATTCACCCACCTATCCATCCATCTATCCCTCCATTTACCCAACTACCCATTATGGGAAGATAGCATGACCCAGACACTGACCCAAGAGCTGGAGAAAAGAGGGTGAATGAGGTCCCGGGTAGTCAGGACCAGGGCCAGAAGAAGCTGATGTGAGCCTCCTTGCCACAATCTACTCACAGATGCGAGAAGAAAGGGAGCTTGGTACAGGGGTCCTAACTGGGAGTGAGAAGTGGCATCTCTGAGGCAGTGGCTCCTGTGATGTCTGTGAAGGGATTCTAAGGAGTCAGTCAGCCTTGGTGGACAGGGTAAGGGTGAGGAGGGAATAAGGGACACTTGGAGTAGAGGAGCAGTGAGCGCAGAGTTCTGGAACTTGGGGAAAGTAGTCTGTGGAAGGAGCAGCAGTTTTTTTTGAGGGTGGCTAAAGCAGAGCATGTGAAGGGCGGCCGTGACTTTGCACCTCTGAAGCACCAATAGAGTATTGTTCAGGGCCCTTCCCCCAGATCATATGATGCAGATTAAAATTCCCCCACACTACATATTAGATTTGAGCGATGGATAGCTGCCTAACCAGGGAAGCCAGTTGCAAACACAGTTGATATAATATTACCTTCTGTAGACATTTAATGACATACTCACCAGTTTCAACTTGGCAACCTTCCTGTTTGATAAGTTTTGGGAAAAATACATACATATAGAAAGAGAAGCTCAAGAGCAAATCTTTTTGTAGTTACTCTTGCAATGCCTAATTGGTAAGTCAGTCCTGGAGAATGGGTCACAGCAGGAAATGAGCATGCAGGGAGCCGAACATGAGAAGCCTTGAAAGATTTTAAGCAGGGGCTGGGGTGGGTGTCTTTGGGAGGGAGCCAAGGGAGGCCAGTGGACCTGTGCTGCGGAGTTAGGAGTCGTGTGCCCTTGCTGTGAGAATGCACACATTGGCCAGTTTAGCGCCTTTTTCTGCTTCCACCGGCTCGGTCCCTGGGGCCCAGCACTGCAGCCACATCACCTGGTGACCGGAGAAAGGTAGCCCTATGTCCTCCAGAGGGCGTCGCAGGACAGCTTTTCCCAGGTAGAGGCAAGCACAGAGCTGCCGCCCAGGGATGCAATGTGGTTAGCGATTTGGCCGGGCTGGAAGCCTGCATTTAGCGAGATCCCTTGAAGGGGCCAGCTGGGCCAGGATGAAAAGACTCAAGGTGAAACCCAAGACCCACAGAGGAGGAGATCCCAGGACATCCTGGGAACCCAGCAGCTTCTAACTCCAGGGTGCAAACTGGGGGCTAGCCAGGATGTTTTATCTTACCCTAGCGAACAGAAGCCAGGGAGTGGAAAAGCTGCCCTGGAGCATATTAAAAGCAGGCCAGAACCAGAGGCCAGCTCTGTCCTGGCTCTTCCCATCCTTCATTCACTGTGTGACTCGGTCACATGGCCATGGTCAGATGCATTGCAAGTAATAATACTCAGCACTTGGTACATGACGGGCACTCTGCTCAGCACCCTACACGTTTACCACCCACTGCCTCCCAGGAAAATAAACACACTGGAGGCTGAAACTAACTCTTTCAGAAAGTCACACGGTTGTACTTAAACCGGCAACCCAAAAAGAGTCGATGCCCAGCCCCAGGGCTCCATTTTATGGCAATAACATTACAATGTACTTTCTAAGAATGTGTGATTTTGCTTGATGAGGGAACATTCTAGAGCTGTCAAATAGATTCTTATACTATTCATATTTTCAACAAAAAGGCCCTGGCTAGTCGAGCCTTAGTCAGAAATCTCAGTTAACCAGTATGCCTCTTGCCTCCAGCGCTCTGACTGGCTGATTAATGGAGACTCTGCTGTGCCAGCTCTGGGATGCAAATCAGGGACCTCAGTCCCGAAGCCAAGTCCTCAGATTTGGGCAGCAAGTGGCCTTAGAGATCGACAGTTGGGGAACCTTGCTGCTTTGAGAAAGACAGTGGCTCACTGAGGCCCACACAACAAGTCGGCGACCCCAAACTAAATCAGATTCCTTTCTTATCCGAAGCCCAAACCCTTTATCTTGATGGTCAGCTGCAGACCAACAGGAGTGTTAAAGTACAGCGCGTCTGCTCTTCCTTTTCCTGGGAAAAGGCAGCAGAAAGGCAAAACAAAGGACCCATGAGAAAGTCCACCCGAGTTGCACCAACTAGAATTTTGCGTGTGAAGCAAACAAAGGCATCTGAAGGAGTCGGCCCTAGGAGGAGCCTCGCAGCATTCATTCAACAACTATTTACTCTGGGCACCGGGGGAAACCCAGAGAACAGGAGCAAGGCCTCAGCCTCAAGGAGCTTGGTGGCAGGGAGGCAGTAAATACAACATAAACAGAGCGCTAAGCACTGTGATGACAGTAAAACTAGACGAGGCAATACAAGAGGGACAAGTAATTCATCCGGGTGTGGGAAATTCGAGCTGCTATCTGAATGGCAAGGGAGAAGGAAGTCCTGCTGAGGGAAAAGAATTCCAGGCAGTGAGATCAAGTACAAAGGCCCTGGGGCGAGTAGGAAGAACACAGGGAATAGAAGTAATCGTGTCATTTAGACTCTTCAGGTAGCACATCAGAGGGAGAGGGGAGGAGGAAGAGAGAAACAAGTAAAAATAAATTAAAGTATGCTTTATTAACCCAGGGGACAAAAAATGATACGTTTTTTTAAAAAAATACTTAATCTCCCAAAGCTGGGGTTGATTAGGCGCGCATTTCAACAGCTCATTAGCCACGCGCCAGGGGCCAGCGGTGGGAGGTCAGTGTGGGTGGCCACAGCCAGGGAGCAGAACCAAGGGTTCCGATGATTCAGAACATCTCGGGGCTGGTTCTTAGGATCCCTGAGAAGGCCGCCCCTGGGCTCTCCGGAGCAGCTGTCTCCTTGCGCTGCACACAGAAGGGGGAGCCCCCGGTTCTCCGCCCCGCGGGCCCCGCTTCCTGTGCCCCGGGATGCAGGGTCTCTGGCAAAGCAGCGTAGCTGGCTGCGGCGCCGGACCCGCCTCCGGTGCCCACTTTCCAGAAGCTCGTGTGCGCCCCGGTGAGCCGGGGCCTCCCTGCCGGCCGCGCGGCCCCGCCCCTTGGACCAGGTTTTGGTTTTCGGGTGCGGACAGGTCTGCATTCCCCAGAAGACGCCGCTTCATCAAAGCCGGCGGGGAAATCAACAATCCCGGTGACCCGGGGCCCGGCTGCAGTTCGCGCCAGCGCCGCGAGGAGCGCGGGCCGCGCTGGAGTCCCGAGCCCTCCCGGCACCGCGTCCTGCGGGGACCCCAGGCTGCGGGGCAGCTGGGACCCACCTCCCACCACGCGCGGCCGCCACCGGCCCCGCCTGCCCCAGAGGGCCGTGCCCGCAGCGGGTGCCTGGGCTCCCGGGGTGGCACCTGCCGGGGCGGTGGGGAGGGTGCCAGCTGCGAGCCCGCCGGGCGGCGGGCAGGAGGGATGTGCGCCTGGGGGCCCTTGGGCTGGCGCTGGTGATGGACAGAGGCAAACAACGGTGAGTCCAAAGTCTGTGCATTCCGAGGCCGGAGCCAGGAACATTAAAAGATTCCACTGTTCGGATGTTTTCACCCCTGAGGCCGAAATAACAGCAGCGCCCTGACTACCCACGTGGTGTCTGTGCCCAGAATCGGACCCACATAATGACGGCTTAGATCAGAGCAGGGCCTTTCCCGTTCCGCCAGGCAGTTTCGTCACGACAGCCACACAGTGCTCTGCTGGCTGACAGCACCCAGGGTGCCCGGCCGCCCACTCTTCCACGCTTGTGCGCCTGCCAGTGGCACAGATCCCAAGACACGGCGCGGCTGTGCGTGACTCCTGAGGCGTGCCAGGCCCGGGGTGGGGGGTGGCTGGTGCTGGCCGATCCCTAAAGGACTGGCAGATAGGCCGGGCCGGTTCGTTGCCTCCTGTCTGCTGCTCTCTGCCACGTGTCAGCGCCAGGGGACCGCTTGGGTGGGTTTTCTCCTGGCACCAAGATCCCAGCAGCTTTACAGGAAAACGGTCCCTGGCCCAGGGGGGACCGTGCTTTTGCAAGGGAGCGAATAAATAAAAGAATGAAACGGTGCAGACCATCTCAGGCCTTTAATGTTTCTGCCACCGCAAGACCAGACAGGGGTGACTGCTTATTGGGGAGATTCCAGTTACAGAGGAAGATGTGAGGAGCACTGAGAAGACTACACTCGGGGCGTGTCCTAAACAGCAAAGTCCAGGAAGACAGTTTGGCAGGAGCCTGAGAAAACGTAGGGTTTGGAAAGGAGAGGAAAGATATGCCCTCTGCACTTCCAGCAGCAACTTCCAGGAAAAGTATTTTGAATGCGCTTTGTGTGTACTTAGCTCTTGCAGTAACCCTCCAGGTTGCATGTAACTCCAGTATCTCTAAAACTCCACATGCCTGAAAGTACAGGGGGAAAAAAATGAAAACAGTTCTGTGACTTATTTGATCGGTTTGAAATGATACACATCTATTTGTCCCCTTGGGTGTGAATATTCATACTTTTGCTGCACAAATAGAAGTGTCTTTGATAACTGGGGTGCTGCCCCAGTGGGGTGTTAAGTGATACACAGGACAGGCACGCGTTACATTTCTAAAATCTGAAATGTTCTGAACGCCGAGCTCTATGTGACCCGGAGAGCATTAAGTGAGGGACTGTGGCCCTGTATCTTTCCCACTTTACAGGTGAGAAAGCCGAGGCCTTGCGAAGGAAATGAGGTGTGCCAGGCTACAGAGGGGACCAGTGACAGATTGAGGACTCCAACCCTAATCTAGTTTCACACAGGGGACTTCAGGAGGCAGGACAGGGCGTGAGCATGGCTGACAATGGAGAGAGGGTGGCACGGGCCATGTAGAGCCGCAGCCAGGACCAACGCGGCATGGAGCCAGCAGGCAAAGGGACTGTGCACTCCCAAGGACGTGGGCACCACACGAGGGCTTTGAGGCCATGGCTGTTGTCTATGTGCGTGTGTTTTGTGCACACGTGCTTTGGAGCAGTGTTCGGTGTCTATACCGTGTGTGTGGACGTCTATCTTGAGCATGAACACTGTTTTCAGCATTGCAAAACTGAGGTCCGAACCCCGAGACCCACACCTCATTAACAAGTCACTCTTTCTCTAAGGGTTAGTTTTCCCTGCCATGTGGTGGTAATCCTAGTACCGCAATGTCAAAAAGGAGTTGGGATCGTTCACGGGTCCCCCCTTATCCTTGGGGAAACCTCCCAAACCCTCAGTGGATGCTTTAAACCCCAGAGAGTACAGCACTCATGGTGTTTCAGGCCCGCGTGCCGGGCACTGGGGCAGACATGGAGTTCTGTGTGACAGGGGCCCCCTGGCTAGTGGGGGGAAGGTTAATGTAAGAGACATTTGATGTGACAAGCACCATGCAATGCGTTCAGAGCTTTGGGAGTCTTTTGAGATGATCTGACGGAGGAGGAAGCGGTCTCTCTACAAAAGGTAGCAAGGAGTTGGGGTGATGCGTAAACCGATCATGGCTGGAACCCCTACATCAGCCAGATGGTCTCAAACTTAAATGAGCATCACCCGGAGGGCTTGCTGAAGCACAGACCACTGGGCCCAGGGCCCAGGGTTTCTGATCCAGGAGGTCTACAGGAGAGGCCAGGACTTGGCATTTTTAAGTTGCTGTTGATACTGATGCTGTAGCTCAGGGATCACATTCTAAGTACTACTGAGCTACTTCAGAACAAGGAGGAAGGACATCCCAGGAGGTGAGCAAGAGTATGTGTGAAGACAGGGCGGGGTAGTTCAGAAAGTGACACGGTCCCGTGCGCTGCCAGGTGCGAGCTGATGAGGGACTCAGGTGCCCAGGCAGGGAGTTTGGACTCCATCCTGCAGGAGAAAGGCAGCCAGAGTTGCTGCTGTGGGAGGGAGGAGGGAGAGACCAGGGTCAGAGAGATCCCTTCAGAGGGCGGGCGTGGTAGGGAGGGCAGAGTGGAGCCCGGGAGGCTGGTTAGCAGGCTGTCGGGGCTTCTGCTGTCTGCAGCGCTGCTGGTGAGGAGCAATCGGAAACCCAGAAAAGCAGCAGAAGCAACAACATGGCGAGCACCCAGCGGGCAGCACAGGGCCACTGTCTGTCACAGTCCACTGAGAGCCCGAGGTGAGAGGATGACACTGACCCTTGAAGTCAGGCATCTGACTGAAGTCCGGACAGACCACATTCAAACCCCGGGGTGAAGGTCTTTCTTCTACTCTGTGTTCCACAGTCTGTGTTCCTGAGGGACTTAAGTCACCCCTCAGAGGCCTTGTGGCCCTGTGTGTTACCTGTGTGTGTGTGCTGTGTACACATGCTGTGTGTGAGTGTGTGTGTGTGGCGTGTGTTGTGTACACATGCTGTGTGTGTGTGTGTGTGGCGTGTGTTGTGCAGGCGTGAGAGTGGGTGTGGTGTGTGTGGACACGGTGGTGTGAGGGCTCAGTGTGTCTGCGTGGTGTGCTCTGGATGTTGTCACTGTCGCCCTCCGATCCTCTCCCATGCTGTTTGTCACAGAAGGCACAGGGAGCCCCCTGGGAATGTTCATGGAGCTGGAGAGAGCACTTTTCCAGCACGGTGGTGGTTTTCCCGTGAGGTAATAGATCAGACTTTGAGGGGAGAGGATCTCACCCTGCCTGCTAGCTTCCTTAGCATTAATTTGAATAATTCTCAGACACTCACAGGCCGGTAGAAGAGCATAAAGCCAGCCCTGTAAAAATCCCAGGGACAGAGGGAACAGTGGTAATGTCTTACTTGCTAAGTAGTATACATGTGATTAAAAAAAAAAAAAGAAGAAGAAGAAGCATGTATTTCAGCTAGAATTCAACCACAGTCTAAAATGTGGAGAAATGGAAGAAGAAAAAAAATGGTAAAGAAGAAAGGACTCACTGACTTGAGGTCAGAAAAGTGGGGTGCAGGAGTCCCAGCAGTCCCTAGCCACTGTGTGACCTTGGACAAATCCCTTCCCCTCTCTGGGTGTCAATCAACCCGCAGATTGGGTGGATGGAGTAGATTATTTCTAAACTTCCTGACAGCTCTGCCATTCCATGCTTTTAAAAATACCTGAGTATAATTTTTCCAGAGCAATACCAAACATTTCAAAGGGTAAGCTTCTATGTTTGCCAGCTGTCTTTGTCACTGCTCAGCTGGCCTTAGTCCACATCGTGTTGGGGGGATTTTCTGGGATGTACGCATTTGCTGATTTCTCCAGCAATATTTCCTTGTTTGTAGAGGTTGACTGTTGCAGAAACAGGTTGCTGTTGTTTTAGGCAAATATGCGGTCCCACGCCAACAGGAATATCCTGCTGAAGGAGGCGCTTTTACAAGGTTCCAGCTGTTTGAAAACGTGTGTCACCCATTAGAATGGCCTCCCAATAAGCACGCGACTGTGTTCTTTTTTTCTTAGTAACACCACTTTCATGAATGTAATTATGTGTCGCGCCTTGAAAGGTAACTATCTAAGGTGATTACCGCATTAACATGGTTTCTTCCTCTCCTGTGTTCATTTTCCAGGGCTGCTGTAGCAAAATGCTTCCCATGAAGTGCATTAACCAGCAGCAGTGTGCGGCGCCCTAGTTTGGGAGGGCTGGGGTCTGGTCAAGGTGTTGGGGGTGCGGCAGCTCCTGAATCTGCCCCACTCTTCCCCCTGAGCTCCGGGTGCGGGAGCAAGCCACTCCACCTAAGAGGTCGTTTGTTCTGAGTTTGTTCTTACTCTGACCATAAGAGGTAACGTCAAAAAGAGCTTGCGGGAAACCAAAGACAGGAGACATGAGCTGGGGCTTGGTGCTGGTTCTGTTCCTCTGGAAACAGGGCAGGCGGGGAGGCAGGGCTTTGACAAAGAAAAGAAGATGGGAACAGGGCAGGAAGCACACCACAGGCCAGGGACCAGCACGGGCAAAGCACCAGAGAAAAGGAAGGGCATCGTGAGTCAGGGTTTGGGGAACAGAACCCACTAGGGCGGCTTGGCCAGGGGCCATGGGAGCGAGCCTGCGCCAGGTTCCAGACAGCGAGCTCCAAGCCAAGAATCCACTTTACCTCCCTGCATGAGTGTGCGCAGCCCTTAAAGCCGGTGATAAACATCCCCAGAGCCACTCCAGACGCAGCCCTGCTCCTGGACACCAGGAGACACACAAAGATGTTCACAGCACCGTCTTAGGACAGATAATGGTACAAAACTGGAAATCCACAGACTATGGGCAAATAGGTGAGGGATGAGTACGGTCCGATCATATAAGTGAACGCGAATGAAGGAAAAGCAACATGCAATAGAATGAAAATAATGAGGAAAGCAAGAACGCTACATACAATGGAATATTGTTCGGCTTTAAGAAAGAAGAAAAAGCCAGGTGTGGTGGCACATGCCTGTGATCACACCTGGGAAGCTGAGGCAGGAGGATCACTGCAAGTTCAAAGCCAGCCTGGGCAACACAGTGAGTTCAAGGCCAGTCTGAACTGTATAGCAAGGCTCTGCCTCAAGAAAATAAGAGAGTTAAGAAGAAGGAGAAGGAGGAAAAGGAGCAGGAGGAGGAGGAGGAAGAGGAGAAGCAGGAGGAAGAGGAGGAAGAGGGGGAGAAAATCCCGCCATCTGCGAAAACATGGGTAAACTTAGAGGACGTTATTTTAAATGAAATACATGAAACATAGAAAGATAAATACTACATGACTCTTCTTACTTGAAGCATTCAAGAGCCAAACTCAAAATAACACAGTAGAATGATGGTTGCCAGGGGCTGGGAAAGCCGGAAGTGAAGACTTGTTCCTCACGGTGTCGGAAGCTTCAGTTATGCAAGGTGACCACTTAGCCACTGTCACCGGAGCACCTGTAGTGAACAACACGGTACTATTCACTTTAAGATGCATTAACAGAAGCTGGGCATGGTGGTGCACCCTGTAATCCCAGCACTTGGGAGGCTGAGACAGGAGGATTGCAAAATTGAAGTCAGCCTGGGCTACACAGACCCTGTCTCAAAATTCATTAGTTAGAAACGATAATAGTGTAGATCTGTTAAGTGTTCTTATCAGAGAAAAGGAAAAAAAAAAGACTATAGGAAATATTTGACTATGCTTAGTCCTGGGGCTGTGGCGATGGTGCCCTGGATAGATGCACATGTCCAAACTCATCAAGGTATATGCATTTAAAAAGTACAACTTTCAACATGCAATTATACCTCAGTACAATTTAGGAAAAGGCTGGAATATGATATCTTTTTATGAAGCTCAAAACAAGTAAAGTAAATGAAATAGTAGATTTTTTTCTTACCATATATTTTGCAATAAAACTGTGCAAAGACATAAGGACCAGCAGAGCGGAAGGGTGAGGGTGGTGGCCGCGGGTGGGGACCGAGGTGGCACACTGGGCGCGAGGTGGGCACACTGTCCCCATGCAGACGCAGCCGCTCTAGCCGCGCTCCCACTCAGCGCGCGGAGGTGTTTGTGAGCATCCGGTTTTCCTTGTAGGTCTTAATTTACATTCGTGTGCCTGTGTCTTTTCCATCCATCCTATGTTGCTGCCTAGTACTATTATAAATTTTAGGGAAGGAAAAGAGCCCAGGCTTAGTGGAAAAGCCCAAATCAAACCAACTGAATGAGTGACAGCTACGTTAAAGGCTCTTGCAACTCCTGTCTACCCACCCTGTGCCCCCAGCTCTTCTGCAGACAGACAGAACCCTCTTCAGTCCCTCAGCACCGGTTCTCCGAGTCCCTACTCTACTCCAGGGATTTGGAGACTTGGTACTAGGCATGCTGGCGATCCCAACACTAGGGCAGCTGAGGCAGGAGGTTCCCTGTTAGTTAGAAGCCAGCCCGGGCTACATAGTGAATTCAAGACCAGCTCAGACACATAGCAAGACCCTGTCTCAAATAAAAAAATAAATTAAAAAAAGAGGAGGAGGAGAATTTGCTCAGAGAGTCAGGATGCTATAAAATGTAGGGACCCAGAAATACCACAGAAAACAAAGCGATGGAATCAGGTCTGTCTTTCTGGCCCAGGGTGTCTGCTGTGGGGGCTGCCGTGGTGCTGGCTCCATCACAGGTGCCTCTGTCTTCTCTGCGCAGGCCTCTCTGTGACCACTCTGCCAAACCTGTGACTCAGAAGTGTGCATAGTGTGGCTTCTGGACCCTCAGAGCCTTGCACGGGACTTAGACTGATGCTCCTTGGTTGTCTGATGCTGTCAGAGCGTCCTGATTTTGACCTCAGATATTTCGGTCTCTGTGTATGGTGCTATTCCACACTGAAGGAGATGCTGAGAGCTCCAGCTGCTGCCCTTAAAGGGCGAGGGCTTGAGATGTAGTTGTTGGGGCCTGGTGTGGGGGAGGCACATCTGTTTTCCTAGAACTCTATGAGCTGAGACAGGAGAATCACAAGTTCAAGCCCAGGCTGGGGAACTTAGTGATTTAGCAAGAAAAAATAAGTGCTAGGGATGCAGCTCAGTGCAAAGGCCCTGGGTTCAATCCCCAGGACAGAAAAAACAAGCAAGCAGCTGGGTGTGATGGTACATGCCTGTAGTCCCAGCACTCAGGAGGCTGAGGCAGGAGAATGGCTGCCAGTTTGAGGCCAGCCTGTGCTACAAAGTGAACTGCATATTGTCTCAGTAAGACCAAACAAAAAACAAAAACAAAACAGAAAAAAAAGCAAGCAAACAAAAACACTCTAGGTTAAAGATGTATTTTATGATGCCTCCTTCTTCATCTTCTTGGTTTTTTTGTTTTGCGTTGCTTTTTTAGACAGACTCTTGCTATATAGTAGTTCAGGCTAACTTTGAACTCACTATGGAGTGCAGGCTGGCCTCAAACTCACTGGATTCTCCTGCCTCTGCCTCCCAAATGCTGGGATTACAGGTGTGCATCACCATACCCAGCTATTAATCTTCTGTAAGATAATTAATAAAGTTCTTTCTTTTTTGTTTTTTAGTTTTTGAGACAGGGTCTCACTATATAGTTCAGGCTAGTCTTGAACTCATGGTGTAGCCTGGGCAATCCTCCTGCCTCAACCTCCAGACTGCTGGGATTATAGACATGTACCCCCGCACCCGGTAGTTTTCTTTTGTTGGCTATTTTTTCAGACCTGATATTGGTATATAGCTCAGGCTAAGCACAAACTTGCTCTCTTCCTGCTTCGGCCTCCCCCGTAAGTGAGGTTACAGGTGTGTGCATTCACACCAGGCCCTCGCTCACCCTCACACACCCTCCCCCTCAGGTTTCTTGCAGTGAGCCTGCTTCCCTGGATTTGGAGCTAAATCTTGGGTTTCCAGGCCATCCTGCGTGTTGCTGCATGCGGGTCTGAATGCTCTGTGTGGAATGACGTGTGGGGCCACAGATCCCACCTCTGTCCCCCTGTCGCCAGGGCCCATTCCACAGGAGCTGCTAGAGCAGGCGCTGGTAAGCAAAAGGAGCAACCTGTTTCCGGATCCGGATCATCTCTCTCCTCTTGGGCTTTGCCCTTCTAAGGGCAGAGTCCTGACACCCTCTGAGCTGGCTGAGTGTGCTGGATCTCAAACCATTCAAGGAGGCCCGAGAGCCACATTCTGCAGACAGGGCGTGTGAGCACGCACATGCGTATGGATGCACGACATGCAATCTGGTTATTCTGGTTGTGCGGCATCGTTCTGCAAACCCCAGAGCACCGGATGTGCCTCTTTAGGAGACTGAAAACAGTGATCCGTTCCACAGGTTCAGGAGTGCCTGACAGCTTACAAAGCACTTCTTACACAGCTTCTTGCTTAGCTCCAAATTCACGGTGGCCTGGGTAGGGGCTGGCTCTACCTCCCCGGTCCCCTGTGCAGACAGGACACCGAACCTCAGCTGGAGGAACTGACCTGGCTAAGCTCAAACAGAGCCAGGGCAGCCGGGCCCAAAGACAGACTTTCTGGCACCTCATGAGCGGCAGGCTCGTGGTGCATGGCGCCCTCCAGGGTGTGTGTGGAGACCAAGTTCCGGGACTCTCATGCCCTGGCTTGTCGCAGAGGCTCGGTTCTGATCAGGAGCTCATGGCTCAGGATGGGGTGAGCTGGAAACTTCGTGGTGAAGACCAGGGCTTCATGTCTTCATGTTGCTCCTCACAGCCGACCCTGCGAGGACCCTGTGCAAGGCTGCTCTCCAGGGTCACTGAGCTCTGGGTCCAGAGAAGACGCTGGGTCCAGCCTGGGCAGGGAGCAGGTAGAGAAGCTTCTGCAGGAACAAAGGCCAGAGCTGGGTCTTCAGGAATGAGGAGCATTAGCAGAAGAAGGGGTCACAGTGAGAGGACAGAGACACCTGGCAGGGAGAAGGGCATTAAGCCGGGGACAGCTTGAGCAAGGACACACCATGCACAGCCATAGCTGCACATGCTTGTAATCCCAGCTACTCAGGAGGTTGACAAGTTCTAGCCCAGCTTGGGCTCTGTAGCAAGACACTGTGTTCAACACCCCACCACCACCAAAAAACGCTCACCTCATGTCTATGCACACTACTCCATGCTTTTTACCCCCTGTGACTACAGTACAACGTGCATTGTATTTACATAATATTTTATTGGACTACTTTAAAGATCTAAATACCTCTAGTTAGAAGGGACACTCTCATGAGATTGCTTGCCAGATTCTTTTTCACTAATGCACATTACAATAAACACCTAAGCACTGAAATGAACAGCAGTCATCCTGCCCTCCCCCTAGGAGCATCTGGTATACCCAGGGCAGCTCAGTACCATGCTTGGGGCTCCAGGAGCAAGGTAAGGCCTGGGGTGAGAGTGTGGGGCTGGGGCACAGCTGGAAAAGCCAGCAAGAGGCTGCACCGATGGAGGCCTGAGTGGGGCAGAACCTGAATGGGCTTGTGTGCTGGCTCCGGAGCAAGTCGGGCGGGCACCGAGGGGTTGTGCTGTGAGCAGCTCACGAGGCAGGGGAAAGCCCGAGCCTCTTTCTTGTGGCCCAGGTTGTTCTTTGAAGCTCTTATTTTAAAGAGTAGCTATAAACCCCAAATTCCAGGAAGCCTCAAGGAGGCCGATCTCCAACAGAGAACGCGCTTTGAAGAGAGAAACCTGGGCCCTGACAGCTAGAGGACCCTGGGCGCATCCCGTAACGTCTTGGAGCCTCTAGCATTGTGTCTCGGATGTTCACTGAGAAACCCTGGACAGGACCAGAGGCTGCAGGACATGAGTCTTTGGGACCACTTCCCTCTCGATCAGCTTGGTGTGATTGACAGTTGGGACCCAATAATTCTTTACTGTGGGGAGTGGTCCTGTGTGACACAGATTTTAGCAGCATGCTTGGCTTCTGCCTAAGAGATGCCAGTAACATCCCTCCAGTTATAACAACCAAAAATACCTCCAGGCACTGACCAATGTCCCTTGGAGGAGGAAGATGTTACCTAGGATTGCCTTTGGAGAAGGAACGAATCCTGTTGGCCACAGAAGTTTTGGCTGAAGTTGGACCCATGGGAGAAGGAAGCCTCCTGCAGGGGGCCAGTGCCTCCCAAGACCTCAGTTGGGAAGGAGTTTTGTCATCATGTTTGTCACTGAAAGGATCCCCCAGTGATTCCCTTGCACTCACCGTTTATTCACTTACAGATGTCCGGGGTAGAACACCCCAAGGAGGTCACATGCTCGCCGCCCTGCAGGTGTGACCTAATGCCTCCCTGCCGGGGCCTGTCTTCCAGGAGAAGGCAGCCAGTAGGAGGAGAAAAGACCTTTGTTTTGGTCTCCGAACAGCTATGGGAACACTCAGATCAACTACTCAGCATGGCGGCAGATTCACACACACTTTCCAGGCCCCAGAACCTGGCCAACCTGTTCCTTGACTCATAAAAAATAATTATAGTAAAGCATCACTGAGCACCTACTGTGTACCAACACACACACTTATCTAATCCCCACAGCAACCCATTATCCCGTTTACAACATGAGAAAATTGAACTCTGTGGGTCTGGGCGCCTTACGCAAGGTGGCACAGCCATGAAGCGGAAGGCAGCCCGGGCCGGGGACAGAGCCGCATGTGGTGGTCTCGCCTATAATAATCCCAGCGCTCGGGAGCCTGAGGCAGGAGAATCTCAAATTCCAGTTTGGCCTGGGCAACCTAGTGATTTAGAAAACCCTGTCTCAAAACGAATGAACAAAACAATAAATTAAGAATAAGAAGGGCTGGAAGGGGAAGGAGCTGGAGGTGAAGGTCCTAGGCTCAGTCCCCAGAACCAAAACCAAATAAAGTGCAGACGGCTGACTTCGATCGGAGTCTCCTTGATTCCAGGGCCTCTGTTATTTCTTGCAGCTCAGGCTGCGGATTCTTCCGGTGGCTCCGTGACTGTGAGAAAGAATCGGGCCGCGCTTGCACTGGCCTTGTGAAGAGCCACGGTCACCGGCTTCTTAGCTGTTGTTTTTGGTGCCAGAGGATAAACCACTCGCTCAAAGCCCCGGCCAGCGCACACTCTCTCTGCTTTTCCTAACCTTGTAAAATAAAGCTCAGCACTCGCAGACCCACAGCAATGTACACGATGGCGAATGGCAGAGGCATGCACCCCTTACCTGTTACCAGTAAAGAAACAGAACTCACCAGCCGCCCTAGCGGGCGCCCACAACTACCATCTCAGGTGTGGGCCCAAGTCTCCCTGCAAAAGTAGTCCCAGTTCCACTTTTGGGGTACTTGGTCTTCTTCATTTATGATCTAACTGGCATACCTAACCACTACAATAATCCTTCCATTTTTATAGAATTGGGTAGGGAATCCAGGACCTTTGCACTGAGCTACATCACCAGACTGGGCTTCAACATGTGATCTTCCTGCCTCAGCCTCCCAGAGTGCTGGTTTTACAGCCTCCCTGTTCCACCATGCCTGGTGTGACCTTTTTCAAAACCCTGGTAACTCTGAAATTGTTTGCTCTGTTGGTTTCTCCTTCATAACTTTCCCACCCATACATTCTAGGATTTATTTCCTTTTTAACTATATATATATATATTTTTTTTAACATGATGTTTGTTGTGTATATGATTAACTACAGTTGATTACTTTATCCACCATCTTTCATAATCATCTTTTGTTTCTTCGCAGGGCTGGAGATCAAACCCAGGGCCCTTGCACATGCTAGACAAGCGCACTAACACTGAGTTCCATCCCCAACCCCACAGCTGCACCTTTTCTGTAGAACAGCACCTGAAATACAGTCTTTGGGCAAAATTTCAGTCCCCAGTACAATCTGACTAGCTTTAGGCTCATGCTGTCCATTAACTCTCCAGGTATCTTCATTCCGCGGAACTCTACATTCACACCTTTCTAGCCTACTTGGATTTCCTTCCCGGGTCTTCTGCACATGCTGCTCTCTCTGCTTCTGCAGGTTTGACTTTTTTTAGATTCTGGGTATGAGTGAGGTCATGCAGTATTTGTCTTTCTTTTCCTGGCTCATCAAGACATGGATTCACCTACGTAGCCACCCCTCTGCTGGGCACACGCCCAGAGGGCACGAAAGTGGCACCTACAGGGACATCTGAGCTCTCTATGAGACTTTGTCCAGCCTCTAAAAGGGAGTCACAGCCGGGCGTGGTGGTGCACACCTGTAATCCCAGCACTCAGGAGGCTGAGGCAGGAGAATAGCAGTGAGTTCAAGGTCAGCCTGGGCTACAAAGTGAGAGCCTGTCTAAAAAACAACCATAATAAAAGATGAGTTTAAAAGGGAGTCATTACCAATCTGTGTAACATTACTGCACCAAGAGGGTGTTGTCCATACAGTTTGTATCTTCCTGGGGACTGAACCCAAGGCCTCATGCATGCTAGGAAGTGCTCTATTACTGTTCTATACTCCCAACCCTTTTTCATTTGTTAAGACAGGGTCTCCCTGAATTGCTGAAGCTGGCCTCAAACTCACCACCCTCCTGCCTCAGCATCCCAAGGAGCTAGGATTACAGAAGTGAGCCAGCATAGCTGACTCATGTCTTTCTTGAATGCTCCTGCGGTGGACCTTGTGGGAATCTTACAAGGAGCCACCTGCCTTCGTCTATCAGTGGGTCGCCCAGTGGTGTGGCTCCTCTGTCACATCAGACTTTGCAGGAGAAGATGTCTTTTGATTCGATAGACCAGATCGCTCTTAGTCTGTGTCTTGGTATTTCCTATTTTTGCCTTTTCTTCACTCTTTGTCTTCAAATTCACCCTCGTCTGGTGACAGCCTGTCTCATTCTTCTCCCCAGCTCAGTTCCTCCCACCTTCTGTCAGTCAGGCCTCCGGGGAGCAGCCCAGGCCCCTGCGGCGCACTGGGAAAGGCAGCTTGCATTCACCCGCTCTGTTCCGTGTCTCCGCCTCTGTCCCCCTCACTGGAGGCTTCTGCCATCCACCCTCAAGGAACCTGTACCTGCATGACCACCTCCCCAGCCTCCTTCTCGGGGAATGAGCTTGGCCTTGGGGGACCCCTACCAATCAAGAGGAGGGGCGCAGAGCATGAGCGACTGAAACAGGCTCCCAGGTGGAGAGTGGGCTCAAACGCAGGCTTCCGCATCATTTTTGAATGTGGGTATATGCGAATCATTGAACCCAGGGCCTTCTCACTGGGCTACATCCCTAGCCCTTTTTTACTTTTTGTTTTGAGTCAGGGTCCTGCTAAATCTCTACATTATCCAGGCTGGGCTCCAACTTGCCATCCTCCTGCCTCAAGCTCCCAGAGCGCTGGGATTACAGGTGTGTACCCCATGCCTGTCAAGACCCCTCCCGCTTTATCAAACCAGATGCCCTATGGGAATTGCCTGGGAGGCACAAGGGTACAGAACAGAGCAACAGGCACCAAAGCTAAGAGCCAGGTTCCAGATCCATAAAACCCTCCATGACGCTGTGTCCTCGGCTTCCCACCTAAGCGCTTCCCTCACTGAGTTTCTGCAAGGATCCAGGCAACAGTGAATACACACACACACACACACACAGAACTGTGCAAAGGGCAACTGTGAGTCAGAAAAGCCACTCAGAATCCTTACTAAGATTTTTTCTTAAACGAAATTGGAGTAGAAATTGCATCAGAAACTCTCAAAGGGCATTGTCTGCAGAAAGGGCAAGAACCCTGTCCTGTGGAGTTTGTTGCAGTGATGTGTCTGCCTACACGAACAGAGGGGAAATGCCCTTGCCGTGATGCAAGATGTCCTGACTCTAGGCCACACTGTTCACAGCTCATAAACACGAAGGAGCGCTCTGCATCTAATCCCCCTTGAGAATGGGCACCGTTAGCCATGCACAAATGATCGGGAGCCTCAGCTATGCGGTTGCCAGCACACGGCACTCACATACAAAGGAGCACACGGAGGCTCAGAGACGAGTCACCAGAGATCTACGTTGGCATGCTTTGGACCCAGGGCCTTGAAAATCTCCTCAAAAGCGTTAAGTTTAAAATTAACCTGGGACACTGGGGAGACGGAGGCCGGAGGATCGCTGCAAGTTCGAGGCCAGCCCGGACTACATGGTGAATTCAAGGCCAGCCTGAACTGCATAGCAAGACTGTGTCTCAGATAAATAAATACATAAATAAATAGTCGGGTGTTGTGACATATGTCTGTAATCCCAGCAGTTAGGAGGCTGAGGCAGGAAGAATGCCATGAATTCGAGACCAGCCTGGGCTATGTAGTGAGAATTTGTTTCAAAAAAGCAAACAAACAAACAAATGAGGCTAAAATAAATTTGCCTGGGAGCCAAGCATGGCGACACATGTCTGTAATCCCAGCACTTGGGAGGCTGAGGCAGAAAGATTGCCATGAGTACAAGTCCAGCCTGGGCTACATAGTAAATTCAAAGCCAGCTTGAACTATATAACAAGACCCTGTATCAAATAACAACAACAAAATTGATTAATTCACGTGGAGTCCAAGCGTGGTGGCGTGCACCTATAATCCCAGCACTAGAAGGCTGAGGCAGGAGGATCATGAGTCTGAAACCGGTGTAGACTGAATACCTCTCAAAAAGCCAAAAAAAATCACCCAGAGATGGCTTTCAAATGTGGATTTCTCATCTCTTGGCAGAAACCTGATGGGGTGGGAAAGAATCGTTGTGCATGTACTTTCTTCTTCTTTTTTTGAATTTTTGTTTTGAGACAAGGTCTCACTAAGTTGCTACACTGCCCAAGTTGAGTTTGCATTTAGGATCCTCCTGCTTCAGCCTCTCTAGAGTGCAGGCCAGGGCGAATGCGTATTCACATGTGTTCTGAGGGCTGTGCTCTGCTGTCCCGCTGGAAGCTCCCCGCACTAGCACCGGTGGCCCCTTGAAATGTTTGCCTGCCAGTAAAAGCCAGGTAACAGGGAGGCCTTTGCCCTATGGCAGGGGAACAGGAGAGGGAGGAAGGGGAAAGCCTTGAGAAGAGTCAAAGAAAACAATTGAAACAGAGCTTTTTGCAAACAGGGGTGGGGGGAGGGAGAGGAGAGGAAGGGGCCGGAAGAGCCCTGGGGCGTGCTGCGTCACTGCCCAGCTCCCCGTGATGAGTGTGACCTTTACGTGCTGCAAACGTGGCCTAAGAAAATCAAGGCCAATGACAGAAGGAGCCGCTTGCCAGCCCCTGGGGCTGCAGGGCGTTTTAACCTCTGACCCGGTTTTCACCTCCATCGCCTCGCGGGGACAGAGCAGGTGCAGGATGCGTCCACCGGGGCGCTCGCAGTCTCCAGTGGGGGCAGCAGCGGGGGGGGGGGGGAAAGGAGGAAACCGCCGCTTCCCACTGGTCCTTCCCCCGCGGCCCTGGTTCCCACAGCGCGGGCTTTGGCGCCAGCTGCTGCTCTGAAGAGGTCCCAGGCTGTGCGGCAGCCCCTGGGTCCCTTGCACACAGCACCACAGCAGAAGAGGCCCTGGGGGCGTGCGGTTCCGTGCCTGGAAGCCGGCAGGATAGGGCGGCGGGAGAGCACTGTCTTGGCATGTGCAGAGCCCCGGCACCGAAACACGCGTGTGCACACGCAGTAGGGAATTCGGTCTCTCAGCGGCACTCAAAGTCAGGCCAAGACTCAGGCTTGAAGAGGACTAGACACGATACTTGGTTAGAGCCAGGTGTGCTTTGCACACACCTATAATCCCAGCACTGAGGAGGCTGAGGCGGGGGATCGCTGTGAGTTCAAGGCCAGTTTGGGCTACATAGTGAATTCAAGGCCAGGCTGGACTATGCAGTGAGAACCTCTCTCTCCCTCTCTCTCTCTCTCTCTCTCAAAAAAAAAAAAAAAGGAAAAAAGAAAATAAAACGAAGAAGAGAAAGGAAGGGCAGGGGAGAGAAGGAAAGGGAAGAGATTCCCTCTGCCACAATTAGAATGTGGCCCCAACTCCAAAGGCCGCACCATTCACACTGTTTTACAGCATCTTCCTAGCACTGCATGCAAATGCTCTGCTCAGTGCCTGGAACAAAGTCCGTGCTCAACAATTTGTTTTTTCTTAGTACAGCACTGAGCCACATCCCTGAGACAGGGTCTCAGGTCTTGTTAAATTGTGGGGTTGTCCAGGCTGGGCTTGAACTTGCTATCCTCCTGCCTCAGCCTCCCTGAAGCCTAGGATTAAAGGAATGCCCCACTACAACTGGCTTAGAAGTGGTTCCAGACTACTGCTATGGCTCATACTGTAGGGTCTGCTGCCAGGTGCCTGCTGTGTCCGAAAGTTCTTATGCATTACCTCTTGTCAAGTCTCTGCAAGAAGCTGGTTGTGTGAATATCATGAATCTCAGTTTAGAGATAAAAAAGGAATTAACCTTAGAACAGGTAATTTTCCTGGAAGAATGCTCTTAGAAGCCTTTTGATTTGCTCTGTGATAGAGGTGTCTTCTTGGAAGACACGGGTTATCCTGTTTCAAAGTCCCTGGTGAGGGGACCTGCCCATCACTGTGTCATTTCTCTCCCCTTCTTCTTTTTTCAAATATGGAACACTTTATGAATTTGCATGTCACCCTTGCACAGGGGCCATGCTAATCTTCTCTAGAGCATTCCAATTTTAGTGTGTCTGCTGCGGAAGTGAGCACTCCCACTTTTGAGAATCCTGCACCACTCTGGCCTCAGTTATTTTCGGGAACCAAGCAGATTCAGAGGGCCCATCCTTTGTCCAGAGGTGGCCTGAGGCCGAGGCAAGAGGAGCTGGGGACCCATCATTCGGTCCTCACTAGCACAGATCAGTCAGGTTGCTGGAAACCTAGAAGTAGAACAAATCACATGGGATGTAGCAGAGGAGCAACACTTGGGGAGCTGAGATCTACAAAGGTAAATGCAGTAATGAATGACAACGTATTTCTTTGTGTGTAGATAGTTTTGAAACACATTGCTCATAACACATCTGGAGATGTCCTCTCCACTGCAGACACGGGTTTTGCAGTCCACGTGGGAAGCTCACAGAGCCTGTTCTGGGGCTGAAATGGGCTCTGTTTTAATCCTTCAGTAATGATGCCATTATTTTTACAGCTGTTTCTACAACCCCATGTAGGATTTATACGCAAGGCCCAGTCTCTCTTTTTATGTAGGTACACACAGTACCCTGGAAACGGCACATTCCCACAGGGCAGGGCCACGGTGGTGCGTGGTGTCAGGACAGGGCAAGAGCACTGGTTTGGAGCCAGGTGGCTCTAGACGCAGACTAAGGTCCCGGGCAGCCACGGGCAGGCCATTTAGTGGGTGAGCGTCTAGGGGCCAATGAAGTCGGGTCCCACAGCTTTAGTAACCAAAAAAGCCTGCTGTGATTGGCTCGAGTCAGATGTGCCTGCTCCTCAGAACCTGGCGTTTCCTAACGGAGTATTTGCTGGGGAACCTGCACTTGCTTAGAGGGATTAGCAAGGACATGCTGAGCTCGTGCTGTTTTTTTTTTTGAGCTGCATACAACAGAATATGATTTACTCTTTAAAAATTTAGAGCCAGGTAGAGTGGTATGTGCTGGTAGTCTCAGCGACTGGGGAAGCAGATACAGGAAGTTCACCGGGGGAAAAAAAAAACAGATCACCAGAGTCCAGGAGTTCAAGGCCAGTCTGGACATGCAGTGAGACCTCAATTCAAAAACACTTCACAATTTAAGGGTGAGGATGAAGCTTGGTGGTGGACCTCTGTACCACCTTGCATGCATAATAAGGTCCTTGGTTTGATCTCTATAAATTATTATTATTATTAAAAAATGAAGCCAGGAGTCACTGTAGCCACGGCCAGCCAGTGTCAGGGGATCCAGCTTCTGCCGTGGGCCAAGAAATGGCCCACCTAGAAAGGGTCCAAAGCCCACAGGCCAAAGCACCAGAGGCCGATGCAAGGCCGAAGAGGCTCAGGTTAAGATGAACAGTGCTCCCTGCAGAGGGAGAAAGAATCCAGGACCAAGGAAGCTGCCACCTTAGGACCCCAGGGCAGATGTAGTCCCAGACGTGAAGCCAAGGAGACCCAGGGGACAATGGCTGTGCTCCAGACCCACTTGCGGCAGGACAGGAAAAAGTCCTGGGAAACCTCTTGGCCTTTGCCTGTGACATCTGGCCAGAAACCCATGAAAACTACCACATCAATGGACAGATGGAAGAAGTACCTGTTTCATGAATGGGCACCGTGGATGCACCCATGGAACGGAAAGCTTTAGCAAAGTCAATTTCTATTTTTTTTTTAACAAAATGCATTAAATTTTTTTATGCTAAAAAATTTTTAAAGAAAAAGAAAAAAGAAAGCCAGTCATGGTGGTACTCCTATAATCCCAGCACTTAGGAAGCCGAGGTAGGAGTACCAGTTTGAGTCCTACCTTTGCAATTTAGCAAGAACCCATCTCAAAATTAAAAAAAAAAAAAGTAATAAAAAGGGTTGGAGATGAAGCTCAGTGAAAACACCCTAGGTTCAGTCCCCAGTGTTCCAAAATAAATAAATACTTAAATAAAAAGAAAGAAATCTTGCCATTTTTGGATAGCCTGGATGCACCTTGAGGACATATGGCCAGTGAAATAAGCCAGCCACAGAAGAAATACTGTATGATTGTACTTAAATGATTTATCTAAAATAGAATCTTTTTTGCTTTATTTTTGTTTCTTCATTTATTTTTTGAGACAGAGTCTTACTACAGAGCCCAGATTAGCCTAGAACTTGTGGTGATCTTCCCATCTCAGCTTCCTGAGTGCTGTGATTACAGACATGCACCAACAAAGCCCAGCGTCTAAAATAGACAAACTCTTAAAAGCAGAGTATAGAGTGGTGGTTACCTATGGTAAGGGGAGAGAGAAATGGACAATTGTCACTCAGCATGTCTAAAGTTTCAGGAATGCAAGGTGACTAATTTTTAGAAAGCCACCCTATGACAGAGTGCCTATAGTTAACAATATGCTATCGTGCACTTTAAAATATCTTTAGCGTGTACCTGGTGTGGGTGGTGCTGGAATGACAGGTGTGCACTACTACACCCAATTTTCAAAACCGATTTGAACTACATAGCAAGACCTTGTCTCCAGTACAAAACAAAGAGATAGAGCTCAGCGCCACAGTGCCTGCCCGGCAAGTGCAAGGTCCTGAGTTTAATTCCTGGCACCAAAAATAAAAATGAAATATAGTCAATGGTGGGGGTGGGGGTGAAGAAAGTTGCTTTGCACTCACGCTCAGGGTACACAGGATGGGGCTGGAGGCCTCCTTCCCCGGCAATGCTGAGTCCCCCTGGCCTGGAAGGGGGAGTAGGAAGCTGGCCAGACTTGGTGAATGTAATGAGGCAAGCAAAGAATGACTCGAGCCTCGGTCTCTTGCCCTGGAAACGGGGCTCACACAACCCCCACCTCTGTACACGGCTCCTCTGGGTCTGGTGCTGTGATCTCCCCTCATCTCGACAGCGAGTTGTCCAGAGATGCACGGGCGTGCTTGTGGGTTTCTCCTGTCACACCGCGGACCTCTGGACAGCAGAGACCATGTTCTCGCCCTCCAGGTGCGGCCAAGCACAGAAATCGGCACACTGAGTTGGGCACGGTGGCCCATGTCTGTCACCCCAACACTCCAGGAGGCTGAGGCAGGAAAATGGCAAGTTTCAGCCCAGCCTGGGGGACTTAGTGACCCCATTTCAAAAAATAAAAAACAAAAATGCTGGGGAGATAGCTGTGAAAAGGCCCTGGGTTCGACCCCTATAATAAAAGAAACTGGCACTCTGTAATTATTCAACAAACGTTTGGTAAATAGATTTATAAAAAAATTTTTTTAGAAAATCTTAACTTCTCAACAGCCTGGTTCTTTCCAGTTTGAAAAGTGGAGCCTGATGCCCTCTGCCCGGGGATGACCAGGTTTCTCATTTTTAGTCTGGCGTCTAAGTATGGTCATCACCTGAGAGTAACTTATTTTTGTTTCCTGTGAGTCACCATGCAAGAGGCCCTGTCTCCACGCCACCAGGGCGACTTTTAAACAAACGGTCCCATAATGAATACTTTGGGGATGGTTACAGCTGTTGCCTGCCTTGTCATAATACAGAAACGCTCTCTAATTTGTTTGGTGCCCTGTATTAATACAGCTCATGTCCTGGCATTTCTAGAGGCTGTCAGAGTACTTGCTCGGATGGCCAGAGAAAAGCCCCGTCAGAGCCGGGGAGAACGGGACATCCGTCTAACAGTGGCAGCACACAAGCCACGCTACTGCTATCCGGTGCCTTCTACCTCTTTTGGGGTCCTCGGACAGTGAATGATGGTGACAAATTAAGTAATATAAGATGGAAGTGCACTGAGTTCTTTTTCTTTTTCTTCTTTTCTTTTCGGGGCCAGGGTTTGATTAGCAGTGTGGCCTGGCCTTGATCTCACTATGTAACCCAGGCTGGCCTTAAACTCATGGTGATCCTCCTGCCTCAGCCTCCAGAGTGCTGGTATTACAGGCACACTCCACCTCGCCTGGCTGGATGTGTTGATTTTTAAGGTCATATGTAAATGCTAGACAATTTTTTCCTGTTGAAAAATGTTTCTTTTGTCTCATGTAGGTATCTGTTTGTCTCATGGAGGGGGGTAAGTTGTTTCTGAACCCGGGTCTCATTTTGTAGCCCAGGATGGCCTTGAACTCACCATCCCATCAGGGCCTCCTAGGAGCTGGGAATACAGGGGTGCACCACCACATCTGGCTGTTTTTTCCATTTGGAGGTGCCATGTTTGAGAGCTGGAGAAGCCACAAGGATAGCACCCCAAAACTACTGTTTCCTTTTCACACACCCACAGAATGTACTGCATTTGAATCTGTGGCAGAAAATAGTATAGCACAGTGCTCGTAAGGCCAGGCGTGGCGGTGCACGCCTGTGATCCCACACTCAGGAGGTTGAAGCAGGAGGATCCTTATGAGTTGGAGGACAATCTAAACTGCAGAGTGAGACCCTGTCTCAAAAAGACAAAAACAAAACAAAACAACAGTTGTTCATACACTTCAGGGTTATTTCCAAACAGTACTGTTCCCTTGCGTCTTCCCCCACCCAGCCTGTAAAAGGTAGAGGATTACCAAAGCGGAACACACACACACACACACACACACACACACACACACACACACACCTCAGTAGGTCTCTATTTTGACGTTTATCGCAGTAATGTGGAAATAAGTGCCACAAAACAAAATTGAAAGAGGCCTTTACCTGTGGGAAGACCCGTCACTCCAACTCAGAGCCCAGGGCCAACCTCAAGAAAGGCCTGACGGGAAGTTCTCCCAGTTATCAAGCTCCGCAGAAGGGGAAACTCCATCCAATCTTTGTGCTAGAAATAATAATCATCACAATAACAAATTAGGTCTCACTGCCTTGCAGGTAAGATCACTGGAGTTCAGAAAGGTTACAGGCTAAAGACAGCCAGAAACTGCTAGAGCTACGTGCTCTTATTACTTCTAACGCTACAACTCCCAGAAAGGACGGAGGCATCTGGAGGAGGATGCCCAGGAAAGACGCGGTAGGGGGACCCCAGCGGTTAAAACTTCCTGCAGCCCATGCTGCCTGGTGACAGGAAGAGAGACAGCAGACCGGGAGGGCTGGGAGCGGGTGGCGCGTGCGCTAAGCACTTGGTACAGTTTGCGTCGTCGTTACGCAAAGGATCTAGGACCTGGCACCGTGAGTCGCACCTGTAATTCCAGCACTTGGGAGGCTGAGGTAGGAAGATGGCCATGAACTCAAGGCCAGCCTGGAGCTACACAGTGAGGCCGTCTCCAAGTCCCTGACTGCCTGTGTGGGGGCCACATCTAGTGCTGGTCCCCGCTGCAGAGGGGTGTCCCAGTGCCAGGAGCTCTGCATAGCTTATCCCGCAGCCCCCCTGTGGGTCTGGTGTGATTATTCCTATTCTGCAGTTATTAGCTACTACGAGGAGGAGGCAGCTGAGGCATTAGGGTGTCTGGGGCACAGCGAGGCTGGAACCCAGCTGGGGACGTGGGTTCCTTCTCCATCTCAAAGGCAAGGCAGGGGCTGGGTGAGTAGCTCAGCGGCAGTGTTTAGCAGGCACAAGGTCCTGGGTTCAGGCCTATAAAAGGGTAGAAACCTGTCCCCCCCACCCCCAAACCCACCCTAGACCGCCGCCGAGGAGCGGCAGCCTGCATCCGGAGCCGCCGCCGGGGTCACAGGAATGTCCGCCTCGTGTCCAGCGTCTGCTCCCCAGCAGGCTCCTCCTTCCACGCCCGCACTTCGTGGTTGCAGCAACCTTGTCCACGATAACATCCACCTTAGCCAAGGGGAAGCCTGGAAGTCCGGAGCTCCCGGCCCCCCAAGCCGGTCGGTGCCAGCGCCGAGAAGAGCGTTCACCGCAGGGCGCCGCTCGGCCTCCGCGCGTGCTTCCCGGCCGGCCGGCGGGGGGCGCTGCAGACCGCGCGCCGCCTCCAGCTCTGGCTCCCGCGCCCTCCTGCGTCGCGGCCGGGGCTCCCGCGGGGTGCGGGGAAGCCGGGCCCCAGGGCTCAGGGGCGCGTGCGCGATCCTGAGCGCTCCCGGGCGCACGCTCCCGAGTCCCGCTGCCCGGGTGGACAGGGGGTCCCGGCCCTACTGCCAAGAGGACCTGGGGTTTAAACTCGGTGGAGGAGGGGAGACGGCCCGCACCGGGACTGGGACCGGGACTCCGGGTGCCCCTCGCGCCGCCTCCCCGCGCCCGGAGCGCGGCACCCACCGGCCTTGACCTCTGCCCCTCCTCGGGCTCCTGGACCCGGCCCTCGCCAGGGCAGCTTCCCTAGGCGCTCGCGGGGTGCAGACTGCCCGGGCCTCGGCCCTGGCTCAGGCGGTCCTTGGAGAGGGGTTTGGCGAGGGTGACTCCCCGGGACTCGGCGGGCAGCAGCGAGCGCGAACGTTAAAGGGTCGCAATTGTCGCCCGGAAGCCTGTGGCGCACCCGCAGTGCTAAGGAGACCCGAGGAGGAAAGCGCCTGAGGTTCGCAACGCGAGGAAGCCGTGGATGGCTTCTGCGTTAGGGGATATACATTAGCATGCTTGTCGAATTTTCCGCTTTCGCTTTTTAATATTTTTCCAATTCCCAGCTGTTCTCTGGAAATTTAAAAAGAGCTGGTGGGAGGGGTGGTGATGCGTATGCCACAGACGGAGATGGAAAAACTGCCCAGAACATGTTGACATTTATAAAAAAAAATAAAAATAAAAAATTTAAACTTCACATCCCCACACATTTTAAAACTATGACATTAGGAACAGCGTCTAATGGCAAAAGTTACTCGCAGAACATCTGTTCCTTCCAATGGGAGGATCTCTTTCCTGCCAAGAATTTATGAATTTTATATAGGAGCTTGGTTCTGTTTGGGGAAAGAAGCAAGCCAGCCAAAGCAGCCCCTCGGCTTGGAGGGGTGCGGCCGTACCTCCCTTCCGTGGCCCTCGCGGGCAGAACGCAGCACAGGTCCCCTGGTGAGGGGCGAACCCAGAGCCCGAGTCTCAAATCCACCACCCATGAGCCTGCGAACCAGGTCAAGGTGTTGGGCTTGAGGACCGGGGCGGGACTGGACATCGTGACTCCCTTCAAAGAGGCTGAATCTTTTTTGAAAGGGAGAGAAGGGCATTTGTTAGAGAGGTAAAACCCAAACACCCCCAATCAGCGCGCTTGAGCTGTTCCATTCGTTTTCACATGGAGCAGGTAAGTGGTCACTGGTTTCTCCCAAAATCTTTCCTCTCCATCCCCAGCGAGTTGGTGACTGGAAGGTTTCCTTTTGAACAACATCAGAAGGGGGCTCAGAACAAGCCTGGAAATGAATAGGAAGGACACTGAGTGGTTGAAACGTTAATCATTACCTTTTGATTCAAAGTGAGTTTATCTAAGCAGGTCTTGTCTTTAGCAAGCCAAAGGACTGTCTGCCCTTGAGAAGGTATTGTGTCCAGAAAAGAAAAATATTCCCTTTCTGCATTTGAAAGTTCACTTTAGGTTCTTCACCCTTAAGCAACATGGATATTTTCTCGTCTTAGGGAATTTCAGATGAAACATGAAAAAAAATTACAACTAACACCAAACATAGTGATGCAAAGCTGTAATCCCAGTGCTTGGCAGGCTGAGGCAGAAAGATCATACTTTTGAGGTCAGCTTGGGCGACACAGCAGCTTTGAGGACTACACAGGGAGGCCCTGAAAAGCAGGAACAAAGTGTAGCCAGGGCATGGTGGAGCACACTTATCACCCCAGCTACGCAGCAGCCGGGGCAGTGGAATTGCAAGTTTCAAGCCAACTTGGCTAGCAACTTAGCAAGCCCCCGCTGCAAAATAATAATAATAATAAATAAAGGCTGAGTTATGGGTCAGTAACAGAGTGTTTGCCTCACGTGCCTAAGGCCCTGTGTTCAGTGCCCAGCAGTGGCAGGGTGACCACACATGACACCAAGAGGGCACATACAACGCACAAACAATTCGCTTAAGTATCAAGAGTTTAAATTGTCTCCCGGATATATGGACTCTTTAAAAGATGTGTGCAAGTAGAAGGGAGACTATTTATTACTGAGAGGGAGAGGAATGGGGGAACAGATACGATCAAAATGTTTTAGGCAGGTTGGAACCCATTGTTTTGTAAAATTAATAAGCACTAATAGTCTACATTGGTCCTGGTGAGTAGAAAGATACTACACAGCATTTAGGGTTTGCTACATTCTTACAAGGCAACCAATGTTGCTGAATACCCAGGAGATGTAGGGCACTGGCCACACCCGCATTGCAGGTTGGGGAGCTGCAAATAAACGGATCCGGCTTCTGCAAGCCAGGTGAGCGCCGGGAGCAGACAGCAAACAGGTTAGAGACTAGAGGTTGTGGGGGGGCTGGTTCTAGAGCTGACACTGAGCAGTTTCCACAGAATTTCTCAGTGCATTGAACTCCAAACAGCTGAATGCTTGGCTCCTATGACACAAACTTCTCACCTGATTAAATTCTGAACATTGTTATGCACATAAACAGCATACAGCTCACACCTGTAATCTCAGCACACTCTGGAGGCTGAGGCAGGAGGATCACTGCAAGTTCAAGGCCAACCTTGAGTACATGGTGAGAGCCTGTCCCCAAAAAAAATAAAGAAGGAGAAGAGGAAGAGTACTTGGGTATGAAAGTCAGGTTGAAATTCCAGCCTCATTTCTTTTTGTGGGTGTGGGTATCTCTGTGTGTGTAATACTTGGGATTAAATCTGGGACCTTCACACTAATCTATAGCCCCAGCCCTTTTCAAATTTTAATTACCTAGCATGTGTTTTTAATTTAACTTTTTTATTTTTTTTGCCACGGGGTCTTGTTAAGTCAAGGTGCCAACTGAACTTGAATTTACTATCTTCCTGCCTCAGCCTCGCAGACTACTTGATTTACAGGGATGCACTGTGCTTCGGGAGTCACTCACTTTTAGGATTAGGGTTAGGTATCTAAACCACAGATCCCTTCTTGCTGAAATGAGAATAGTTATGTTTATCTCATATAGTTATTGTGAGGACTAAAAGAGAAAATGCATAAAATGCTGAGAATCGGAATGGCATGAAATAAACCTGGATAGATGTCAGCCTTTGCCTTTTCTTGGTAGTGCTGGGACTGAACCCAGGGTCTTGTGCACACTAGGCAAGTGTTCTGCCCCTGCACATCCCACCCCCTTTTTCATAAATTTTAGTTTGACACAGTGTCTCACTGAATTGCTCAAACCATTGAACTTGAGATCCTCCTGCCTCAGCCTCCCAAGTAGCTGTGACTGCAGGCATAGTACATCACCACACTTGGAGAGTTGTCCTCTCCAAGATGCTCCAGGGCTTTCATAACTAAGGCCCTGTTAGTGCACACAAAAAGGACTGGAGATATCTATCTATCTATCTATCTAGATATATATACATATATATATATATATATACATATATATATATATATATATATATATATATATATACCATGCAGTGCTGGCAGTCAAATCCAGAGCCTTGCCATGGGCTCCACCACTGAGTCACACACCAGCCCCTGTGTAACTACGTAAACAATCTCTCAGAGCAGTACAGGTTGGAGCAGAGACCACTGTCCCTGATGCTGCACACATGTCCTCGTGCAAACCTGGCTCCTTCCCCGCCACCTATCTTGGTTAAGTGACCTCTGGATCTTGCTTAGCTGGTCACCCTGAGCTCATGAGCAGGAGGGTGAGAGTCAGGGAGTCTCGGCCAGAGGAAGAAAGTGCAGGGACACAACTCGGGGCCTCATGGGGCCTCGGCTTCCTGGTAGTGCACCGGAGGCTCTGAGTGGCCCCTCTTTGGTTGGGACGCCTTCCAGCCCTGCTCCTGGTCCTGCGGGACTGTCCTTCTGCAAGGTCTGAGGCTCTCTGAGTCATTTGCTATCCTGTGGCACATGCCCAGATCTCTTTTAGGCTGGGATCCTGGTTAGGGAAAAGGGATTACCTTTAGACATGGGAGCACTGGAAACACGTTGGCAAACGGTTCGGGAGGATGGGCGAGAAAGAGCAGCATTTCCCAGGGGCCCTGGCGAGAATGAGGGCTCCGGACTCAGGGCCCAAGGCGCCATCCCAGCCGAGCTTCTGCTGCTGCCTTCCGCATTGACAGGGACTTGGTGTGTGACCTTCAGCAAGGTGTTTCCCTTTGCTTTTTTATTTGATATGGGTTCTTGCTAAATCGCCCAGGCTGGCCTTAAACTCTCAATCTCCCTCCTTCAGCCTCCCAAATCGGAGATTCCAAGTGGGAGTGAGCCAGCTGCACACCCCACAAGGCGCTGCACTTTCTTAGAGGCTGATGGCTCGTGTTCTAATTGATTGAATACACATGTCAAATGCTTTGAAATCTGTGAATGAAAGGCCCTGGAAGAGAGGTCACGCTTATTTACTCTTGGTGATTGGGTGGAAGCTATGGGGGTGCTTTGATATGAAAGGATTGCATTTTTTGAAGTCATTATCCAATCCAAAGCCCAGAGGAATGTGGGCCATTTTTAATAGAATAATAGATAAGAGTCCTTGTCTCTATTAGAAAAAAGGACAGGTTAGATCAATCTTGCCCATACAGCTTTGTGTATACCAAACATCAGATTAAAAAACAAGCATACATTCCTAGAAGGTGAGGGCCTCTACTTTCCTGAGAGACAGAGTTGGTGTCAGGTGGTGGGAGCAGCCTGGTTTCCAAATCAGAGACACCTGGATACCCTGCCCAGCTGAGTGAACTTGAACAAGTCACTTGAAGGAGGCTGAGGCAGGAGGATTGCTGGGGTTCAAGACAGCCTGGGTTACAAAGGGTGTTCAAAGCCAGCCTGAACTACACTGTAAAACCCTGTCTCAAAAAGATAAAGAAAAAAAAAAAGTCACTTGACTCCTCTGAGTCTTGCCTGGCCCCCCCAATAAAATGGGCTTAACAGATTCCTAAGTTCTTGGCATACCAAAGGTGCTCAGTGAAGGCCAATCCCTTTATCTTCTCCCGGTTGCTTTCCTCTCTCTCTACCAGCAACTTCAAGTCTAAGCTCCCCAGTGCCTTCATCCTGCTTACCCGTGGTTGGCAACAAAGATAAAGGAGAGAGAAGCTGAAGAGTTAAAAAGAAAACAAACAAATCAGCCCCACGGGCTACACCCACAATCTTTGTAATTGTCCCTCCTCACGCACTGTAGTTTCTAGTCCAGGTTTTATGTTGCCTGTCTGGGAACACTGTCAAAGCAAATGTTAGTTAGAAATTGTTTACTGAAGGACAGGTAGTTAAACATGGCGTAGAGATGAGACTATTGTTATGGTAAACCTAAAATCATTTTTCTCAAAGCTTTATTTATAAAGGAAGACCTTGAAAGAAGTGTTGACATATGTCCAGAGGCAGCCAGAGGATTTTGCCCATCTGTTCCTTCTCCGGATCTACGTTCTGATTCTATCCCTGTAGAGATTTCTGTCTTCCACAATGGCCATGCATTTGAATTAAGGGAATCAATGAAATGTTCAGACCAGCACCTATGAATTGTCAGTTGCCAGACAGAGATGAGCTCGGCATCGCTGGAACGGGGTAGAGAGCTACACACACAGAGAAACGCCCCCTGTCAGGCGTCCTTAATCCGTTCAAACATTGAACTATGCAGTTTTGTCACTTTTTATAAAAACACCCAGTATCTACTAAATATCAGGACAAGAAAATGAAAATAAAGGAGAACCAAACCCTGGAAGAGGTCATGTGTTTCCAAATACAAATTGAGATCCAAACATTAAACAATCCAGATCTTCTAATCCTTAGACAAAGGCACAAATTGCAAATCAGTCTCCCTTGCCAGAGTGGTTTTGCCTAACAAAGTCCTTAATGCAAAGAATTCCCCTAGGCAAAGCCTCTCTGTCTCTCTAGACTTTGGCTTCACCAAGGTCCATGAAGTCAGTTATACTGCTCAGCTGTACAGTTAATTGCACTTAAAAATCAGTTTGTATCTGAGGCTCACATCATGCAGTCTCCAAAGCATAGAACCTACAGTGTTTCTCGGGTTAAACATCCCCCCCCCAAAAAAAATGAAGCTCCATTCTGTCCAAATCACTGATTCCAACAGAAGTTCATGATATTTCACTGAATAAATCCAAATAACATGATGTAGCATGCACCTGGTAACCAATTCACATGTCTCTAAATAGTAAGGAATGGAGAAAACGGATGGGGGAAATACTGGAGATGTGCTTATAGTGAATGAGGTTCAGCTGCTTAGAGAACCAGACTAGGCCAAGTGGGACCAGGCAGGACTCGGATTTTCGTTTCACATAGACTGTGCAACCTGCTGAGCAGTTAGACCAGAAGGACGTATCTGCAGACACGTGCTCTCCACCTGCTTAGTCTCCTTCGGTTCCCCTTCCCTTTGCATCCTGCCTGCTAAGGCAGGTCCTTCAGGAGATCACACAAGTCTCCGTGGAACTCATGGAAAGAGACAGGAGAGCTGCTGTAATGGAGGGGACAGCTGTGTGTGCCCCGGGGGACACAGTGCTGGGTGCAGAGTACTTGTGCGAGTTGGTAACAGGGCACTAGAGAAGGGTTATCGAGCACATTTACTTTTTTTGAGGCTGAGCAAGGTGCTGAATGCCTGTAATTGCAGCACTTGGAAGGCTGAGGCAAGGAGAATCCTTGTGAGTTCGAGGTGAGCCTGGGCTACAACATAGTGAGTTCAAGGCCAGCCTGCACTATGCAGTGAGATCCTGGCTCTAAAAAAAAAAGGAACCTTCTGTTTCATTTTATTTTGGGGACACTGGAGATTGTCTAGGCGTACTCTATCAGTGCACTACCTCCCTAGCCCTTTGTGTTTTTCGGGATGGGATCTCACTAAGTTACCCAGACTAGCTTTCAATTTGTTATCCTCCTGATTCAGCCTCCTCAGTTGGGATTACGCGTATCCAATATATTGCTACAGTTTTGGCTCTTCCTCAGTGAGAGCAGAGCTGTACCTCAAACACAGGGAGTTTTGTTAGTTCTACACACTACTCAGGTGGGGGTGGTGTCTCACTATGTAGCCCAGGTTGGCCTCAAATTTACAGCAATCCTCCTGCTTCAGCCTCCCAAGAACTAAGATGTCAGGCGTGCACCCCCATGTTTGGCCATGCACTCTCTTCTACAGTGACTTTACTAAGGCAGAAGTAGGACTACTCCTGTCTTCCAACCAGCACAAGTGGACTCTGACTTGAAGAGCAGCAGGCCATTTGGGGGTTTCATAGACACCAAGAGCTGGCTTTTCCCAGGTGGCTGACTGCCAACCCAGACCCTACAGAGAAAGGGCCCTTCTGAACCTTTTGCAGCAAAATTTTTTAAGTTTTGTTTGTTATCTGTCCTTAGCACACATAACTTTTCTTTTGAAAAGGAGCACAAGCCGGGCATGGTGGCTCACGCCTGTAACCCCAGCACTCCGGAGGCTGAGGCAGGAGGATCGTTGTCAGTTCAAGACCAGCCTGGGCTACAAAGTGAGCTCAAGGCCAACCCGAACTGCATAGAGACTGTGTCTCAAGAAAGAAAGAAAGAAAAAAGAAAGAAAAGGAGCACAGTACAAGGGATCATCTAAGGAAAAGGATTTTTTTAAAAAAACAATCTCCCTTTTCCTCAAATTTGACTTCCTGGAGGTGCCCAGCCATCTCCTAATTATTTCTGTAGGTCAGCTGACATTCACCTGCCTCCCCCAAAACACAACAAACCCTTTCAGTGAATGACACTTTCCAGAACCAAAGCAGAGAATCACCTAGAAGGAAAAATCTTCAGCTGGGTATGGTGGGGCCTGCCTGTTACCCTCACACGCAGGCAGCTGAGGCAGGAAGATCCCAAATTCAAGGCCTGCCTGGGTTACATGTCAAGGCCAGGGTTAGCCTGAGCTACATAGTGAGACTGTATCTCAAATTGAACAAACAAACCAACACAAACAAGGAAGATTTCTTTAAAGAGAGATGCTAGGTTTTTTTGTTAAATATTCAATTAATGATTAATTTTATTTAGCTGAGCCCAGTAACTGGTTATTCAGTGGCAAAAAAAAAAAAAAAAAAAAGGAAGCCCTCAGCTTGGTCCAAAAGTTTCTTTCTGTTGGAGGATACAGACCCACGAGGCCTCGTAGCACGGAAGGATTAGTGTCCAAAGAAAGATCTAGAATGAGTTGTGCAGAGGCGTCTTTAAGAGCGAGGCTCTGAGGGACACAGAGGCTCTTGTTAGGGGAATACAGGTTTTTCCAGAAGCCAAAGAGAGAAACCAACCCTGCAAGCGAAGGCTCACAGGCGAAGCCGACCTTAGGGGTGGGTGGGAGAGACTTTGGTGCAGCCAGTTTACCTCAGCAGCAGCTGCAGAGGAAACTGGACACATAGCTGCAGGTCACAGCAAGAGTGGCCCTGTGAAATCTGCGCCCTGTGGACACCACGGGTCATGAGAAGAACGGAGAGAGGAGGGGTCACCAGAAGGTGTGACCGGGATGCTTACCTGTGGGCTGGCCCAGAGCAAGAGCCTTTTCTTCCACCTCAGAACTAAAGCATAGATTGTGTTCCTGGCACAATGAGCCACTTCATGGCTTCATGACCAGCTGAAGAAACAGTGCAGGAAATGCAGCTTCCCCCGTCTTCCTAGACAAGGGAAAGAGCACACTGACAGGGAGACAGATGTCTCAGCTTCTGAATCTAGACAGGTTCTCTGGATGGTAGCAAACCCCTCTGAGCTGTGTGTATGTGCACTAAAAGTGCTTTGCATGTGTCAGAAAGAATGAGAAATGGAAACAAAACTAGCTAGGTGCAGGGTCACATGCCTGTGACCCCAGCACTTGGGAGGATGAGGCAGGAGGATTGTGAGTTTGAGGCCAGCCTAGACTAGATAGTGAATTTGAGGCCAGAATGGACTACAGAACAAGATCCTTTTCTCCAAAACAAATGAATGAACCCAATAAACAATGGTGAAGATCAGAGATATAGCTCATTGGCATAAATGCCTGCCTGGCAAGTGCAAGATCCTGAGTTCGATTCCAGGTACCAAAATAAACAAACAATGGTGGAAATGGGTCTAAAAGGGAACCTCAGTTTCTTCATCTGTATCATAGGTCACTCTACCTATTGATCGAAGTAGTGAAGAATGTAAACACTTCACAAAGCTCACAGCACTGTAGAGAACTAAGATTATTAACTTCTAGCAAAGAACACAAAAGCTGAGTAAGAGGAGAGTCCCTGTCCTGTTGAGAGAGGGCCTTCTAACTACCTGAGACACTGCTTTTACAGTCTGTACCAACTTACTTACCTCACAGGCTTTTAGCAAATGGGTCCAGGGTTCCCTCAATTTCTCTGCAAAGTTATTCTCCACTTTAAAGGGTTTTAAGAGGTATGTGTTGGAGCACCGGAGTGCATCGGTCACCTTTCGTGGTGATTTGCCACTGTGTCATGACGGGCTGCTTCTGTGTGACTGCTGCATCAGAGGTTATAGTCAAGTAGATCCGTAACCCCTCAGCCTCCCGGCCTTGGGGGCAGTGGTCTGGGTTGGTTTGGCTACTGGCTCTGGTGAGTTTAACTGGATGATTAGAAACCTCCCTCAGGGCTCTATCCTGCCTCCTTACTGCCTATCAATAACCCACATGTTGCTGCATAAAAAGTAACTTTGTCACATCTGCCATCATGTCTCTTGCTTCCTTCTCTACTTATATGATAAACATGTAACACAGATGTGAAGACGTGTAAATGTCCTCACACAGGTGTATCAGTATAATTATTGAGTTGCATCCATCAAAACTGTTCTTTTAGGTGAACTCAGATGAGATCTCAAAGAAATCGCCTAAGAAGATTTACTTCGTGTTGCTACTAAATCGGGTTCTATTTATTTCCTGCTTTTCCTTTAAGGACAAGTGGCGACCGACGTTTGGGCGGACCTATTGCAACACGCTGATTCATCTAGGTGTAAAGACTAAAGCAATTCAAAAGAAGTGATACTGTTTCAAGGGCTGGATAGAAAAGAATTGAAAAGAGGGACTCCAGAAGTACAGGATTGCGGAAAAGCAGCCTGCCTGACGGGCCTGACCCCGGCTGCGGCTGCAGCGGTCCTGTGACAATCTCAGAAATCCAGTTGCTGCCCACGTTGTAGCCTCAGCTTCTTGGTTTTGACTGTGGCCAGGGCATAGAGGCATGGGGTATTTCAAGATTGAAGAATGTTTTCGTTCCACAAGAGATGGTGACACATTTACTTAACATTTGTTCTTTTGTTTAAAGTCTTCCAAAAGTTGGGTTCATCTCCAAACTCCATTTTAGTTTCACACAATGTAAAACTAAAAAGAAAAACTTTTCTTCGCACAGCGCCGCGATTTTGACAACTTCTCTCTTTTCACGGATAGGACATTCCGTGGTACATTCCACAGCCTACAGTGTGCAGACGGCCGGGTGGCTTTATAGAAAATATTATTGAATGAGTCTGCCAGGGAACAATGAAAGATACTTTCATAAACAGCCTTTAGGAGGCAGACACAGCTTCGGTTTAGGCCTATAAAAACAGGTCCATGGACAATAGCCTGAAGAAGGTGCTAAGAAAACACACAACTAAAATAAATACATAAAATGTATACTACATAATAAATAAATTGACCGAAAGAGAGACATGAAAGTTTTTGTGTGGGACTAGACAATGCTAGGCCTGATGGGGGCTGTGTGGGGGGTGCAGGGTATCTGGTCTATAAATCTCTTTTAAAAATTTAAATTTATTGGTGCTACTTAGACATACATAATGACCACATTAATTATAGAGAATCTGTGTCTGTACAAATCCAACTTTGCCTGTGTTGTACTGAATGTGGCATGAGAAGTCGGAACATGGAATAGAACAGGTGGTTCGCCCAGGCTGCTAAATTCAGACACTTTTTTTTCAAATCCATTTTATTCATAGACAATTCAGATAATGTACCACAGGTATCACCACTGCTTGCTTTAATATTTTCCCCGGAGATTTGCTTTTCTGACATAAAGATTATCTCCCTTGGGCTTCTTTATATGAAAATTTGTATGTAAAAACTGTTAATTTTGACCTGTTGAATACTATTTCATGTTTCTCAAAGAATAAATGTTTTGTTTTGTTGAGACAGGGTCTCACTATGTAGATCATTCTGGCCTTGAACTCAGTATATAACCCAGGGTGCTGTGAAACTCACAGCAATCCTCCTGCTTTAACCAGAGTAACTTTTGAAAGGGAAGGACTTAATCCCCCAACCATCCTACTCGAGATGGTGAAAGTACCAGTTTTGCTTTTATAAACCAAAATGGGATTGCAAGAGTCAAATACATCTTCAGGTAGAAAGGAGATTTAGCCAGAAATAGAGGTGAGCTGAAAATCTGTTGACGTGTAGAAAGAACTATTGTTAATTCTTTGTGTGAGTATGCACCCGAGCTAAAATCTAGGACGTATAAAATTAAATGTCATAAGGAAAATATAATAAGCAGGCATCTCAATTATTAGGTACTCTTTATTATACAGTGTAAACAGCTCTGTGACAGCATAATGACAGTGCCCAAAGGGGCGCAGAACTGATTAGTCTGAGGGCAAATAGCTGAGCTTCGTATGTACGTTGAATAGTGTTTTGTCCTGTTACATTTTGGGAGCCCTTTCCCATCCATCCTAGACACTGAAGCTTTCTTTTTCGGGTTAGAAAAAAAAGATGCATAGAAATGATATCAGAAAAACGTGAGCACCTTTCAAGTGCCCTGAGAGTCTATACAGGATATTTCCTTCATGCTGGGTAACAGGTAGTTGCCAAGATGCCACCGTCACACAGAGGAAGCGCTAAGGATTGAGCATATTAAGAACAATCCCAATTTAAGAGAGAATGTTACAGTGTAGGCACTTTATTGACAGTTATTAATTGCTCTTTTAGAAATAAAACCTAAATATTTGTCCTTCTTTGAAAAAGCTGCCTCTATACTTATTACACTTATTTTAGAATATCTGGAAACCAGGCAAGAGGAAAATCCAAACTGAGAAAATCAGTATTAATGATTTGGTGTTTCCTTCTAGTCTTTCCTCTTAATTTCCTTGTTTCTCTCATCCAACATACATACACACTTAAGACACATGCAGCGAGAGTCGGACTGTTGATAGTCTTATATCCTGCTTTCCCACTTAACATACCATGAGCATTTTTCCATGTCATTAAATATGCTTTGAATACATTCTTGGCCACATAAAATTCCATCCTATTGATGCACCTGTTTTCTTTTAAGCGGACACATGCCATGTTTTCCAGTCATGCTGGACTCTTTAAAGCCAAAGGAAATACTTTGTGTTTGTGCCACCATGAGCCTCTTCCAAATTTCTATTTTTTATTATAAAATGTGCTAAGATGCAAACACGTTTGTGAGCACTAGATATAAAGGGTAGTTAATAAGCACTCTAAAGAAAACCCCAGTCAGCGCCTGTCCCCTTGATGGTCTCATTAGTCACCCACATCACCACTGTGAAGTGTCAACAAGTGTCATGAATGCATTTCCACCTTGTGACACGAGTCATTCTACTGCAATCTCTTGGGCCTTCATCTCTAGATTTTAATAATGGTTTTAAACTTAAAATAACTTCAAAACAAGTGCTACAAACTTAGTCTATGATTTAGTTTCGTAAGTTTGAGCATTTTGGGGAGACAGGTGCTGGGGGTCCAGCCCAAGCTAACTTACTCTGTACACTCTGCTACCAAGCTCCACCGCCAATACCCCACCCCTGAATGAGTCATTTTTAATTTTGTTCCCATCTGTCTGTTCCTTGTCTTTAGCCACTGGGATAAAAGTTTCAAAATTATCTGCTAGAAACTTGGACTTCTCTGGGGCTAGCACACGCTGCATACATGTACACCCTTGAATCCTCAGGAGGGCACTATGGAACTGCGTTCCCTGCCTGGAGAAGGCTCTTTTGTTACTCAAATTTTGTGGGAGGTGCAAGGCCAGACCTCCACAGAGAACCCTTCATATTTTCATTTATTTTTAATTAAAGACAAACCATAGATTTTTAAAAATGCAAAATTTAAAAATGTTAAAAATGGGCATGAGTCAGGTCACTGCTGGGAGGTCTCATTAAAACCGAACAAACTGAGCAACTGCAGTTTCTACCTGCAGAATCCCACTCAGGTAAGGAAATCACTTCTACTTCGGTTTTATGTGCATTTGTAAAGGATAAACCTGGACCCGATGTTTTCGCAATTTTATAATTTCCAATAGTTAAAACTCTCAGGAGTGATAGTACTTATTACAGAACCAAGTAGCTTAAAAAAAACCCAAGACTTTCGTAGCCTCTGTTGAGATAAACTGGCTTTTTAGTGTTTCCCACATGGCCTACACCTCGAGTGTGTTTAAACCGAAATTTGTTATGCTTTTCTAGGACAAAAAACAATGAAATCATTATTCAGATAAAATATTATAGGTTTATTTAAAACTTATTTCTCACCTTGAGTATGCAAAATACAAACTCCACAAAATGTTCATTTCTTTACTTCGTAGTTTACAAATATACAAAATAGAAGTTTGCTTAAATTTATATTACATATTTATTAAGGCAAGGAACTATATAGAAAAAACACATTTGTCCTGTTTAAGGCATACTTGGGAATAATCCATTGTACAAATTATTGCACATCTGAAACCACAGTGCATAACAGACTGTCTGCATAAAAATGTTAAAGAAGTAAACCAGGTATATTTACCTGACTTAGGTCATAAATGTAGATCGGAAGGCAAAAATAGATTTTCCTTGTCAAAGTATGCAGCAGTTTGAGAAGAACTTTGGCTTCCTCATTTGGTACCTTTAGAACCAAGACCCACCAAGCACCATCATGTAGGCTATTAAAACACATTTTCTGTACCTGAATTTCTTTCTCTTCTTCTAACATACTAATGGCTTTTAGAAGGCAAAGAGAATACAAGGTGATCTTTAGACTTATATTGCATCGAGACACAATTCAAGAAAATCCTGGTCTTCCCGCCCTCCCCGCGCATGGATCTAATTTAATTGATACCCTGATATCCACACTTCCAGTCTCTCCCATGGCGTTCTGTAAGTCTGGGCATGTTCAAGTCGGATTTGGAATTGGAATGATAGAAGATCCAGTCACAGACCCCATCTGTTCTTTGATTTTGTTTTTGTTTTGTCTTTTGGATTTCTCCTTTCTCCTGATTATCCACTCACAAGCTGACTTGTTGGGAACTTGACCATGTTTGTAGTGCTTGCCAGCTGGGCTCCTCCCCGTGTGGGAAGACAGTGTAAAAAGGTTTTTGAAAAAATACTGAATTCTCTCCTGGCAGTGCGGGTCGCGTCCACTCTGGGGTTTAAAAGTGCCTCTTCATGTGTAAGGCGAGGTGGTCCGACCTGGAAAAGGCCCGGTCACACTTCTGGCACTGGAAGGGGCGGTGGCCCGTGTGTTTGCGGTAGTGCCTGGTCAGTTCATCGGAGCGGGCGAATTTCCACCCACAGCCATCCCAGTCACAGTGGTAAGGTTTCTCACCTGCAAAGGAAAAAGGAAAAGGAACTGCTGAAGCCTTCATTACAGAGAACCGGTCCTGCTCAAAATCGGAGGCCCACCATATAAACGAACTCCCTGTGCAACCCATTTTCGAAAGAATCCAGTTATGTCTACACCACTGAAGGGTCATATTAAATTTCAGACCACACATTAAGAACACTATGACTCTTAAGGATTGCTCTTATGTTTAGGGAAATATTAGCTAGGCAAATGAACACATACCAATATCACTTAAGTCTACATTTTTAAAAAGACAACGTTAATTCTCTTGATCCAAGATTTCACAGAGGTATAAACAAGTGCAGAAATTATGACTGATGGCATCTCCCTGCCCAAATCAACCAACCAAACTATATATATGTGTGTACATTATATATTACGTATGTATATATATATATACACACAAACACACAGAGATATAAAATGATTTTTTGGTTCCCTGAGACAGGCTCTATTTAATTCAGGTTGTCAGTGAACTCACCATGTAGCTCCAAGCTGGCCTGACCCTCCTGCCTCAGCCTCCCCAGTGCTGGGATTATAGACTTTGTGCTGCCACACCCAGATCAAGGAAAAAAAAAAAACCCACTACAATTAATCTAAAAAAAAAAATATCACAGGTAAACCGGATGAGGGGCACAGCCTGTAACCCCAACACTTAGGGAAGCTGAGGCAGGTGGATCATTGCTGCAGGTCTGAGACCAGCCTGGACTACAAAGTGAGCTCAAGGCCAGCCTGAACTGTATAGTGAGACCCTGTCTCAGAAAGACAAAAGTCACAGGTCGCTATTTTTTTGCTGTACTTATTACAATTCTGTTATTTTGGTGAACACGAGTACATTTGTACCTAGTTGCAGGGACACGGAAATTTAGCAACAGTCTTAAACCAGAATCTCTCCAGCAATCATAAACATTTATTTCTTGAAATTCAAAGTCTAGCAGGCAGGGTGTGGTGACACACACCTATAAAGCCGGCACTCCGGAAGCCTGAGGCAGGAGGGTGACAAGTTTGAGCCCAGCCTGGGAAGCTCAGTGACTTAGCAAGACCCAGCCTAAAAATAAAAGGCCCTGGGATGTGGCTCAGTGCAAAGGCCCAGAGTTCAATCTCCAACTCCACAAAAATTAAAGACTAAAACTACAAATAGTAGAGTGGGAGGATAAATCTGAAAAGAAGCCATCAGTGAAAATAATTCAGAAAGTAAAAAACCGAATTAAAAAAATTCTTATGCCTCACAGTGTAACTTTTTGATTATAGGCGGACAGCTTTGCCCAGCTTAGAAAAGAGGTCCACATTCGTCCGGGAACCTCCCTTCGTTTTAAAGGCCTAGCAAAGCTGCCCCTTCAAGCACAGATACCATCCGTCAAGCGAAAAGCTCCTGGGCAAAAAAGTAGGTGCCGCTGTGCTGTGCTGCCCTCTCCCTGATTCAGAGATGAAGCAGATACACCGCAGCACCCCAAGGCCGCCCCAGGAGTCCCAGCCTGTGAGTGCAGGGACATCAGCTCCCCTCCCTTCCCTGCTGTCCCCCCTCCCTACCTGTGTGGGTTCGCAGGTGTGCCTTGAGATGAGAACTCTTTGTATAGGTTTTGCCGCAGCCAGCATAATCACAAGTGTGGGTGGCCGTCCTTTTCCGGGGCCACGACCTTCTTCCCCTCTTTGGCTTGGGCTCCTCTGGCAGGCAGGAACCGGGTGGCATGAGCTCTAGGGGTGAAGAAGGTGGGGGGGGTCAGCATCATTCCGAGCCGGAGAAACACGCAGGGCTCCCCAGCCCGAGTTAGGAATGCCCCAGACTGACCTTGGTAGTGAATCGGTGGGACCTGCGGCTGCATTTGGTCGGGCAGGAAGGGTGGGTAGTTGGGCCCCGGATGGGGATGGAATCCTGGGGGAAGCGGCAGGGCAGGGTGACAGTCCCTGTTGCTCAGCAGTTCCTCGGGACCCAGGGTCGGGTTAGTCCTGCTCGGGAGCTGCCGCCCCATGGAGAAGTCGTGGGCACTTGGCCGGTGGCCGTTGCTGAGTGGCGGTCCAGCGCCCAAGTGGGCCTCCAGGGGCCGGCCGACCGTGCAGGAGGACACGGCCTCCTGCTTGATCTTGGCGCACATGCGCGGCGGTCCGCCGTTGTAGGGCGCCACCACCACCGGGTGGCTGCCGTCCGGGCTGCCTTTGCTAACACTGATGACCGGCGGGCTGCCGTACTCGCTTCCCGGCGCGCTCAGCGCCGCCTTCAGCACGAACTTGCCCATCAGCCCGCCCCCTGGCGGCGGCTGCTGCGGCGGGATGTACACGGGCTCCAGATCCGGCCGCAGGAGCTCGGCCACGAAGCCGCCCGAGGGGCTCACGTCGTTGATATCCGCCAGGTTGAAGGGAGTCGTGGGAGGGGGCGCCGCCGACTCCCGGCCGTACAGGAGGCCGCCGCCGGGGGCTCCGGGGGCCACGCCCGGGTCGCCGCCGCCCCGCATGGGGTAGCTGAAGCTGCAGGTGGAGGGCGCGCTGGCCGGACCGCTGCTGGACGGGGAGGACGAGGAGGAGGCTGACGCCGACGAGGACACGGTGGCGGCCACCGACTCTTGGTGAGACAACGAGTTGGAGAGGATAAACTCCAGGTCCAGGAGATCGTTGAACTCCTCCGACTCTCTCCGGGGTAGGTGGGGCGGGTTGCTACCGCTGCACGCCGCGCCTGCGCCGCTGTCCAGGTCCGTGGCCACGGTCGCCGCCGCCAGGTCGTAGGGGCGGCCAGGAAGCCCTGGGTTAAGTCGCTTCATGTGGGAGAGCTCCTCCCGCCAGCGCTGTGGGGACAGGGCAAGGAGAGCTTGAGCGGCGGTCCCTGCTCGCCGCCACCCCACGTCCTAACTGGCTCGCGCCCGCCCGCACCTCGACACGGGCGCTGGGCGAGCAGAGCGCTCCCGGGCACTCCGGGCCAACACCGGGACGCACCCGCCGCCCGGGGAACTGGGACACCAGCTTTCCCGTACGCCTTCGCCTCTGGCCGCCCACTCGCCCACCTCTGGGCCCAGCTGGCGTCTCGGGATTTAGCCGCCTACCGCCCGGGGAGCCGCGAGAGCCCATCCCACTGCCAGCGCGCCCGGGGACGTGTCAGGATCCCGCTGGACGCGCTGGCAGCACCGCAGGGCTCGGACGACTCGCACACACAGCCCAGGCAGGGCCCGGAGCCGTCCCAGGAAAGCTGCGGAGTCGGGGCGGTTACCGCCCCTTCCCTGCGCCCGGTGGCTCTAAAGTGACCCGCGGGTCCCGCCCGTCCCCACCCCATCCACAGAAACCCAACCAGCCGCTCCCGAGGGCCCCGCGCGACACTCACGTTATTCGGGGCACCTGCTGGACGCAGCGTCTTCTCCCTTCCCGCCGGGCCGGATGCGAACGTGGAGAAGGACGGGAGCAGCGCGTCGCTGACAGCCATGTCAGACTCGCCAGGTGGCTGCCTGAGGGCCGGGCAGGGCGCACAGGGAGGCAGGAGTGAGGGGCAGCCCCGGGCCAGCGCGCCGGGCCGTCCCGCCGGCCCGCACCCCTCGCTGTCCCCGATGCTCCGCATCTCACCTACCTCATTAATGTGGGGGCCCAGAAGCTCTTCGGGAGGCCGAAGCAGCGGGGGTACCCGAACCCCACAATTAACGAAGGGCAAAAAAATAAAACGAAGTCAAAGCCCCCAAACCCGAAAATGCCTAAGATCCTTCTTCTTTGGATTAAATATAAACTGGAGACATCTCTTTAAAAAAAAAAGTTCCTTTGTATACAAAAGTTCTTGGAAAAGTTGTAAACTCTTATAAAAATAGACGATTAGCGAGGCGAGTTAAGTAGTCCGGCGGCCAGGCTGCGCTCTCTGCGACTCAGCAGCGTCCCCCACCGCTGTCGCGGTCGCTGCGGCTGTCGTCGTGGGCGCAGGGGCTGTGGCCGGGGCGGTGGGCGGGCGGCGCCGCCAGGTGAGCAGGGCCGCGGCGGCGCGGAGCTGCGAGCTGGGCGGAGGCGCAGGGCGCGGAGTCCCGGGGGCCGCGCGAGCCGCGGGCGGCTGGGTGGGTGGGTGGGTGGGTGGGGGGCCGAGGGGCGGGGAGGGGCACTCGGCGGCTCCCGGGGCCGCCGCCGCCCGCCACCGCCTCTGCTCCCCGCGCGCCCGTAGCCGCGCTCGCTCTCTCCGGCGGGGGAACTGCCGGCGGCCGCGGCGCGCTTCTTACTTATAACTTCTTGGCAGCGCTTTCCCCCGCCTCCGACCTACCAGCCGCGCGCGGGGTCCGTCGCCAGACCCCGCCCCTCCCTTTCTTCTCCCCGCCCCCCGCTCGTTGCCATGGCAGCTAAATAAACAAACTCGGCGCACGTGGGGGCGGGGGAGAAGGAGGGGCGCGGGCGGGGCCGGGGCGAGCCGTGACGCCAGCCCGGCAGCTGGCGGGCTGGAGCCTGGCTGTCGCCGGCGGCGGTGGTGGCGACCGCGCGGCGCGGGGACGCGGGCACAGGTTGGGTCGCCGCGCGACTCGGGCCCTCCGTGCCAGCGTAGTCGGTTCCGCGGGTTCGAAGCGCAAAGCGGAGCAGGCCGGTGGGGGCGGGGAGGAGGTGACGCGCCCCCCACCCCTGTCCGCGTACGCGCTCGTCGCGCCATCTGCGCGCTCGGGAAGAGCGCGATTATCCGCGTGACTCATGCAGCCCGCCCCCCTCGCGTACGCACGCCGGGCCGGGCCGGACCTGGCTCTGGGCCTCGCGGGCCTCGGTGGGTGGGGGCAGGGCGGGGCCGGACCAGGGGCTGGGGGGCGGTGCTGGGGGGCGGGGAGCCCGCGAGGGCCGGAGCCGAGAGCGGGGCCTGCGACGGCCGCGGGAGGCCGAGGGGGGCCCGGAGCTCTGGCTCTTGAGATTTAAAGCTGCGAGAGGGGAGTGAAAGGGCTCGAGGTGTGCAGGCCGGGCGGCGGGGTGGAGGAGGGGCGGCGAGGCGCGGACGGCTTTCAAGCCGCAGCTCAAAGCCTTTACGAGCTGCGCGCTCTCCTTTCCACTTCACGGGTGAGAACACTGAGTCATAAAGAGGTGAAATGGTGAGGCTGGGGTCGAACGGCAGCGCGCTCGCGTCTGCACAGAGAGACTCGGCTGCGAGGTGGCCCGGTGCCAAGAAGTGCAGCCACGCGGCGGGACCCCCGTTTCCAAAACGCACCCCGCGGCCGTCCTTGCCCCCTGGGAGGAGGACGGGGAGAGGAGGTCGTAGTTTCACTCTGACAACGCTGCCTCCCACCCCACTCCCCCCTTAGTCTGCCATCAGTAATTTTCCAGCCGGGAAATGTTTTCATCTCCGCAAACAGTACTTTTTTTTTTTGGTTTGGGTTGGTTTTGTTTTTAAACGTGAGTGTGGTGTTCAGTATCACTCGCTGAGCGTAGGTTTGTGAGGTGTTTACTTTGGATTCGGGCTCCACCCGCGCTCTCTGGGCCGAGCCCCCCACCAGCGACTGCAGCGGCTCGCGGCCGTGACAGCCGGGGCAGGAAGAGGCACAGGGCGGCCGGGGAGCCGGCGGGCCTCCAAGCCCCTTCTGGAGCTCGGCCTGCCGCGTACTTGTCGTTTGTCACCTGTTTGAATCCTGCGATCCTGGTACTACTAGGTTTCCTCAGAATATTTGTCATCCCTGTTTTTCCACTCCTCGCCGACCACAGAAGCATTCTTGGAATGTATTTCGCCCCGAATGAATCGAGGCGGCCCGTTCTGCCAAGGGCAGGAATCTCTGTAAGATCCCGAGAGCCGGACGCCCTGGAGGGTGACAGCTATCCTCAGGCTTGTGGCTGGGGTGAGGGGGCGTGCCTTGGCAGGGAAACCGAGGCCCTTCCTCGTGTGGCCTCTAGGGGTTCAGTCCCATCTCCAGAGGACCTGGCCAACTACACTACAGTACTTAGACTCTGAAAATACTGTGCTTTCAAACAGAGAAACCGAAAGGGAAAACACCTGCTCTTTCCGGACCCTTTCCTTGTGATGCCAGAAACCACTTGGGGCTCCGAGAAACGATGGCCACATTCCCATTAAGGCCAAGGTCCCCAAACCGCAGTGAACTTGACTGAGTCCTTGACTGGCAGCTGTCTTGCACGGGATGTAAACGAGAAAGGCAGGACTTGTTTTTATTGATCTAAGGCATTAGTCCTTTCCCCCCCCTCAGAAAAATAACCATAACTACCACAATGAAGAAAAAAAAAAAGGTATTGCACAGATGGATTGGAAAGCCACTATTATTACGTCACATAAGCAAGACAAGATTCTGAATCTCAATTGACAAGTTTCCAGACAGCCTTCTGAAGGACAAAAGCTAGCGCCTCTTCGTGTCAGGCAACTATCTAACTATCTGGTTATTCCTCCGATTGCATCATAAAGGGGAATCTCTCCTTCACCCCAAAGGTAAGGAACTTGGAGCTGCCATCTCATCTCCTTTCAAAGCAGGTGCCCCGTGTGACGAGGCTGTGACCCTCCCTGTCTTCAGAACAGGTAGGGCCAGAAGAGTTAAATCCCTGCCCTGTGTAATTTATAGACATGAGTCTGAGTAAACCTTTGATGCCTAAATCGCACTCTTAAATAATAATAATGGAAGACACACTTTAAAGAAGAATTAAATAGTGGTGACTTTATTTCAGCAAACTGATATTACAAGTTTTGTGGTATGGAAGTTAATTATTAATGTTCTTGGAGTTATAAAACAATTTTTTTCCAGGATAAACTACATTAGTTGGCAGAGGTGCTACGGAAGCCCTGAGTGCTGGGGGGTTAACTCAGAGCCCTGGGGCAGGGGTGAGAGACTGAGGAGACAGCGTGAGTGTTTCCGGAAACGAGGAAGGACACAGCACCCATCGTGGGTCTGGGCCGCAGAGCACCCTGGGGAGCTGAGCTGCACCCTGGCCTGGTTGTCTGCATGGCTGCTGCAGGGCTCAGGAAAAGCTGCTTTTTTTGTTTTTCTTTTTTAAAGGCCAAGGCAAGGAATGGTTTTAAGTATCCAAATGGCCTTGAAATGGAATCCCCACTAGTACATAACGGGGGTGCCTGCAGCTTCAGCAAGGTAGGAAGTTTTGTCCGCCTCCACTCCCTATCTGCTTGTAAACTGCAGCCTCATTTTAATCTCAGTTTTGTTTTTATTTTATTTTGAGACCAGAACTTATGTTGCCTAGGCTGGTCTTGAAACCTGTGGCTCAGGTGGTCTTTCCTGAGCAACTTCTGTCTCCTGAAGAGGTTAGGAAAGTAGTCTTTAGTGGTGGCAGGTGCCTGTGAGCCCAGCACTCAGGAGGCTGAGGCAGGATGGTCACC
>PVLA01001757.1:0-140607 GCA_004027455.1 Hydrochoerus hydrochaeris | reverse complement strand
CTGCCTGGCAAGCATGAGGTCATGAGTTCAATCCCGGTGCCACACACACACACATTTCCTCCACTGCTGCTGCTTCCTAGCTGGGCAAGTGACTGAGCTCACTTCCCCTGTGTCGTCCTCTGTAAAATGGGGGCATTGATAGTACACCTAAGAGTGGTGAGGGCCAATTTAGATCATATAAGCGCAGGATTTGACCCTCAGTCCGTACTGTCTATTAATAGCTCTGGTATTCTCCAGGTCACCATAAAGAAACTTCCAGAGGATCAAGGCTATTGTCATATTCTTCACTGTATCCCAGGTCCTAGGTTAGGGCCCGTTAGCACAGGGCTGTCATCTGTAAGTGTTTGTTGAACAAATGAGGACTGTGCTTTTCCTTTTTTGTACTTTTCCCTTAGCAGGAAGTTGGTCTTTCAGCGCTCACCACAGCCCATGCAGACTCATACTTTCTTCAGGGTCCCCTAAGCAACCTAAACTGGAAACCCAGATTTCCCTGTACCTCTCCTTCATTTTCTTTGCTCTAGGAATCCGCCCATTTCCGTTCTAAGTATCTCCACTGTGTTTCTACTACGGGAGCTGCCTTGGTTCCGTTTCCCTCCATCCGTAGCTTTTGGTCATGGCAGGAGCCTGTAAACCCCAGAGCCTGCTCCTCCTGCAGCCCCAGCCGAATGTCCCCGCATGGCCTCATCCAGTTTGTTCCTGGGCCATCCCAGTGCTTCAGACCCCTCCACCTGTGCCAACCTCAGGGCCCCTTTGCGTGGAGGGGCAGGACCAAACTGCTGACCCTGGTGGACCCAGTGTTTCCCACTCCAGCCAAGGTAAACTTTCCAAGGCCCCTCGGGGGGCTGAGCCCACCCCACCTCCCACCCCCCACCCCTTGGCTGGATGCTCCAGGAAAGCCCTGCAGCCTTGGTGTCTCTTCTCATCAGCTGTTTTTCCTCCCTGAAATGTGGGTTCTCCAGAAAGCCCCTCATCACACACAAACCCCAGAGTCCCGCTTAATCATCTCTTGCTTGGAGCACGCTAGAAGTTACTCTTGCTTTCTTCTCTGAGTCTCCATCAAGCCACATGGCAACTCCACTGCCTTTCCTCCTGGGCCACCCTGTCCCATCGGAGCCCCTTCAAGTGAGGCCCGGTGACTGCAGAATGGATGACACGATCGGAGCGCACCTGGCAGAACTCTTCTTGGGGTGAGGGCTGAGTGCAGGGGTCAGGGAGCCCGTCCGTCCGCATCCTTGGTTCTGCCCTCCAAGCGCTCACGGGCTTGGGACTTTCTACCCTTCCTCCACCCACTCCTTTTCTTTCTTGGCAAAGTTCTGTGAAGGAGACAAAAAATAAAAATTCATCTTCACTTTGTCTTCTCAAAACAGTTGGGCAAAGTGAGAGAACAGTCTGGGCCAAGGCACTGTAACAAAACCAACTTGAAAACACAAACAAAAATAACCAAAACCTAAACCAAAACCAAATGGAGAGAGAGTCAACTCTTTTCTGCAGCCAAATCCATTGCCTTTCAAAACCCAAACGTTGGTTATTGAAGTTTTTAGAGCAGAAAATGAATCACAGACATTTAAAAATCAATTCTCAGAAATCTAATTAAAATCTTTTTCATGAGCTCTTAGGGTTAATCATTTAGGTTACATCACTTAAGTACAAAAAAAAGGGGTACAGGACATCCTTTAAGCTATTTAAAAAGATAATCTAAAATTAACGAGATTACCTTAAGGACTTTTGAGCTACTATTTTGACAACAATATGTTAAATTCAGTTGGCCAGGGCCCTGAGATGTTAAGGAGATACTAAGAAACAAATGTTTTCTAAATTGCTGCTGCTCGCTGGGTTTGGTGGCACAGGCCTATAATCCCAGCACTTGGGAAGCTGAGACAGGAGGATTGTTGTGAGTTCAACAACAGTTTGGGTTACAGAGTGAGCTCAAGATCAGTCTGAACTGCATAGCAAGACCAGGTCTCAGATCAAAACCAAACCAAACAAAAAAGCCAGGGTATTACTCTTCAGGCTGGCCTTGAACTTGTGTTGATCCTCCTGCCTCAGCCTCCCAAATGCTGGGATTATAGGTGTGTACCACTGTGCCCAGCTAAATCACTTATTTTAGAGGAGTAGAGGGTAACAACTTCTAAGAGTATGAGACATTGAAGTTATATTCATCTTGCCCCTCAGTATTGAGGATTAAACCCAGGGCCTTTGCACCAACCTATACTTCCAGCCCTTTTTAAATTTTATTTTGAGAGAAGATCTTGATAAATCACCGAAGTCGGGCACCAACCTGTGATCTTTCTGCCTCGGCTTTCCAGAGTACTAGGATTACTGAAGTGTGTCACTATCCCTGGCTCTATAATAATATTTTTCTTAACAAAAGAAACTAAGGGCAAACATTATCATCTTTATCTGTGACCCTTTTTGTTTTATTCTTGAGAAGAGGTCTCAGTGTGTACTTCAGGCTGGCTTTTGACTCATTACCCCTCTGTAGGCCAGGCTGACCTCTATAAACTCACAGAGATTCTCCTGCTTCAGCCTCCCCAGTGCTGGGAATTACAGGCATGTGGCACCATACACAGTTATCTGTGAGATTTTTAAAACCAGAAGAATCCTCTGGATACTATCAGCATTTGAAACAACTTAAAAGTGAATGAGCTAACAGATTTAAAAGTATTTCAATTTAGCCAGACCTGGTGCCAAAGGTCTATAGTCCCAGTACTATGGGAGGCTGAGTGAGAGAATTGAAAGTTTGGACCCAACTTGGGCACTTTAGCAAGACCCTGTCTCAAAAGAATTTATAAAAGAGTCAACTCAAGGTGAAGGCCCTGAGTTCAATCCCCAGTACAATGCCCCCCAAAATAAATCTCATCAAAAAATTTTAAAAATATTTAAGTGAAGTAACAAGGCAAGTGTTCAGAGGAAACTTGATGGAATTTTCTTCTTGACCTGCACCACCAAGTTTTGCTGCTTCTGAGGGAGGGGAAGAATTAGCTGCCCCAGAGAACTGAGACGTTATACTCTCCAAGATTCTGCTTCCTTCTGGATGCTAAGGCATGAGCATCCCAGCAAGTTCAAGGCCAGCCAGGACTACAATTCAAGACCCTGTCTTAAAGAAATAAAAAAGATTTCTACTTCCTTTATTAAGAGCCACAGAGCCTCAGATTCTTAGGCTAGGACCATGTCATCCAGGCAGAGGAGAACACAGTTCTCCTGGGTCAGACTGGAAAGAGGGGGACTACAGAAGGTTAGAAAGTGGACACTTCAAATCCTGAGAAATGCAAACAAGAAACAAGCAGCTCTGCGTTTAATTTTCTTCTCAGTTTGTGGGCTGGACAAGAGGGTAGGTTATTTTTGCCAATATAACATATTACAGACCTTGAGCCAGCGAAATGAATTTTTAAAAAAATGCAATGCGCTTGATTCCTCTGTCCTTCTTTTTCATGTAGGTTTGTTCATTGATCTTAATGTCCGGGATGGCAGAAAGAGTGGGGAAAGGGAGGCAAGGGCTGTAGTTAAAAAGAAGAGGTCTGAAGAATTTTCTGACAGCGTCTACCTATCTCACCTTGTGCTGGATGCATTGTTTGGAAGCTAGTGACTGGACTCAGCTTTCTCTTGTATCCAAGAACAACTGGCAGTGACTTAGAGGAGAAACCCTGGAAATGTTACATAATCTTAGAGAAATTCCCAGCATTCTAGTAGATATTCAGAAAGGTGATCTGTCCAGAGTGGACTCAGTCTACACAGTCAGTTACTGATAAATATTTTCTGTTTGCTGAATTTAACCAACAGAGTTGCCGGAGCCAGGTGTTGTGGGAAACCCTGAACCGTTGGGTTTCCAGGTTCTGATGTTCCCTTCCACAAACTCCATTTTCTTTTAAAACAGAAACTCACTCGGGCTCCTTTCAAGACAAAATGTCCTGGGTTGGTCTGGGTCCTATTGCAGTGCCATCTTCTGAGTTTAATTCTTTGAGTTATCTTGCTATAACTTAACTGAGACAGAATTCTCTGGGCCATGGACGATGCAGTGTGGCAGGAAATAAAAAGTATGCAGTGACACTGCAGGGACAGGTGGATGCTGCTACCCAAGAATTGGGATCCAGGCCCTGCCAGGCGTTCTCTGTCACTAGCCCTGGGCCTTGGGGCAAGTTGCCACCAACTGGTTGTACTGTACTTTCCGTTGTCAGCAAAATGGGTCTCCGAAGATACCTGCTTCCTAAGACACTCCTGAGCAATAAGAAAAATATTGGATATGATAAGAAAAATTAGGATATGAAACTAACTATTGTTAGTTTCTCTCCTAAACCAATGAAAGTTGATGTAGTTCATGAAACTGGTTCTGCAGTACCCACCATTGGGAGGTGATGGGATTTTTTTTTCTTTTTTTTTTTTTGTACCAGGAATCAAACTCAGGACCTTGCACTTGCCAGGCAGGCACTTGTGCCACTGAGTCACATGCTCAGCCCTAAAATATGTTTTTTTGAAGACTGAACTGCTTTGTCACATTATACTTTTCCCCAGGTATTCCAAAGTCCCTGCAGATGTAACAATCAAGAATCAAGCTCACCTAAAATTTTGCAGGGCTAGATCCAAACTCAGAATTATACTTCTGCGTTTATCTCATGACTTGCAAGTGGTTTTTTTGTTTTCTTAAATCCAGAAAGGATGATCTTAAACCATATAAGCTAGTCAAGAGTTGGGCACGATAAACCAGGCATGGTGACACACACCTGTGATCCTAGCACTCAGGAAGCTGAGGCAGGAGGATCACCAGCTGAGTTGGAGGCCAGCCTGGGCTACGTAGTGAGTTCTAAGCCAGTCTGAATTACAGAGTGAGACTCTGTCTCAAAAAAACAAACAAACAAATCCAAACAAAGTACCCCCACCCCATCCCTCAAAAAATAAACATAAAATAAGGGCTAGATAGGCTAGCCAGGTGTGGTCGTGCATACATATAATCCCAGGACTCAGGAGGCTGAGACAAAAGAATCACCCCAGGGCTACATAGATCAAAGCCAACCTAAAACTACAGCCATACAGCCAAAAAAAAGTTGAGTTAGGTCAGAGAATTTGAAAATCAAGTCCACCATGGAAAAATTGCATCTCTGTTGACCATGTTGTTTTTCCTTGAAAGGATACTAGAAGGGTTTCTGTTCTCCCTCTGGGAATCAGGGCACAGGAACTTTCAGATTGCTAATTATCATCATCACCACCCTCAGAGATTGTCTCAGGTATTATGCTAACATTTAATATGCATTAAGTTATTTTATTTTGGCTTTTTGAGACAGGGTCTCAGTCTGTAGTTCAGGCTGGTCTCAAATTCACGGTGATCCTCCTGTCTCAGGCTCCCAACTGGTGGGATTTCAGGTGTGTGCCACCATGTCTGGTGTGTTAAGTCACTTTGCCTTCAGGTGTCTTTTCTGACCTTGGTACGTCCTGTGAGCACCCTAGTGCAGACTTTTGAAAGCAGAGTGTCGTGCCGTCCTCCCCGGCATGTGCCCCCGCACTTGGGAGCTGAACCAGGAGGATGAATTCAAGGCCAGCACCTGGGCTACATAGTGAGACCTGTCTTAAAAAAATCAACCCCACCCACCTCTAATCCCAGACTATTGCTAGTTCAAAACCAGCAGGGCTACAAAGTGAGCTCAAGGCCAGCCTCAAAAAGACAGACAGACAGAAACATCAAATAAGCAGGGAACTTACCTGACTTATTCCAGAATGTAATGCAGTTGACCAGCACATAGCAACTAGTACATATTTGTTTAATAAGTGATCCCCATTTTACAATTTAAAAAACTGCACCATGGGGCTGGGAGCTAGTTGAGCACTAAAGCTTATGCTTTGTATGCGGGAGGCCTTGGGTTTAATCCCCAGCAAACAAACAACACTGTGTTATGGGGCAGGGAGAAAGGATGGGTAGATTTTCTACCGGCTGCACAGGTGTTCAGACAATAGCCGTGCTGGCTGCCCTCGCGGGCATGTCACTTGCATGAGTGACTTCACGAATGCATCAGGGGTCCTGGCCCTTGAAATCATGCTGAGGCAGGGGTCTGGGACGTGGCCAACCCGCTGAGCAAATGGGTGTGCACTGAGGATCACGGAGATACAGGACACGCGCGGAACACAGTTCCAGACCCTGGGACCTGGGCGCAGTCAGAAGGTGCTGTCTTGGCTGATGGTGAGTCACGCAGGTTTCTGACAGGGCGGCCTGGACCTGGCGTCAGCTTGAGTAATGGGAGTACAGGAGGGGGGACCCTGAGCTCCTGGGCCTGTGATCACTTGCCAGGCCTGCTCTGCTCTGCAGTGGGCACTGCTTGTCCTACGTGGACCAAATGTAAAGCCTCGCTATCTTTTTCGCTGGTCTTGCCCGCTGCTTTGTTCAGGACATCAGGAATCCCCGAAGAGTCTGCAGGATTCCCAAACCCCCCGTAACAGTTCCGCTTAGTTTTGTGATTCCCCTGACCCATGTCTGCAGCTGTCTGTCCATCTACTTCATAGCGCCTGTTTCCTTTGTCCTGGCAAGGATTGTTTTTTCAGGCCCTTTACAGGTGTTCTAGTGGGGTTGCAGAAGGGAACATCAGAAAACCTGCTTGCTACACCATGCTTACCCCAAAATTCCACTTTTGTTTTATTTTTAAAAGTAATTTTTTTTCTGATAATACCTGTTGAGTTGCAGCATTTGCCTAGTGTGTGCAAAAGCCTAGGTTTGACTCCCCAGTAGTGAGGCGGAAGGCTTTTAAAAAAATCAATCAATAAAAAAATCAATCAATCAATGATTTTTAAGGGAAGAGAAAAAACCCCACATATCACTTTGCAGCTTTGACCATGATTAACAATTTGGTGTATAAGTTTTCATTTATTATTTCTAAATGGAAATATTAAAATTTACTTTTAAAGCATTATCATCTGCACACAGCTTTATATCCATTTGCTCTCATTGTTTCTTAGTAATGGAACAGACGTTTTTCTTACGTGGACACAAGCTGGGGGAGTGGAGGGTTTTGTTTTTGTTTGAGACAGTGTTTCGCTGTGTATCCAGACTGGCCTCAGCGGGACCCTTGTGCCTCTGGCTCCCACTGGGCTATGCCACCATGCCCAGCTATCTCTTATATTTTTAAACGTGACATAGTATTCCCATGTATTTTTATTTTAAAAATCTTTTGATTTACATTTAAAATATCTGCAGGATTTCATCTTTCCAAAATGTATGTGCATCCTAAGCATATTTATTTATTTCCTTAAAGTCCAGTTATAGAAACTCACCAAGTGTGGTTGTGCATGCATATAATCCCAGCACTCAAAGGCTGAGGCAGGAGAATTGCCATGAGTTTGAGACCAGCCTGCACTACTCAGTGAGACCCTGTCTCAAAATAAAAATTATAGAAACTGATTTAGAGTAAATTTAAGCCATTTTAAAATAGTGCTCAAAAATGTCACTTCATATTCTCATTAGCAAACTAATAAGATATTGGTTTCCTATTATTCCCTTTTTTTAGCAGTGTCAGGGGTTGAACCCAAGACCTTGCATATAGGCAAGCATTCTACTGCTGAGTGTATTGGTTTTATTTATTTATTTAGAGACAGGCATACACTATACAGTGCAGGCTGTCTTGAACTCAGTGCTGATCTTTCTGCTTCAGCCTCCTGAGTGCTAGGATTACAGATATGGGACAAAGCACCCAGATGAACATTGTTTTTTTTTACATACTGCCAGGACTGAATCTTATAATCTGTTCTCCTACTACCTCTTTTAAACATCAACATTTGTGTATATTATTTTTTGAGCTAGTCAAACTTCAATGTCAGTGAATGTGGGCTTTCTGCAAACTGGAGATGCGGAAGTTGTATGGTGTGAGAACGTAATTGAATGTCTTCCTTTGCATACATTCGCAGAAGCCTGGGAGGTGAGGTAATTTGCCTGGGTTACCTGTTGGCAGAGTTGGGATGAGAAAAGATGTACCTTGGCTTCTATCTAAGTTCCAACCTCCCAGGGCATTGATCAGTAAGCCCTAATGTGAACAGATCAGCCAAGCAAGGAGATCCAACTTTCAAAGAGTACTTTCCAAGGCTCTAACCCTGCCTGGGGTACTCTGCCTACATTACTGCACAATCATCTTGTAAAGTAGACACTATTAATCCCATCTGTTTTGTTTTGTTTGTGAGACAGTGTCTTGCTATGTAGCCCAGGCTGGCCTTAAACTCAGAGCAATCCTCCTGCCTCAGCCTCTCAAATTCTGGGATTACAGGCATGCACTCCGTCACCTGGTGTATTGATCCCATCTGTGGAGGAAGAAGTGGAAGATCTGGTGATGAACTTAATCACATCGATAATCATGGGGACTGGCACGTGTGGATGCTGTGCGTGCTGGACTCCAGGGTAAGAGGAGAGGAATCGGCATGGTCATTCTGCCCCGCCTGGGTAAGAAGCAGGTTTTCCGGGAAGATTGAAGACGCTCAAAGGCCTCTCCTTCCTCTAAAAGGTCCTAATTCAGATGAGTCAGCACAAGCAGTTTCTCAAGACACTGTCCACTGCGCAGGCTTTCGGGAGTGAAGTGGGGCGCAGTCCCCGTCGCCACCGAGCCCCTGTCCTGGAATGCCTGGACTGTCCAGCACCCTGCTGGCCGTGTGTAAATGTCAAGTAAACACCAAACTCAAGTGCAATCTCACCATTGTGCTGGTGCTGTTTGTTTTAGATGTAATAATCCACAGGAAGGCAGAAGGAGAGGGAGGGGAAATAGATGTTACTTCGAGCAGCAGAATCCGAACATTAGGAGTTCTTTCCTGGGCCCGTTTGAATGTCTGAGACCCATGTCAAATAAATAAAGAGCCTGCACTCCAGTGATGCAAAAATAAGCGTCTCTTTGCTTGAAGAAAAAAAAATGAGATGAGGGAACATTTTCCAGTCAATCACACTGCGGCAAAGTCATCCTGTTGAATTTGTGACTCACAGGTTCTGTGTCAATAGACAGACAGAGTAAAGCCCAACGATATGACTTCACCAGGAGCCCAAGCAGAAGTGGGGATGAGACGGGCTAACTTTACAGCAGGCTCCAGCTGACAATAAATAGCAGAGAAAACCAGCTGACTAGTTATATTTGCTGTTCTTTTCTATTATTTTTTCTTCTTCTTTTTTTTTTTGAGAAAGGGTCTCATTCTGCAGTTCAGGCTGGCTTTGAACTTACTATGCCCAGGCTGGCTTCAAACTTGTAGCAATCCTCCTGCCTCAGCCTACTGAGTTCTGGGATGACAGGTGTGCACCAGCATGCCCAGCTTGTTCTTTATTTCTTGCTTGTCCCCTAGAAACCAATTTAAATTTGACTTCATCCCCTTGTGGTGTAAATGTTGACAGAGGCCACAGTCCCTGGGAGGGCTGTGAACCGTTCACATGTCCCTTGCTACGTACATGCCATGCAACTCTATCTGTCCTCACAGCAGCTCTAAAAAGTAGTTTTGCTGTGTCAGAGATTAAACCCAGGGACTCATATGTGACCCTAGTGCACTACCACAGAGCTACTTTGCTAGTCCTTTTTATTATTTGTTTACTTACGGTTTTTTGAGACTGGATGTTGCTCTGTAGTTCAGGTTGGCCTTGAACTCACTGTGGAGCCCAGGCTGACCTGAAAGTCTGGGTGATCCTCCTGCTTCAGCCTCCCAGTGCTGGGATTATAGAAAAGTGCTACCACAACTGGTTTGAATCCTTTTTATTTTTAGACAGTGACCCAGGCTTGCCTCAGATTTGTGATCTTTCTACTCTAGGCTCCCAAGTAGCTGACATTACCTGCACACACATCAGTTTTATTTTTTGTGCTACTGGAGATTGAACCCAGGGATGCACATGTGTAGGCAACTTCTTTGCCACTTGTCCACATCCCAAGCTCTTTGTTTTATTTTATAGTTAAGGATATTAGGCGTGGTGCCACACACCTGTAGCCCTAGTACCTGGAGACTGAAGCAGGAGGATTGCTGTGAGTTCAAGTTTAGCCTGAACTAACAGAAAGACCCCATTTCAACCTCCCCCCATGTTGTATTTTTTATGAGTTTGTGTGTGTGTGTGTGTGTGTGTCATTTTTTGAGACATGGTCTTGCTATGCAGCTTGGGCTGGACTTGAGCTCACTTTGTAGCTCAGGCTGGTCTCAAACTCACAACAATCCTCCTGCCTCAGCCTCCTCAGTGCTGGGATTACAGGTGTGAGCCACCACACTCAGCTCCCCAGCATCCCCCCCACCCCCGTATTGATATTGATGCCTATTGAGGAGAGGTAACATGTAAGCTTTGCCCAAGGGTTCTAATTCAGTCCTTTCTGGTTTGAACTTCAAATTGTGCTTGCAGACAGAATCTCATTTTGTGGACCTGCTGTGAGCTCCACATTGGCTTCAGCCCTAGGATCTCACAGGTAAGATACAGTTCCTGTCCTCAGGGAGCTGAAGTGCCAATCAAAATATTCTGTCTTGGTATTTTTTTTTTATTTAAAGAAAAAAATTTGAAACAGAAAGAGGGTAGAAATAATACAAAATCTCAAAAACAAAACAAAAACAAAATAGTAACCAGTAAGAAATCACTAGTTGATAATTACATATTTTCCTCTTAGAAGTAGTTGTTCAAGTTACAAAAGTAAAGCCTACAAACTGGACGTCCAAACAGTGAGACTGCAATCAGTTTTGTTCATCCATCCAACTAAAACTTTAGCAACATGGTTATTAATCCCACACACTCAAACATACATGCAGTTATATCCTTTAGAATACTTTTCCCCTCTTTTTTTCCTTTACAATAACTATAATCCATTCTCATAAACTACTTAGAAGTTCTACACATGTATAAGTCTACACATATACCTAGCCTTTCTGTATTAGAGGGAGAAACAAATCAAGTCAACAATACAAATTCCTAGAGAAACACGAAATGAAAAGGACATATAAAACCACAATACTAGGTGATCTATGGTAGTTACTATGACGTCTCTTGTTATTTTCAATAAAATTGTCTTTATTGTCAAACATAATATATCGTTAAAGTTAGCATTGCATTACGCTATTAATAAAATCTAAACATTGGAGACATTATAGGACTTCAAAGGCAGTTAATAATCAAACCAGAATGGGTATCCTATTGAATCCTGTCATCTTCAGAGTAGTTCTGTCTTGGTATTTAAGACCACTGTGGGCTGAGCGTAGTGGCAAACACCTGCAATTTCAGCATGCAGGAAGCCGAGGCAGGAGCCTGCTTAAACTGCACTGCAGTTCTTGTCTTTTACGTTCTTAATCTTATTGGTACATAATGATTACATAGCAAGTTCGAGACCAGCCAGCCTGGACTGCACAGCGAAAGACCGTGTCAAAAAACAAGGGCAGTAGCAACACTCTTAACACAATTGGTTTGGGTTACCTAAAAACTGACTTGATATTTAAAGGAGAAAACGGTGCCAAATACTGCATGTAGGTGCTTTGGCAAGGCCTGTGGGGACAGAAAAAGCCCTGAGAGTAACAGATTGCAGGCAGCATACCCGGAGCACAAACAGATAATCTGAAAACGGCGCCCTGCGCACCGGGAAGTCAGAGAGCAGCTGGCTGTTGGTCTTGCGTGCACAGGGCAGGGTGCACCGCAGAGGGCCAGGTCCGGAAGCCTGTCCCACAGTCTTCCCCTGGCTGCACACACGCCAGCTCGGGTCGGTCCCCTGCTCTCAGGTCGGGCTCCTCCTCTGTGGCGTGGGGAGGGAGTGGAGTGAGCCCTTGGTAGCTCAGAACATCAAGCTTCACCCCATGTTAGGTCAGTTCTTTCCCGTTCTTTTTCCTTCGGTCCCGTTCGAAGCGCACCTTGCACATTCTAGGCGAGTTACACCTCTGAGCTCAGCTTAGACCTCGATTAGTTCTGGACCTCAATTGGCTCCAGCCTAGATATTCTCAACCTAGAGAGTGAGGAGAGTCCCAGGGCTGCTGGCTCTCAAAACCTAGATGCTCCATCTCTGAGCTCCTCTGCAACACTGCTGAAAACTGAGCTTGGAAAATAGCTCTGACCATGAGAAAACAGCCTGTTGTCTACCCTGACAAAAAGCAGTTCTTAGTGGATTTTCGAGTTTTCTGTCCTTTTGTTTTTTTGAGACAGGGTCTCACTAGGCAGTTAACTTGGCCTCGAATTCACTGTAGCACAGGCTGATCTTGAATTCATGGTGATCTTTCTGCCTCAGCCTTGTGACTTCTGTTTTACTTCTAATTACAGTCACGTGGGTGAACGTTTTTTCCCCATGCACTTCACAAACCATTGCCAAACATGAAGGTACTTTGCTGTGTGATAAGAGATTTGGAGATGAATATGAACGGGGTAGCTAAGCTATCAAAAGCTCACACAGTATGTTATGTACATGTACCAATTTTGCATGATGAATGTAATCATTATGTACTGAAAATAGCTACTAATAAGAAAAATTTGAAAAGAAGCTTGTGCAGCTGAAGATACGACACAGAGGGAGAGTGTATCCCTAACATGTATGGAGTCCTAAATTCAATACTGCCAAAAAGAAAAGAAAATTTTGATGAACTCACACTCAGGTGTGGTAAGAGATTTAATTTATGGAAATTCTTTTTCTTTCTCTTTTTGAGATGGGTTGTTCTCATGTAGTTTAGCTGGATTTAGACTCACTAGGAAGCCCAGCTGGCCTCAAACTCAAGAAGATCCTCCTGCCGTGGCCTCCTGAGTACTGGCATTGTAGACATGGGCCATCACACCACACTGTATGAATTTCGTAAGATTAAAAGCAGGCGGGGGTGGTGGTACACACCTGTTATCCTGGTACTCAGGAAGCCAAAGCAGGAGGATTACTAGGAGTTCAAGGCCAGCCTGGGCTCCATAAGGAGTTCAAGACCAGCCTGAACTACATCGGGAGACCCTGTCTCCAAAACCAAAAGACAAAAGATTAAAACAAAACAGGTCCTCTATGCCCTAAGTACTAGACCTATTCTATAGATGAAACCGTTGTGAATTGCTTCTTAATATTTTACTCTGCCATTTTACGGACTCTTCAAAGTAAGCCACATGGGCCGGGGATTTAGCTCAATGGTTTAAACGCCTTCCCGGCAAGCACGAGGTCATGAGTTTGATCCCCAGTACCAAAAAAAAAAAAAAAAAATTCTATGTCAAAGTTAAGCCACAATGGGCCAGGGATATGGCTCACTCAGGGACAGTGTCTGCCTGACAAGCACAGTCTTGAGTTTGAATCCCTTACCCCCGCCCAAAAAAGAGTAGCCCAGCAGCTCATAGTGAAGTGTGTTTTCTTTTCCTTTACAACGCTAATAATATAGAAATAGAAAACCAAGTCCATTAAAAAAAAAAAAAAGGAAGCTAGCATGTGATGTAGTTGCTAGGATTAAACATCAAATCAGTCTCTCAGCTTCCTGGCAGCCAAGACGAAAAAGGAACAAGCTAAGTTGCACAGCGCTCATTATCAGAGAGGAAGAAGCCCGTGGTTATTTCGGTCCTCAAACCTCAAGTTCACTTCTCACCTGGATGCCCACATAGGGACATTGATAGACACAATAATTAATGTTTTTGGCAAGAGCTTTACCACAAATGCCAATTTTTGTCTGCCATTTCTCGTGAAGGCCTTTAATTAAAGTCAAGAGCTTAACACGGGCAGACATCAGTTCACCCACAGACTGCAGGTCAGAGTGGATGGAGTCAGGGACTCGTGCACAGAGGGGACCTGTGGCCGGGAACTCAGCGGATCCTGCGGTTATTTCCAGGTCGGGCAATGAAGAAAGCGCTCACAAAGGAGCCGGCCATGGACCAGGCTTGGAGGAGCAGAGTCACCAGACAGGGACCGGGAGAAGGCCGAAGGCCGAGACAAGACCAGGTTGGTGAGCGAGCACAAGGAACAGTGCACAGTAGAAGCGCTCGGCCTGCTGGGGACTGTGGCAAGCTGTCTGGTGCTGGGAGCCATGCATTCCAATAAGGCTTCCGTTAAAGAGGCTGGCTTTGCTGCTTGGACATTTTCTGGTGCGTCCAAGACAACTTTTTGTTGAGTTAAGTGAAAATGAATGAGAATCAGATGGACCACATTTCTCTTGAATACACACGGGTTTAAAACTGAAGGGGGAAAAAGAGCTTGACAGAATGCATCTGGGCTTTTGCCAAACCCAAAGTATTTAAAAAAATCACACAGGACACATCTCGGACCCAAACACATGCCTGGTTCAGCCCACTCTTAATTGCAGCTGCAGCTATTTAATAAAGTAAATTGTCCAGAAGAAAACGGGTCTGGAGACAGGAGCCTCATGAAGGGGCAGGCCTGCTGCAGTGCAGTTGGCTGGTTTGCCCTTGAGAACCGGCGATCCCACTGCCTCCCCGCCGCCGTGAGAGCAGGGTTTGCTAACCGAGCTATTGAACTGAGCTCTCCTGTAGAGCACAATTAAAAACCTTCCATTATTTAACTTCATTGTGTCATGTGTAGAAAGAATTCAACATCTCTTGTTTCCTTCCCTCCCTGTTTCTCAGTTTTACATTCCAGGGTATAAAAATGAAAAGAAATATGTTTTGCATCAGTCCCTATTCACATAAAGGGGGACCCAGTGAGAGATGGTAGAAATAGGACAAGATCACTCACACACTGTTTCTGACTCTGAACTCTTGGCTTGAGGTTTATGTACAGTTGAAAAGTAGGAGCTGGGCATGGTGGTGGTCACTCTGGGAGACTGAGGCAGGAGGACTGCAAATTCAAGCCCAGCCTGGACAACAACTTAGTGATTTAGCAAGATTCTCTCTAAAACAAAGAAAAGGAGGAGGAGCAGAAGGAGGAGGACGAGGAGGAAGGCTGGGAGTGTAGCAGTATGAAGGTCCTGGGTTCAATGAAAGGAAGAAAGAAAGAAAGAAAGAAAGAAAGAAAGAAAGAAAGAAAGAAAAGAAAAGAAAGAAAGAAAGGAAGGAAAGAAAGAAAGAAAGAAAGAAAGAAAGAAAGAAAGAAAGAAAGAGAAAGAAGAAAGAGCCAGCCCACCCGCTGTGTGGTGCATGGCTGTAATCCCACACTTGGGAGGCTGAGGCAAGAGGATTGCAGTGAGTTTGAGGCCTGCCTGAGCTATATTGCAAGATCCTGTCTCAAAAAAGAAGAAGGAGAAAGAGGAGGAGGAGAAGAGGAGAGAAGAAAGGGAAGGGAAAGGAAAGGAAAAGAAAACAAATCTGACAGAGAGGTTATCAGTGAACCACAATTATTTCATTGCAGATTGAAGCTCCATAGAGGACCTCTGATTCCCTTTATGTTTTGTTTATATTTTGACACAGGGCCTTGTAGATCGTCCAGGCCAGCCTGGACCTCATGATGTAATCCAGAAAGAGCTGGAACTCACTGTCCTCCTGCCTCAGCCTAATGAGTGCTGGGATGAGAGGTCTGTGCCACCATGCTCAGCGGACTCCTGTTCTTTCATTGAAAACCACTTTATTTTTCATCAGACTTAGAAACCGAGTAAAAGTGATTTTCTTCTCTCCCTTCCTCCTTCCTTCTACAACACATTTACTGAGTACTTGATGACGACAGCAGGATCCAAAGGCAGTGCAAGAGTACTCGGACTCACTCTGCAAAGCCTGCTGTGTGAACTGTGCCATTGTAAATTCTAGAAATGGAAAAAAGCAGCAGCAACTGAACGGAGCAGGAGCGCAGAGGAAGAAGCCCTGGAGGGGACCTGCAGGCTGGGAGAGCGCGCCCTGGGGGCCCTGCAGGCTGGGAGAGCGCGCCCTGGGGGCCCTGCAGGCTGGGAGAGCGTGCACTGCGGGGACCTGCAACCAGGACCCTGTGAAAAGCAGCATCGCTGTCACAGGACGGATAGGGACACAGAGGCTCAGGAAGCCTGGGTCCGGTTCGGGAAGAGGATGGTGGCGGTGTTGGCAGTGGATGAGGGAGAAGAGGGCAGAGGCCGGATCCCAGAAGGTCTTGTGTTCCGTGGGAAGAAGGCTGTTTGGGTTTAATAGTGTCAGCACACTCAATATCCATCCTCCTGCAGTGAAAGTTCTTCAGTCTAAGGGGGAAGGTCTGGCTTGTGCTTTCCTGTCAGTCTTTGTGAGTGTGTGTGTGTGTGTGTGTGTGTGTGTGTGTGTGTGTGAGAGAGAGAGAGAGAGAGAGAGAGAGAGAGAGAGAGATTTAATACAACCAAATTGATCTACTTTGTTGAGATGTATGCTCTGAATACCTCCCCTTGCTGCAAGGAAGTTCTACCTCAGCAACCAAGAGAAAAGTTTGGCACAGTGGCATGTGCCTGGAATTTCAGCACCCTGGGAATCTCCAATTTGTGACCAGCCTGGGCAGCTTAGCAATACCCTATCTCAATAGCGGTAATAGTAATGATAATAATCGGAGGAATGTAGCTCAGTGCAAAGGCCCTGGGTTCAGGTCCCAGGACTGCAGAACAAAATAAAACAACCAGGGGGACCGTGGCATGTCGGGCAGAGTCCTCAGCAACTTTATGAGCTACAATGTCTTGGCTTATTAAGGTAAAGATCATAGTGAGATAATTGGAAGCTACAGAATTATTTTTCTTGTCCCAGGGCTTGGGGAGTGCAACCCACAAGAAATCTGGAGAAAGCAAGAGAAGGGTGCCAGGTGGAAACCCTGCCCATCTCCCAACCCCTCTCACTGACTTTCTAAGTATCTCTTGAATATGTCACTTTCTCTCCAGTGCTATGTTTACAGACCTAATTTTGGTTATACTTCTCTCTCTCTCTCTCTCTCTCTCTCTCTCTCTCTCTCTCTCTCTCCCTTCCACTTAAAAAGAATCCTCAAAACAAAAAACCTCCATGTTTTGCATTTATTCTACCAATTTATTTTTTGCTTCGTGATCATCGCCTGGGTTATTGAGATCATCCTGTTCTTGCCTCTACCCGGAGCCCCTGGGAATGGCTCTGCCTGATGCTGCCCAGTGGCTCCTCTGGGGTTCACACTACACATCCTGCCAATCCCAGGCTCCCCTGTGTGGCAACTTCAGCCCTAAGAAGATGGGGCCACTTGTGCCTCCCTAAGTGCTATCTCTTGCTATTGCTGGTCTCAAGCCTCACACTGACCACCCTGATAGATTATGGCTTCTTGAACGAGATAACCCGATTTTCTCCTGCAGCAGTATTGATGATGGAAACCAGGGCCTTGGTGCTGAGCTGTATCCCAAACCATTTTTTTAAAAATCTCTTATTTTGAGACAAGGTCTCACTAAGCTGCCCAGGCTGGATTTGAACTCTTGGTGATCTTCGTGCTACAGCCTCCCACAGTGCTGAGGTTAAGGTGTGCCTCCCCACGCTGGGTGGCAGGCCGACTTTCGTTTGCTTGCTTGTACTTCGCTTTTTGCTGCTGTGCCTTGCTGATACTATCCGGTCCACTGGGGATGTTCTTGTCATCCATCACTTACTGCCCTGAGGCAGAAACATGAGCTAAATGAGCTCTGCATCACCTGGCAGATAAACAGTCACATTGTAAGTGTTCAATAGAATAGTTATTGAACTACTGAGGGCTGGAGGTATAGTTCAGTGGTAGAGCACTTACCTAGCCTGTGTGAAGTTCCATTCCTAGCACGACGACCCCAAAACAAATTATTCACTAGATGAGACAATTCTTGACTCATGGGTACAGTTCAAGAGGCCCAGCCACTCACTCTCATCCGTTCATCTTCAGGACTATCTGTGCTACTTTTCTCATCGCTGGGATAAAATACCCAGACACCCAAAGTTAAAGGAGGAAAGCTTTATTTTAGGTCACAGTTTCCAAAGGTTTGAGTCCATAGCTGGCTGAATGCAAGGCAGGGTGGCATGGCAGAGGGGTTTGACAGAGGCGAAACAGTCCATGGAAAGCAGGGCAGCTGGTGGTGAAGTAGCCAGCAGCAAGCCATACCAGCAGGCCTCTCTTTGTTTTATTCTATCCAGGCTACCCACCCTTAGGGCAGGTAGCACTCACACCCAGGGTGAGGAACGCTTAATCCTAGCATCCAACCATGAATCAATCCCAGCATCACATCCTAAACCCCATCTTCACAAATCCTAGATCCGTCTACCTCTGAAAAGCCTCAACCATGAGCACGTGAGACTTCGGGGGGAACATCTAGATACAAACCATAACAATGATCCTGTTGAATCAGGTGTGGTGGCACACGCCAGTAATCCCAGCAGAAGGATCATTGCAAGTTTGAGACCAGCCTGGGCTACAAAGTAAGTTCAAAGCCAGCCTGAACTGCATAGAGACCCTGTCTCAAAAAGACAAACAAACACCCCCCAAAACAAAACGAAACAAAACAAAACAAAAACCCACAGTGACTGTTCAGTCTTCTCTGAAAGCCCATAGGGAAGTTTTCATTCACTAGACACTGATACAAGGCATGCAGCTGTTAGAGGTCTTCTCTTGATGTGGTACTAGTTGCTAAATGAACAACCACTATTTTGAGACCACCAATGTTCTACACCAGAATGGCTCGTTCCCTCCAGTGCCCCGGTCCTCCCTATGAGCCAGCACTGGAGTGACCCTTAGCATGGCTTACTGGCTATGCCCAGTGTCACCTGTACCATCGGTGGGATGGGTGGTCAGCTCGCTTAGACCTATGAAGCTTAAAGAAGTTAAGTGACTTGCTCAGGTCACTCAGCAGGCTCCTGGGGTGCCTGCCTCCTCTTCCCTCTTCTATTCTGTGTGATGTGGGCATCTTGGCTCCAGAGCTTGCCTCAGTTTTGACACAGTGCTCTGTGCACAGAGCAAGCCTTGAGGATGACCTTCTAAATTTATCTTAAGCTTAAAATGCCACCCCAAGCAGTGGGGGCTTTCTTTTCCCTCATGCAAACGTCTGTGTAGGTGTGTGTGTGTGTGTTCTGCAAATTCAGGATCAGACAAATTAAATTTAGTTCAACTTATTCAAACAAAATTATATTCACATGGAGGCATAGTGGGGTATTTCTGGTCTAAAAAGGTAATTATTTTCCTTAGGTTATAACTGTTTCCCTTTCTGTCTCTCTCTTTCCAAAAACTAAAGTCCACTTTCCAGCTCACATTCCACTGGGGGAGAGTCGGATAGCTGGAGCCAGACAGGGCACAATGTTCATTGCTGCTTCTGGACACAGGGTCCAAAAATTTGCACACAAATGCACAAGACAGAGGGCCAAGGTTTTGTGCCCTAGAGTCCATCGCCTCAGCCCAGTCCTGCTGTGTATCAGATTGGAAGGACTTCCCAGCTACCGTTGCCTGCCCAGCAGCACCCCGTGCCTGGCCTCCCTCGCACCTGGAAACCAGGACCTCCTCTAAGGCTGCTTGCTGCTTCCTTCCCTCTAGCTCCTCCTGAAAGACTTTCATGCACAGCCTGTCAGAAAGAAGAGCGAGATGAAAAACAATGAGTCTTGCTGACTGTTGGACATTTCATCTCATTTGGTTCCCAGCACCACCTTGGAGATTGGAAGCATCAGGCCCATTTTATAGTTGAATAAGTGGAAACTGGGTGAGGTGCAATTTTTTTTGTGTGTGTTGGGAATTGAACTCAAGACCTTGTGCTTGCCAGACAGGTGCTTGTGCCACTGAGCTTTATCCCCAGCCCTAGTGTAGTGGTTTGGATCAGACATGGAATTCTATGGTCAAGAGAGGGGCAGTCGACTGGCTTCCATGTGGCCTTACCCAGTAGCATAGGTCTTTGGGGCGTCTACCCCGCAGCCCACCTGTTTAGGCCACTTCAACTTGTAGGGATGGAGGTGCACTGTCCAGTCTCAGGGGTGTGTGTATTTACAGTGTTTGGATGTATGTTGTGTAGCTAGACTGATTTATGTCCTGTACCACCTGTTCACTTACACTGAAGATTAGAAGCATCACAGTGAGAACAACACACCAGCAGCCGCCATGCTTTCCTTCTAGAAAGTCCGACCGTGGGGAGCCAGAGTACGAGCAGAGAGCTACCTCGTGGAATACACCTGGGTCCGTTATGGGCCTCTCCCGTTCCAGGTGTCAGCCCCAGACGGTTTGCTGCGTCCATCCTGCCACAGGGAGGAGAAGGCTCAGAAGCCACCACTGAAGACTCCTCCTCCTTGTACGGAGCCGGGCTCCGGTCCCTATGTCAACAGTGTTGGGATCCGATCACCGTCTGGTATCTAATTCACTTCACTTAGTCACTCTTTTATTGTCAGACTCTTTCTTATAGGATTCCCAACTGCTTCGTTCACTCTTCATCCTCACACCGGCCCAGTTCCTGGGACAGGGAGCAGGTTTAGTGATTATTTGTTGAATGAATGAATGAATGAATGAATGAATGAATGAATTGTGCTGCTTCTATGATTGTGAAGCCGACAACATCTCTTCTCCCTGCTGCCAGCCACTCCCCAGGGACACATTCCTTCCTTTGATGTATTAGTCTTGAATCAAATTCAACTTCCTTCTGGAGCAGCCATCCTATCTCTTTACAGCTGGGCATATCTCTTCCCCGATGCTTTAGGGCATATCAAGGTCACCTCCATCTGACGCCCACCTGCAAAGGTCTGGTCACTGGCCAGGCAGAAGACCTCTGAAGCTCAGGTGGTCCTCTCTGTGTTGGACCCTGGGCATTGGTAGGAAAAGGCCCACTTGGATTTGGGAGTTCTTACAAAGAAGGCAGAGGGAACAGGGGGAGAGTTAGTGACAGGGACAAGGGCCCTGGCCTAGGAGGAAATTCTGGGACAGCAGACTATCCTTAGGGGAGTGCTGTGGCTTTGACGTTCACTCCTGTTCAGGCTGAGGCTCAGTGAAGGAAGGAAGTTCCAACCACATGGCTCACAGGGAAAATGGTTTGTAAGAGTGAGACGCTTGGGACCCACAGACCTTCAAGCAGTATTTGAAGGGACTTCTCTACGTGGATGTTCTGAGGTGTCTGGGTTCTCCCTGCAGTCCTCACTCACCCCCAACAGGGCTCACTGCTGAAGAGAACTTCTACCCTGGGCTGGAGAAATATCAGTCAAAGACACCTGGGGTCACCTCACACTCTGGACTTCTCCACCCCTGGCTTTGAAAACTCATTTACTTCTCTGTCTCCTCAACCAGACAGTGAAAGTTCTGGGAGCAGTACAGCTCCTACTTGCCAATGCTTTATCATTTTAGGAACTGTAGAAGATATACATAATACAAAGGTGACCATTGTAAAGTTTTCAGGTATAGAATTCAGTGGTATTAAGCATGTTTCTATCAGCATGCGGCTGTCATCCTATCCGTCTCTAGAACTCTTCCCCTAGGCAACTCTGACCTTACTAGACACTGCCTGCCGTGATCGCTCAGCTCCTGGTGACTTTTATTCTACTCTCTACGTCCATGAATTTGAGTGCTCTAGCTACACAGACTCTTGTGACAGGCTGGTTTCCTTCGCAGGATGCCTTTAAAATTCATCCATGATACAGCACGTGTCAGAATTCCCTTCTTTTTCAAGGTTGAATAGTATCCTAGTATAAATCAAGTGCAGCACTCTGGGAAACAAGACGGTTTTGAGTTCCAACCCAGCCTGGACAATTTAGTCATTTAATAACGTAGTCCTCAAAGCAAAACAAAAAAAATTCCATTGCACATATGCACATTTTGTATATCAATTTATCAGTCAGCAGCTACTTGAATGCCTTCCCAACTGCCTTTGAGTCCGGAATACTGGGTGGGCGCTCAGTGGGTGCTTAGTGGGTGAACAAACTGGACTGGCACCTTCAGAGGGTCTAAAGAGAGCCAGATGTGGTGGCACATTCATGTGATCCCTGCACTCCGGAGGCTGAGGCAGGAGGATAACCATAAGTTCAAGGGCAGCCTGAACTACACAGAGAGACCCTTTCTCTTACCCCCTCCCCCACAAAAACTTCCTAGAAAACAAAACACAGAATGTTGGGGGGAGGAAAGCTGAAGAAAGCTTCCCCTTAAAGTAGTGACTGCCACCCAAGCTGCTGTCACTGAGGGGAGACTATGTATGATTTTCTCTTCCAGTGTTGGCTTCCATTGTCCTATTTCCTGCAGGGATTAGCAGTGACACCCTCAGCCCTCAGAGAGCCTGTGGGTCTGTTCCTAGGGAAGGGGTGCATCTGAAGGTCAAGGTGGTTCCCGTTCCCATCCTCAGCTGGCTCCAAGGAGAACAGGAAGCTCCACCTGGGGGGGGGGCGGAATTCGGGCGTTTATTAACCACCTATGGCCCCGAGGTGCTGTCGGGCCCTGTTCTCTCTAGTTTCACACATTCTTCCTCACCTGGCCCTGGGGTCTGAATGTTCACCCTCAGGGACTCCCCGGAGCTGGCCCAAGGTCTCAGAGCTGTTGGAGCTGGGTTTGGACACACCTGTGGTCTTATCCCTATGCCGGTGTCCTCAGGTGAGCTGAGCCGGGTTGGCAGGTGGAAAATATTGGCCAGATGCTGGGCCTGCAGTCCAAGTTCTGGCCCCATGGATCTCTCAGGGATGGAGGGAGGTCAGTCAAGAAAGGGTTTTGGAAATCGTGGTCCCCTCTTGTAGCATGGGCGGGTGGGGGGGGGCTCGGAACCTCTAAAAGTAGCTGCGTATGGTAGCACACACCTTTAATCCCAGCAATCTTGGAAGCTAAAGCAGGAGGGTCACAAGTTCAAATCCAGCCTGATGGGGTTTTTTAGCGCCATGGGTATAAGCGCCTGCCTGGCAAGCACGAGGTTGTAACTTTGATCTTTGGTTAAAAAAAAAAAAACAAAAAAAACAAATCCAGTTTGACTCAAAATAGAAAATAAAAAGGTCTGGCAGTGTAGCTGGGTGTGATGGCCTGGATTCAATCTCAGTACCACATTAAAACAAACAAACAAACAAACAAACAAACACAGAGCTGCCCACACTGGAAAGAAAACCAGCATTGTCCATTAATCTGCTAACACATTCGGTTAACGACATTCTTGTTCTCAGCCTTTATGGCTTAGATATACCTTAGAGAATACAGACCTAAGCCAGGCACGGGGTGCATGCCTGTAATCCCAGAACTCCAGAGGCAGGAGAATTGCTGAAAGTTCAAGGCCAGCTTGAGCTACATAGTGAGACTTGGTCTCAAAAATCCCCAAACAAACAAACAAAGCAAAAAAGAATACAGAGCGGGGTGTGGTGGCCCATATCGCTAATCCTACCTAACACTTGCTAGACCTTGTCTCAAAACAATAGAGCATTTTCTAGACGACTCCTGTAATCATTTGATCCTGAACCCTTCCTTCCTGCCCCTTTTCTACTGTTTCAGGCCCAGATGTCATACCCATTTTGGAGGGGAGGGCTCAAAGTTTTGTTCCATGAGAAAAGTGATGGTTACACCATTCCTTAAAAATAAAGCAATACACCTCAGCGGCACAGTGCCCGCTTGGTAAGCACCAGGTCATGAGTTTGATTCTGGTACCAATAAAATAAAATAAAATGAAATAAAAAACTGATATGGTGCATGACTGTAAACCCAGTCCTCGGGAGGCAAACACAGGAGGATTGCTGTGAGTTGGAGGCCAGCCTGGGCTACAAAGTGAATTCAAGGCCAACCTGAACTGCAGAAGGAAACCCTGCCTCAAAAAGACCAAAAAAAAAAAAAAAAAAAAGAAAGAAAAAGAAATTGATTTTAAAAAATAAAAAAATAAGCCAGGTGTGGTGATGCATGCCTGTAATCCCAGCACTTAGGAGGCTGAGGCAGGTGGATCACTGCAAATTCGAGACCAGCCTGGGCTACAAAGTGAGCCCAAGGCCAGCCTGAACCTCATAGTGAGACCCTGTCTCAAAAAGACAAAAAATAAACAACAAACAAAAACCCCTGATAGGACCGGAATATAGCTCAGCGGTAGGAGAGCCTGCCTGGCAAGCGCAAGGTCCTGAGTTTGATTTCTGATACCAAAAATAAAACCCTGAAAGTTCTGTAAGCCGCAGCCTGTCAGAAGGAGCGGTTGGGTGTTCGCGAGTACCTGTGCTCCCCCGTGGCGTGGGCAAAGCCCTTCCACACGCCACTCCTGCAGCTGGTGCATGATGGTCTCGTGGGCCCCAGCAGCAGCAGCAGCCCCTGCAAGCTGGCCGAGGCTGCCACCCAAGCGGACAGCTGTGAACACGGCTCCGTGGGGTATGTGGCTTTGGCGGGATCTTAAATAGCGGGTGGACCCCCAAAAGTACAAGGCCATGTTAGTGGACTCTGGGTTACACCTATAGAGCATGGCGCTCGTGGTGTGGCTAAGGGACGGGCTCCAACTTTCACTGGCTACTGTAGGCAAGGGCCCTGCGACTCGCCAGCTCTCTGGAGCCTGGTGTAGCGCAGGCTTGGGGAGGAGAGCGCCTGTCCCGGCCAGCACCGCTGTATTCAGCTGGCCGGTCCACACAGCTGGAGTCTTCTGGGTAACTCTTTCTCATCCCGCCGCTTCTGTGCTGAATAGAGAGAGGAAGCAGGGCTTCGCAGGTCCTCCCGAGCCTTGGCTTTAACGGGGTGTGTGGGCTCGTCACGATGGGGAGGGACTCTGACTGCGCCCCGGTGGTTCCTGGATGACTTGGTGAAGGTTCGCTTCGGTCTCTTTAAAGAAGCAGCTTGGATCAACTCAACAGATCATCACAACAGATGTGACTGAATCTGCTTGTTGATCAGTGCTGAACAAAAGTACAAAAGGAACTTTTATATCTATGACAGTGTAGAAAGTTGTCTATACCCGGTATTATTTGTGTAGTACCCTTGTTGAAAGCAAGAGTTTCAAACCCTGCTGAAATAAACTCATCTGTTCCTGAAAACAAACAAACAACAACAACCAACTCTGATAACAAAGGGGTGTGGTGGCACATGACTGTAATACAAGCTCTTAGGAGGCTGAGGAAGGAGGATCACCTTGAGTTCAAGGTCAGCCTGGACCACATAGTGAGTTCAAGGATAACCTGAAAAAATACCAAACCAAACCAAACACTAGTAACAGAACTAATTGAAACCACTCTGTGCCAGGCACCAGCCTAAGAGCCTCATATGAATTAGCTTTTAAACCCTCCTCAAGATGCTCTGCGATAGGTGTTACTACCACCCTTGCTTCACAGATGGGAAGCAACAACCACAAGTACTGAGAAACTTGCTTGAGATTATGATTCTGCCAGTAGATGGTGAAGCCAAGGTGTCGGTGCAGGAATCTGGGTCCGGCTTCACCAAGCAAGGCAGCTAGAGAGGTGGGTGGTGTGAGGGAGCCCAGGAGGGCTGGGACGTGATGGCCTCCTCTCCTCCCTTCTCTCCTCCCTCCTCTCCTCCCTTCTCTCCTCTCCTGTCTTCTCCTATAATAATTTAGGTGCCCACTTTTTCTGTCACATCATTGCAACAAGGCAGCCTCCTCTTCCAGCCTGTTGTGTGGTCCACCTGTGATGCTGGACTGCCCAGAGAGTCTTCTACAATATCATCCAAACATAGACAGGTGGGGCATGCACTGTTCAATAAATCATCCAGAAGCATCCGTGCACACCTGCAGTCTCAGCACTTGGGAGGCTGAGGCAGGAGGATCATCAGTTCAAAGTCAGCCTGAGATACATAGTAAGATCCTGTCTCAAAAAGTCAAAAAAAAAAAAAAAAAGGTGGGGGGAGATGATTGATTGTGTGCACACACAGCTTAAGTCTTATGCAGAATAAATTCCAGGTGATTTAAATAAATATTTAAAGACACCAAGTGAATCATATTTTTAAAAAGTCACATAGCTATTTTATAATTTGGAGATAGAAAGGGCTTTACCTAAAATATTTTACAAAATACGGAAATTAGAACAGGCTGGGCATGGCATACACTTGTAATTCCAGCAGAGGCTGAGGCAAGAGGATCATAAATTTGAGGCTAGCTTGGGCTACCTAGTGAGTTCAAGGCTCACTTCAACTTCATGGTGAGGCCCTGTCTCAAAAAGAGAGACAGTTATACAATAAGTTATAACAGAAAATATAATTTAGTATATAAACATTTAAAATTCATATACAAAAAAGACACAAATAAAGGAGAGAGCCACGCATGGTGGCACACACCTCCCAGCACTTGGGAGCCTGAGGCAGGAGGATTGCAAGCTCTAGTCCAGCCTGGCGAATTTAGTGAGACTGTGTCCCAAAATAAAAAAATTAAAAATGCCTGGGAATATAGCACTATATGAAGGCCCTGGTTCAATTCGCAACCCAATAAATTACAACAGATAAACAGTTAATATTCTTATACATAGATTATTATTTCAAAATGACAGGAAAAATTTAATGGCCAAGTGGTCAAAATATGGAAACCAGTTACCTAAGAAAAAATAGAAATGCATTTTATTTTTATTACTTTTAAAGATATTATTTAAAGAAAAAAATGAAATAGAAAGAGGGTAGAAATAATATATAATTTCAAAAAAAACAGTAAGAAATCACTAGTTGATAATTACGTATTTTCCTCTTAGAAGGAGTTGTTCAAGTTATAAAAGTAAAGCATAGAAAGTGGACATTTAATAGAAATGCATTTTAAACCAGGCATGGTGGCTCACACCTGTAATCCTAGCACTCGGGAGGCTGAGGCAGGAGGATCGTTGTAAGTTCGAGACCAGCCTAGGCTACAAAGTAAGCTCAAGGCCAGCCTGAACTGCATAGCGAGACCCTCTCTCAAAAAGACAAAAAAGAAAAAGAAATGCATTTTAAAATACGTAGCCTCGCAAGCAGTCAGGAGAGAGATTAGTGCAATCAGACACCATGTCTCACCAATCACAGAAGAGGCAAAGGGGTACTCCGGTATATGCAGACCCGTTCGCTCTTCTAGGAGGACAGTTTTGCAATTTGAATCCGTAGAGAAATGAAAATGTGCGTAGCCTTGGCTACCAGTAATTCGCTTTAGGGTTGCACTGAGCAGTCAGACAGTGCTGGGTCTCCGGAGGAGGAGATGAGAACCACATGCTGTTTGTAGCTTGTGCCCGTTTACTTTCCCGGAGCTCAGAGCCCAGCCTGGCCGGAGTCCCAGTGGCTTCGACAGACTCCAAGCAGGGAATGTGGCTCTGGGCATGCTGATGTCTGGGTATAGGGGCAGTGAGAAGAAAAGGAACAAATGGAGGCTCCTTCTAGGATGGAGAAAGCACAGGCTCGCCCACAGCTACAGCTTGGTGGTGACAACCGTGTGGCTTCCAAGCCACCATTTTGTACCTCCCCCTTGGAGATGGGAAGGGACACATTTTTGGATAGATTCTGTTCATTTGCTTTTGTGGCATTCGGCAAATCTAGCATTAAAAAAAAAAAATGCAGCAGATGGATTAGCTTCCTCAGCAGGCCGGGAGCGCTTGGGGGCTCCTCATTCTTGCTAGCACCAAGTATGACTTGACTTTTTTGTTTTCGTTTATTGATTGGCTTACTGACTTACTTATTTTGTATTCCTGGGAATTGAATGAGTTACCTAGCCTGTGCCTGAATTTGCAGTCCTCCTGTCCCAGCCTCTCAGAGCCACAACCAGGACTTGACTTTTCTGTTTTAGTCCCCCTCTCCAGGGTGGCAGGTGTCTCCTGACAGTTGGATTTGCATTTCCCTATGCACCTTTTCTTATGTTTATTTCCCCTTGAATATACAGTTCTCCCTCAGGATCTATGGGAGATTGATCCCAAGACCCCTGCTGGTACAAAACCTCTAGACTTCTCGTGATACTTGAGACAGTGCAGCTACTATGTGAAGTTATTATACTGCATTGTTCAGGGAATAATGACAAGAAAAAAGGCCCTTCTCCAGTACAGACAGTTCTTTAAAAGATAATACTTTTGGGGTCAAGGATTTAGCTCAGTGTTGTAGGTGCCTGCCTGCCAAGCGTGAGGTCCTGAGTTCAATCCCTGGTTAAAAAAATACTACTACTGCTGCTACTACTTTTGGTGGGGTGCAGTGGTGAATGCCTGTGGTCGCAGCTACTTGGGAGGCTGAGGAAGGAGGAGAACTTGGGCCCAGAAGTATGGGTTGCGATGGTGCCATAGTCAGGACCCCCCCATCTCAAGGGAAGGGAAGCGAAGGGAGGCGAGGGGAACACAGAAGAGGGGAAGAAGGGAAGGAAAGGAGAAGGGAAAGGAGGCGCAAAAAGAAAGGGAAAAGGGAAGAAGAAAATATTTTCCATTCTATGTACAACAGAGAATTTTGTCAGATATACTTTTTGGGCTTTGTTGTTGTTGTTGTTCTTTTGAGACAAGGTCCACACTGCTGGGCCAGAACTCTCAGTGATCCTCCTGCCTCAGCCTCTGATGCCAGGGTTCCAGGTGTGCACCACCATGCCCAGCTTTTGTTGGATACACTTTTGCAAATATGTTTTCTCAATCTTTGCTCTGTGTCTTCAATCACTTGATGATTTTTTTTTTTTTTTTTTGTCTTTTTGAGACAGGGTCTCTTTGCAGTTCAGGCTGGCCTTGAGCTCACTTCGTAGCCTCAGCTGGTCTCGAACTTGCAACGATCCTCCTGCCTCAGCCTCCTGAGTGCTGGGATTACAGGCGTGAGCCACCATGCCCGGCGATGATGTCTTTTGATGAACAAGTTTTATTTGATTTGATTTATTTTTTTAAATAAAGGCAGATAATTTATCTGAAGATGAGGGAGGGGGGAAGAGAGAGAGAGCAAGAGCTACTCTAGGTCAGTAGGCTGCATTTGAAAGTGAAATAGCCTTATTTTAAAAGAAATCCAAAAAATAACTAAATAAAGAGTAGTCCAATTTACAGATTTTATTCCTTTATGACCAGTGTTTATTGTGTGCTACTTAAGAAATACGGGTTTATCCCAAGTTTTATTGTGCTATACACACACTGGAACATGTGCGTACACACTGTTATATGTGTGTGTGATATAGGGATCTTCATATATATATTTATATCTTGCAGAGTTGTTGTTTTACTTTAAATATCTTAATGTGTAGGTCCATAATCCATCTGGAATTAATTTTAATGTGTGGTTAATTTTTTTAAATGTGTTTATTTAGTGGCTCTGGCTCTGTTTATTGAAAACATCATCTTCTGCTCTCTAAATCACAGTACCACCAGTATCATCAATCAAATGGCCTGTCTTTGTGAGTCTGTTTCTGTCTTCCAATCCACTGATCTATTTGTGCCAACACCACACTGTCCTAATTACTGGAGTTTTTTAATAGGTAGTGGTATGAGACCTCCTGCGACCTGATGGTGCACGCCTGTAATCCCAGCACTTGGGAGGCTGAGGCAGGAGGATCACTGCAAGTTTGAGACCAGCCTGAGCTACAAAGTGAGCTCAAGGCCAGCCTGAACTACATCGTGACAGGGGAATGGTTGGAAGCAAATGTGTGAGAAGAACCCAGCGCCACAATGCCGGAAGGCCAAAGCTCACTAGTAGAGTTTAACCCCCAATCCAAAACAGGCTGAGGGTGTAGCTCAAGAGGTACAACACTCGCCTTGCATGCTTTGGGTTGGATCTCCAGAAACACAGTCACAGACACACACACACACACACACACACACACACAGCCCAAACCAAGAGTTCCTGCTGTATTCACACTTTTATTCTATTCATTGCAGGTTCAAAAACGAGACAAGCATACCTATCTGGTTACAAGTCCAGAGGTGGGGCATTTGAAGAGAGTCACAGTGTAAGACTGCTAGAGTTCTTGATACATTTTCTTCTACTATATGAATGTTTATAAGTGTGTACATGTCTATGTGGATTTTATACTTCAATAAAAAGATTACTAGAAAAAGCCCAGCATGGTGGTGTAGACCTGCAATCTTTGCATTTAGGAGGCTGAGACAGGATCATCCCAAGTTCCAGAACAGCCTTGCTTCTAGGCTACTTAGCAAGTTTAACGCTGCCTGAATTACACAGTGAGACTCTGTCTCAAAAAAAACAAAAACAAAAACAAAAACACAAAACTTAACAAATAGTTCAGTGTAACCTCTTTTATTGAGGGTTAACTATGCCCAGAAACTCTGAGGGCACCTGGAGAGGACATGGACATCAGATCAAATAGGCATACAGTGTGGCTACTGCCCAGGGGAAGTTCAAGGGACCGAACTGCATACAGCCTGGGGCAGCGGGGAGGGGTGGCAGAGGGACCCTCCAGTCCCCTGGCCTGGGGGTGGGGATTCTGGAGTCCCCCTGTTGAGTGCTAAATTGGACTTCAACTATTGCAGCTCCAAGCTGTTATGAGGCCAGGAAACAGGAACATGTGAAACTAATGTGCTAAATTGTATTTTTAACTTGAAACAAGGTTAAAGTTTAATTTAAGCCCTGACTAATTTCCTTGGAACTGTAGGGTAGTGGGGATGTTGTAATCTGGATGGTGAATTAAAAAAACCCTAAAATTTCTAAATGAGGTGCAGGGGCTCAGGACTAACCCCAGGGTCTAGGAGGCGAGCCCAGGGGATTGTAAACTTGTGCCCAGCCCAGGCAATTCAGTGATTTAGGAAGACCCTCTCTCCACATAAAAAAATTAAAAGAAGTTAGAGAGGTAGCTCATTGGGGTCAATCTCCAGTACCTCAAACAAAAAACAGAACAAAAGTCCCTCTGGTACGAAGAAAGCTGGCCCCTGGAGGTCTTTATTCTGTGTTTTTGAGTACATCGGGCGAATTCTTACCCAGCGGCGCAGCCAGATGTGGTGAAGTGCAGCGATATGTGTCCGAATGACAGAGGATGCTTTCTGGAGAGTGAGGAATCCCCAACAGCCCAGAAGTGAGGAGCGCACAGCACCCAGCTCTGAAGCAACCAGGGGCAGGGAGATGACTTTTCTGTCCGATTGCTGGCAATCTGAGGAAATCTCACAGGACCCACTGTTCTAGAAGAAATTGTATGTATTAAGAATGCCCCCAACCTGGGGATTTAGCTCAGCGGCATAAGCGCCTGCCTCCCAAGTGCGCAGTCATGAGTTCAATCCCTGGTACCAAAAAAGAATGTCCCCTTGGGCCGGGAGTTTAGCACAGCGGCACAAGCGCCTGTCTGGTAAGGGCAAGGGCAAGGTCTCAAGTTTGATCCCCTGTACCAAAAAAAAAAAAAAAAAAAGAATGTCCCCAAATTAAACCAGGTGTGGTGGCAGATGCCTGTAATCCCTGCACTTGGGAGGCTGAGGCAGGAAGATCACTGCGAGTTTGCAGCTAGCCTGGGCTACATAGGGACACTATGTTAAAAAAAAAAAAAAAAAGAATGTCTCCAAATGTTTCAGTTTAGTCCAAGTCTTCTGGAACATCCCCCTCCCCTGTGGCTGGTAGAAGAGTATTTGATTGCTCCTTTAGAAATGTGAACAACTCACCTGTCCCAGCTGGGGATCACGGTGAGGCTGGGAGGACCTGGTTGCTTGTACTGGCAGGTGCAGACTGGGCTGAAGTGAGGTTTGAGCAAACTTGCTTTACTGCAAAGCATCTGAGAGTGCGGAAAAAGTATGCGATGAAAAAGATCCCAGGGTTGGACAGATAAGGACTCCTGTGCCACCTGGATCATTTACCAGTTCTGCGGCTTTGGAAGGCCACATTATAACTTCTCTCTGTGTGTCAGTTTCCGTTTCCCAAAAATGAGTACTCAGACCTCCAATAACACACACCTTGTGAGAGCAAACTAAAGTGTATGCAGTTTACTCAGCCTGGAACCTGGCACAGAGCAGGCCTTCACTCACTGATCATAATATTATTATTTTTGCAATGCTTTCTGGCTGATGTCATGTTGGACAATGAATGCAGCATTGAGTGTCTCCTTTTCTAGGTCACCGTATCCACAGTTAGAAAGTGGAGCCAAAGTTGAGTCAAACCGAACGTTCACATGGAGCCAGGCTCCATCTTGGGCAAACAGTGAGAAATAGGTAACGAGGGAAGGAATAGTACGGACCCGTGGATTGGTCTATCCCTGTTTCTGAACCTTGATCATCTGCTATAGGAGTATGTCTCGAGCTTTCTTCTTTCTTTCCTAAGGCTAACCCACGGTGAGAAATGTGTTTTGTGCTGATGCCACTGCCTGCCTCTGTGTTTATGGATGAGATACATTTCAGGAGATGAGGCTGGAGTCCGGTGCATGTCTGTTATCTCAGCATTAAGCAGGAGAGTTCAAGGCCAGCTTGGGCAAAATAGTGGATTCAAGGGCAGCCTGGATTTTGCAGGAAGAGCCTGTGGGGAGAAAAGAAAAAAGACGTACACACTGTATTTTTATATTTTACACTATTCCATTTCACTTTTTAAAAAATTGGTTGCAACTCACTTTATGTATGTATGTATACTTCTGATAGTGCTGGGGTTTGAACCCAGGGCTTTCATACTTAGCTATTCCCCAGCTCTTTGGATTTTTTTATTTTGAGGCAGGATCTCACTAAATTGCCCAGGTTGGGCTTGAATTTGCTTTGTTTCCCACAGGTCTGGTAATACAGGCATGCATTCCATGTTTGGCTTTGATTTTGCTTAGTCATGAATCGAATTTGGTTATTTGCAAGACACTGCTTTCATCCAGTTGCTCAGGTTGTAAATGAGGAAACTGAGGTATATGGGATAATCAGGGCTTCAGCGGGGGGGGGGGGGGGGCAGCACAGGAAGGAACTGAAATGTGTGGACCCTACAGTGCTGGCTGTCTTCCCAAACTGTCGCATGGAAGTCAGATTTCAGGCTCTGCTATGTGAACAGTGACACTCCTAATGTGAGAAGGTGGAATATTACAAATATTATTAATAGAAGTCAGACATGGTGGTGCATGTCTGTAATCCCAGCACTCAGGAAGCCGATGCAAGCAGCCCGGGCTACATAGTGACAACTTTTTAAAAAAGTATTAAAAAAGTGTCTGGAAAAACTCATAGGTACAACCTTTTTAAGAACAGGTCCATGGCTCAGAGGAGGCACTGTTATGTTTTCCCTCAGAATTCAGAACCTCACTTTCACCTGCCAAATGCAAGCACCATTCTTGTGTCCTGCTGGGGAGCCTCTGAACCACCCAAACTGTGGTCAGAAGAGCTAGGGCTTCTCCTTAAGGAACTGAGCGGTTTGCGAGTTCATCCTTTCCTCTGCAGGTGGCAAGGCAGCTTTCAGGAAGTGGTTTGCCCATTGGCAGATCCAGATCTGTCCCCAGCCCTGCCATCATTTGTGGTGCCAGCAAAGGGGTGTTATATCTTAAGGAGCCACAGACTATGGTAGCCAGGGGCTGGCTGGGCTGTGGATTTCTCTACAGGCTGCACGTTCCCTCTGACAGGTACACAAAGCCAGACTCTTCCTTGATTGGTCATTTCAGGTGGGGCTTTTGAAGCCCTTTGGTCACCTGAGCCCCAACGCTTGGTGCAACTTCCTCCCTCTCTTCATTCTGCTTTGCGTTCATTGCTGCCGCTTAAACCCCTGCACACTGAGATACACACACTGAGCTTGTTCGTCCTGTTACAGGATTTGAGCCAACAAATGTGGGTTGAATCAAAAGGAACTGTAAAATTTCCCAAGAATTTATTTCCTTTGAGCTAGACTTTTTTCCTTTCTTATATTTTGTGACAGGATCTCATTAAGTTTCTAAATTGCCCGGCTGGACTTGAACTCGTGATTCTTTTTTTTTTTTTAATTTTTAAACTTGTGATTCTTCTACCTCAGCCTCCCAGACTGCTGGGATTACAGAGTGCACTAGCTTTTGTCTTTTATTTTTCAATTTGGGAGCAGTGTGATCATTAGTCTTTATATCCATTACTGCCTCCAAGCCAAGGGACCAGATCCAAGGGACTATATTTAACCAGCAGGCGTATGCTTACATATGCGCAATGCTAATGTTGATACCAAACTAAAGGTTTCTGCTATTGGCATAAACCTTACACCAACCACTACCTGCAGCCTGGCCTTGGCTACCAGTTTTTCTTTGTCTACAAGTTCTGCAGTTCTGCAGTCTAAGCACACCCCCTTTTTCAGTCAGTTGGGAGCTGGGACACAGCTGGCCTGCTCCTTCCCTATCATTAGCAATTGTCATGTATTCATTAGTTCCTTTATTGTCAAACACCTTTATGCAAGAGAGAGTGCGGTCAAGTGAAACAATGTCCCTGGTCTAACAGTGCTTATCTTCGACTGGAAGAAAGGCACCCAGAAAGCACGGAAATAAAAGAGATGATTTTTAGATAGCACCTAAACGCTATGAAGAAAAGAATGGAGATGATGAGGTAGGATGACAGGGACTCTGGAAGGCGACCGACACTGAGCCGGGGCTGAGGAAACAACTGGCAGAGCCTGGAAGGAGAGGAGAAAGGGACGGGAGCCCAGGGCTGACATCGGGGCTGGCCCAGCTGCTGCAGGACAAGCCGCGGCCCCCGTCGGCCTGCTGAGCTCACCGGGCTGCATTCAGGTCCAGTGGGGAGCTCCTCACCTATGAGAATCTGTCTCTCTTAACAGCTGACTTTTCTTTCTGTACATTGCAGACTTCTGATCTTTAAAACGCTTTCACAGTCCAGAGCTACCACCCTTCAGAGCAACGCTTATTTTTTTTTTGTTGCTGTTTTACCTTTAACAAAACAAAACAAAACAAAACAAAGTTGTGTTACCTGTGAAAAGGATCCTGTGACTAAAAGCAAAGGGAAAGCAGCCGCTTCTCCATTTTACCACCGCCATGCCTCCCTGCAATGCTCCCGCTCCTGCCGCCGATGTGTAGATGTTGATATAGTTCACTAAGTGAGAGTAAGTGATACAGGGCAGGGAGCCAAAATGAAACAGTTTACCAGTTTAATACATTCATTCCCTCTCTTTCTCCTTCCGCAGCCCACCTATCAACTGAAAGCGCAGCTAACATTCCAACAGAGAACTGAGCTAGGCACTGTGCAAATTGTTTTAAGTGCATTATCTCAATAATCAGCATAACACCTCCAGAGAGGTAGAGGCTCCTGCTACACAGAAAAACCAAGAGGTGCCAGGTGTGGTGGCTCACGCCTGTAATCCCAGCACTCTGGAGGCTGAGGCAGGAGGATCGTTGTGAGTTCGAGACCAGTGGGGGCTACAAAGTGAGCTCAAGGTCAGCCTGAACTGCATAGTGAGACCCTGTCTCAAAAAGCCAAAAAAAAAAAAAAAAAAGAAAGAAAGAAAGAAAGAAAAACCAAGAGGCTCAGAAAGATTAAATAAATTGCCTAAGAGTATGTAAATTATCACCACTTGTGATGCAAGCGGGATTCAGACCTAAAATCTCAAAGCTTTTGTGTACAATCCCAAAGCAAACCGCAATCTAGATCCCTTTCCCTGTGGTTGCATCAGTTCCTGGAAGGCATCACCTACTCTGATTGTCTTCAGCTAGAAACTCTGGCTTCTGCCCGGTGCAGCGCCACCACCAAGGACTGCCCTAGCCTTGCCTTCACATTTATCTCTCACTCTTACTGATTATTTGCATGCGGACAGCTTTGTAAACAGTTGCTGTTTACCAAAGCCTTTCAAATACATGACCTCACTTGAGGCCCGTGCAGTAAGCAGGTAGGGAGGGGTATCTTAGTGTCTGGAGTGGCCAGGAGAAGAGAGGCAGGGCTTGAAATGACCAGCCCAAGGTCATCCAGATGCCGGAGTCTTCTGTCAGACCAGGTAGCTGAGGCTAAGGGTCAGAGGATCAGTGGCTCATATGGTCAGTAGATACTGAAATTCTATTTTTTTTTCCTGTTACTGGATCTTGCTATGGCTCATATTACTACAGGAGAAGAGGAACAAATGTTCTCAGTTTCCTGTTGCTTAAAGTGTTTCTACCCCAAGACTTGCCTCTGACTCTTCTTGGCTTTTGGAAGCCCATTTGCCAGTTCCATGTGACTATTCTCCAAAGAATCCTGTGAAGAATGCAAGCATTCTATGTGACTTAGTTGGTTTGAGGTGAAGTTGGGCTGCTTGACTGGCCCAACTTCCTCTTTCAAAATTTTTTTTAACTTTTATTTTTTGTTCTTTTAGCATAAGTCATCAATGAGAATGGCCAAATGTTGCCATTTAAGAATTAGTGGCAGAAAAAAAGAAAAAGAAAAAAGAATTAGTGGCAGAGACCATGGTGCTACATGCCTGTAATTCCTGCACTTGGAAGGTTGAGACAGAAGGATCACTGTGAGTTCAAGGCCAGTCTGGGTTACAATTTGAGTTCAAGGCCAGCCTGAGCTGCATAGTGAGACCCTATCTCAAAAAAAAAAAAAAAAAAAATTAGTGGCAGAACTCACAAAAGGTTCACAAAGCTTATAGTCTACAAAGGGCTTTTGAGTTTCTTATTTCAATAATACCAAGGCTTATCCCTAAAATGTACCAATAAAATCTGATTAGAAAAAAAGTAAAAAATTCCCCAGGCAGGCAACTTTCTATTTGTGCCCATTGTACAGATGAGGAAACTGAGCTTTAGAGATGCCATAGAGCTAGCAAGCAACCTTGTCAGGATGAGCACTGCAGTCCAATTTGTCTAACATGAATCCAAGTTTAGTCCATGCTCTGTTTTCTTTCTTTCTTTCTTTCTTTCTTTCTTTCTTTCTTTCTTTCTTTCTTTTTTGCAGACTGGATCTTGTTATGCAGTTCAAGATAATCATGAACTCACTATATAACTCGGACTGGCTTTGAATTTATGGCAATCTTCCTGTCTCAGCCTCCTGGGTGCTGGCATTAGTTACATGCTACCACGCTTTGCATGTTTGTTGTCTCCCTCCAAAAAATAAATTAAAAATTTCAAGGCTGGGAAGGTAGCTCAGTGGTAGAAGTCTTGCCTAGTATGCAAGTGGATCTGGCTGCAGTCCCCAGCGCTGCATGAAAAAAAATTCAGCAAACCTAAAATTATTTATTACTGCAACACTCCCTTCCAGATAATGCCCTTTAAAGATTATTCTCCAAGCACTATCTGAGCATCTGGCAAATGGTTGGATCTCTCCTCATGGCAGCTGGAAACCAGTGAGTAAAACATTTACCAAGTTATTGACATAATGGGTCTGGGTGTTTGCTTAGGTGTCAGGCAGTTGTAGATTGCCTTTTAACGCTCTATTTTGAAATGAAAATAAGTGTAATAAGCCCAAAATGGCCCTAATAGAATGTCAAGAATAATCAATACTCTGTTATGATAAATTGGTAGTCAAGGTAGGGAACACAGTGTGGGGACCATTAGTTCTGCTAATTGATGGGGATGGGAGGGAATTCAGAGGCCTTGGAGGAGCTGGAGGAGGAAGGGGTCAGGAACTCCAAGGATGACCTCATGCCAGTCACAGGATCCCTCCTCCAGATACCCAGGGGCTAGAGCTATCTCAGCCACTTGCAAATCAGATTGCTTTCCATGAAAGGGAACTACAAACTCGCATCTGTGGATGGGCCACAGATATGCAAAGCTGAAAAGAGAACCGGTAGCCTGGGCAGGAATTTCAGCATTTCTAAAGAAGGACTGTTTTAATCTGAAGGAAGCCAAATCTTACTGATGGCTTCTCAGCACTAGACTTGGAGTTTCTCTCTACTGGGACTATGTAGAGATGGATGCCTCAGGCCTTCAGGCTAACTCGAAGCTGCTAACCTTTCAGACAGCAGATTAGGACCTCGGACTTCCCAGATCGCAGCGTGGCTTCCCACTAGGGTGGGGGAATCCGCGGGAGAGAGGCTCATGATCACTAGTCCTGCTGGGGTTGGGGGACTGCTGAGGACAGGAGTCGCACACAGTGGCTGTCAGTATTCAGCTGACCCTGGGTTTGGTCAACAAAAGATCACAATAGAACTGTTTGGGTAGTAGAATGAGCCAAAAGCCAATTCTTGGGCTGTGCAAGAGATGAGGAAGAGCACCTGCAGTGAGAGCTAAAGACATAGCTGGGGAGAACTGAGGTGAAGGGATTATTTGCTTATTTAATTATTGAGGCAGGTTTACACTGTGCAGCTCAGGCCAGCCTCCCACGATCCTCCTGCTTCAGCATCATGAACACTGGAATTAAAGGTGTGCACTGGATCTAGCTATCTTTTTTTTTTTTTTTTTGGTACCGGGGATCGAACTCACGACCTTGTGCTTGCCAGGCAGGCACTTATGCCACTGAGCTAAATCCCCAGCCCCCCCTTTTTTTTCCAGCTATCTTTTTTAATATAAAAAAACTTAAGCTTTGATGGGAAGAGTGCTGGAAAGAAAAGGAACAGATTCAAGACACTGCAGGGAGAAGTCCTCATTGGCCAGGGTAGGACCCTGAAGCAAACCGGAAATGCGAACAAAGGAGGACCGGAAATGCGAACAAAGGAGGACCGGAAGTGCGAGCAAAGGGGGACTGGAAGCGTGGACGGAGGTCTGAGAACCATGAGAAGCCTTCTTTGGCAAGTGAATGAGCCAGTTTTGGGTGGGTGGACCTGTCGGTTGAGGAGGGCTGGAGGGCCGCGTTTGTCAGTCAGCGGCGTGTCTCTGCGGACGGTGATGCAGCCATGAGTGAGCGTGCACTGACTTCTGTCTTCAGTATTAAAGCAATGTTAGACATGAAGGTGAGTCGGGTCCTAACACTGGGGAGTCTGAGGTAGGAGGATTGCTGTCAAGGCCCGCCCGGGCTACATAGTGAGACCTCTCCCCCGCAAGAAATCCAGCGGGGTTCCTTAAAATGCTAAGCTTCCCCGTACATTTATTTATTTATGTGTGGGTTTTTGGGGTAGTGGGAATCGAACTCAGGACCTTGCGCTTGTCTTGGGGGCGCTGAGCTGCTGAATTGTATCTCCCTTCCTCATACATTTAAATTGGGATTTTAGTATCCACACAGACACTTGCAGGAATACTTTTTGGCCTGATGAACAGGGCCACGGGGACAGGCCACTTCCCCTGGTAGGCAGCTTGAGATTCCAAAGGGATTTTTAGGCCTGCAGTAAGGGAAGTTTTTACTGAACTTCTCTAGCAAGTGGATGTGTGCCTGCGACTTCCCAGGACTTGCTTCTGCCTTGGATGCAAGGAGAGAAGATTTCTGATCTTGGTTTAGGAAGAGGACAGGACCGCAGTTCTGAACCCGAGCCCATTGGTGACAGCAACTTCGAAATACCAGCTGGAGGCTGCAGCTTTTGTAGGAAGACTAAGTGGCATGTTTTGTCTAGACTGGGTTTGTGGTGCCCAGGACCATATGTGAGAAATGACGCGGTGTGGATTTGCACATGGCCTCTTGGGCGGCAGTGCAGTGTGGAGGGAAGGCGGGAAGGCCAGGACCTGGCTGTATCCTTGGAGCAGCCCGTTTTTCTTGGGCCTCACTGGAAATGGGGACGGTAATACCAGACTTGAGGGCCCCGTGAGACTCAGGAAGTCAGGTCATTGGAAGTTTTTTTTTTTTTAGACAAAAAAATAAAGTTTCAAAACTAGATTATTAGAGGGTAATGATGGTGAATACATTGCATATAATAATATAATAATCTTTAAATTATTGAGAGTACAGAATATCTGCATTTAATTGTCCAAATAATATTAGCACAAACTTTTTTTAATGAGCTAAGAAATTAGTGTTTATCATATATGTATATATATATATATATATATATGCACACATACATACATACACACATACATATTTCAGTGTTTCACACTAGAGAGACAATACAATGTTTACACGTGTGAGTCTGATTTATTTCACTTGTAAGTATGGTCTCATTGCATTCGTTTACCTATAAAAGTCTCAAGTTTATCTTTTTAATGGCTGAATAGTACTCCATTGTATAAAAATACCATATCTACTGGGGATATAGCTCAGTGACACAAGTGCCTGCCTGGCAAACATAAGGTCCCAAGTTTAATTCCTGGTACCAAAAAAAAAATGCCACATCTTTTTTTATCCATTCTTCAGTTGATGGGCATTTAGGTTGTTTCCAGAATCTAGTTATTACAAATTGTGCTGGTAAACATGGGAGCACATGTATTGCAGTGGTATGATTTTCATTCTTCTGGGAAGATACCCAGAAGGGGAATAGCTGGGTCAGATGAAACCTCTAAACCTAGTTTTCTGAGGAATCTCCATACTGATTTCCAGAGTGGTTGCAGCAGTCTACACTCTTACTAGCAGTGGAGAAGGGTCCCTTTTGTCGTACAGCCCCTCCAGCATTTGTTACTGGTAGATTTCTTGATAATATCCGTTCTTTCCAGGGTGAGGTGGAATCTGTGTTCTTTTAATTTTCATGTCTTGAATGACCAGTAATGTTGAACATTTTTCCACATATTTATTTGCTGTTTGCTTTTCTTCAACTGAGAAGTTGTGTATTCATCTCTGATGCCCATTTTTGGATTGGGTCTTTAAATTTGGGAGGTCTGATTTATTTTGAGTTTTTTATGTTCTCCATAGTAATTCTTTGTCTGAAGGACAGCTGGCAAACATTTTTTCCCACATTGTGGGTTGCTTCTTTATTCTGTTGGTGTTTTCTCTTGCCGTGCAAAGCTTTTTAATAAGATGAGATCCCAATTGTTGATTCTTTGTGATAGTTCCCATGCTGTCAGGGTTTTATTCATAAAAGCTTTGCCTATACCAATATCTTCAGGAGTTTTACCTTTTCTGTCTTTTGGTAGATTTAATGTTTCTATTTTATATATTTTTTATTCTTATTTTATTTATTTTTTGGTCTTTTTGAGACAGGGCTTTGTTCTGCAGTTCAGGCTGGCCTTCAACTCACTTTTGTAGCCCAGGCTGGCCTTAAACTCACCTCAATCCTCCTGCCTCAGCCTTCCAAATGCTGGGATTACTGGTGTGTACCATTACTCCCAGCTTAATATTTCTGTTTTAATATTTAGATTTTTGATCTATTCCAAATTTAGTTTATTGCATGGGGAAATGTATTGTCCCATTTTAATCTTCAGCATGTACACAGCCAGTTTTGCCAGCACCATTTGTTAAAGAGGCACCTTTCTTCCAGTGAATGTGTTTGGCACCTTTGTCAACAATAAGGTGGCTTAGTGTGTCTGGAGTTGTTTCTGCATCTTTTAATCTGTTCCATTAATCTTTGGGTCTGTTTTTCTGTCAGTACCATGCTGTTTTTATCACAGTAGCTTTAGAGTATAATTTCAAGTCAGGGATTGATAAACATTAATTGTTATATAAAACCCTGAAAATCAGTGTTGAAAAGTTAGCCATAATTTTTTAGATAAAAAAAATTCCTTTGGCTTGAATCCAAACACAGTTGCCATTTAAATCTCTTGCCTTCCTTTTATGTCCTTAAACTCAGTCCTTGATATAGGGTGGCCAAGATACAGGAACAATCTCCTTTTGGTATTTACCTTTTTTTTTTTGTTTTTTGTTTTTGAAATACCAGAAATCAAACCCAGGCCTTGCACATGCTAGGCAAGCACTTTGCCACTGAGCACACACCCACCCCCATCACCCCTTTTGGTTAGTCTGTGTTCCATAATGTTCTTTTTTTTTTTTTCCTGGTCTTTTTTTGAGACAAGTTTCATTATATGTTTCAGGCTGACCTTGAACTCACTATGTATGTAGCCCAGGCTGGCTTTGAACTCACAGTGATCCTTCTGCCTCTGTCCCCTGAGTGCTGGAATTACAAGTATGTGCCACACGTTGGGATTTCCAAAATCTTCTTACCTCTGTACCTCTAAATCCTCTACTTACACTCAAAATATATGTATAGTTATGCATTTAGAACATGCAGAAATAATTGTCTTTGTTAAAATACAGTCACAATAATTCTGATAAAGTTAGGCTGAGACTATAAGAAGATCATGGCTATGTGGTGAAAAAGGTGTGCATCTCTAGGCCTAGCTCTATGATTTTTTTTTTTTTTTTGTCTTTGAGACAGGGTCTCGCTGTGCAGTTCAGGCTGGCCTTGAGCTGACTTTGTAGTCCAGGCTGGTCTCAAATTCACAATGATCCTCTTGCCTCAGCCTCCTGAGTGCTGGAATTACAGGTGTGAGCCACCATACCCGGCTAATTTTTTTAAAAAATTTATTTTCATTTATCATTTTAGTTTTTGAAGTGCTAGGAATGGAATTCAGTGCCTCATACATGCTGGGCAAATACTCTACCTATGAGATACCCCTAGCCCTATTTTATTGTGTATTTATTAGATTTTCTTGAGGCCAGGTCTTGTTGTATCTAAACTGACCTTGAGCTCAAAGGTTCAAGTGATCCTCCTGCCTCAGCCTTCTGAGTAGCTGGAACTACAGGTATGCCCCATGATACCTGGCTCACACATCTTGTTTTTTTTTTTTTTATAGGCTAAATGACCTTGGTTTGGTTGTTGGCCACTCATTCTAGCAGTGTGGTGTGGGCTTTTGTGGTCAGCACACTGTGGGCCTAGCAGGTCCCCTGAGGGGGCGGCCCGGCTTGGGGACTGTGTGCCTTGTACCCGAAAACTGCACTCTGAAGCCCTGCACGGAGGAGTTTTCCTCCTTGTGTAGCAGCTATTCTTACACTCTTTCCCTTCTCTCTCGGCTGCTTCATTGTTACCTCATTATCAGAACCACTGCCCCAGCGCAGGGATTACAGGCATCCACCACACCCAGCTGCTGCTGCTGCTGCCACCGCTGCCTTTTCTTATTTATTTACTTATTTGGTACCAGGGATCGAACTCACGACCTTGTCCTTGCCAGGCAGGCACTTGTGTCGCTGAGCTAAATCCCTGTCCCTACCACCGACTTTTTGAGACAGTATCTTGCCATGGAGTTCAGGCTGGCCTTGAACTCACTATGTAGTCCAGGCTGGCCTGGAACTCTCTGTGATCCTCCTGCCTCAGCCTCTCAAGTGCTGGGATTACAGGCATGTGCCGGCGTACCCGGCCTGAACTGAACCTTAAAGGTGGAGTAAACATTTTCCAGGTGTAAAAAGGACAGTGAAGCATTGGCAAAGGCCACCCAGGTGTGGGATGTAGCCACCCAGTAGCTGCACGGAGAGGAAGTGCAGCTTTGGGAACTGTAGGTAGTTCCTCCTGTCAGGGCAGCAGGGTGGGAGGCGTGGAGTCCCCAGCAGTGAACCCTGGAGAGGTGAGCAAGGGTCAGGCAGTGAAGGGTCTTGGGTTCGTGCTAAGAAGCCTGGAGCTTTTGAAGGGATCTCACCTTTGCAGTGCATCTGAAATCGACTAGGTTTTGTCTGAAACAAGCAGTGGTTGATCTTTCATGACTTTCTGAGTTCTGCTGATAGAGCCAGGTTCCTGTCTACTACTCTCTGCTGCCAGCCCTTCTTCTGAGTCATTCTCCTCCCTCTATCTAATCTTTTTCATTCGTCAGTTTCTAGTACAGGTCTGTAAACTCAGTCAGGGCTCAATAAATGTTTGTTGAGTGAATCACACCCCTATCGAGGTTGTGTGTATGTGTGTGTACCTAAAAGCCGTCTTGAATTGCTTTCGCCATCCCAGGCCTTGTTAATTTGCACTGGTAAAAAGGGCCTGGAGTGGCCACCAAAAAATAGGGCTGCGAGTTGTGGCTCTCACCCTCACCAGTCTGCCTCTTGGACAAGTTTCCATATGCTCTCTGGGTCTGGGTCAGTCTCTTGGCTGCTGAGATGGAATGGATGACCTCTGACCTGCCCCATGCTTTAGGATGCTGCAGACCAAGTCCCTGACTTTGTGGACCTAGATGTCTCCCAAGGCCTGTGTTGGCGGCTTGGTCCCTGGCTTGTATCACTGTTGGGAGGATGTGCAGACTTCAGGAAGCAGGGTAATTGGTGGAAGTGGATCACTGGGAACATGCCCTTGGGGGGTATAGGGACCCCGACCCCTCCCCTGCCCCTGCTTCCTGGCTGCCCAGAGCTGAGCAACTTTGCTCCGCCAAGCTATGGTATGCCTCACCTCAGGCCCAAAGCAGAGAGACCAAACAGCCACACCTTTTCTTCTTTTAAGTTGTTTCTCTCAGTTATTTTATAACAGCAATGGAAAGTGACTAACACAGAAGCCATTCCTTTCAGGCTTGGTGGCACATACCTGTAATCCAGCACTCAGGAGACTGAGGGAGGAGGGTCACCATGAGTTTGAGATCCTGTCTCAACAAAACAAAACAAAAATCTGAAGTCCATTCTTGGAAAAGGGCTGTGATAACTGCTGAGTGCTGTGCGTTAACGGGGTGACACCCTTGTTCCTCCCCTAGCTTTCAGTGACTGTAATGCCATATTTCAATGATGGAACACCTCCTCTGTGATCAGTTCTCAGGAGACAGAGCGTCTGTTTGGGAGTTAACAAAGCAGTTCTTAGGAAGGGCCGCTGCGGGCCTGGGAAACCGAGCGTGTCCCGCCGGGACTTTGGAACTAGTAACTGCCCCGGGCGGATGCGCGGAGCTGCAAGGCCTTGGGGGGTCAGATGGTGCGCGTCTGGCTTTGCGTGTCCTTCGGCTCCGGAGGTCCCCGTGGTGGACATGCCCTCCCAGCCCTTCCCTTGGCCGCCTCATTCCCATTTGTTGCCAGCCCTCCCTTGGGGTCTGCGTCCTCCAGGGTGCCTTCCCACAGTCCTTTCTGTCTTGACACCTGCCAGGCATGGGGCTTGCTGCTTCTGCTCTGTCTCCCCCTCTCCACCACAGCTGCAGCCCTGCACCGGTCAGGACCTGCGTGCAGCAAAGCAAACCCCAGGGCGGGTTGTTGCCTGAGCCAAGCTCTGGGACACTGAGGTGCAGCGCTCATGGAGGGGTTTCCTTCCCCAAAGAGCTTCATGGGCTTCCGGTTTCCTTCAGGCTCTGAAGATGGAAGCCCCCTGCTCTTCCACCTGGGGAGCTCCCCCTCTGTGCTCCCCTGCCCATCTGGTCCCCAGCACCCGAGCCTAATGCAGCGCACGGTTCCCTGCCATGGCTCTGTGGTCATTGTTCTGTGATTCATTCCTATCTGGCTTACTGCAAATTAGTGTTTTGTAGTGATGAGCATGATAAAGGGTTGCCTGGGCACCTCTGGCCAACTCTTAAGTTACTGGGGGGCAGGGATCGGAATGCCTGAAGCAGCCATTCAAACACATATCCCCTCTTCCCCACCCACAGCCGCGTGTCTCTTGTGTAGCTGAGACAATGGCTGCCCCGTCAGCCCCGGCCCCAGAGAGCTGTGGACCCCTCGTCCTTCCTTTCAGTAGCTTGAGTGAGAACCCTTGCTTACTACCTTTTCAGGAAGAGAGACATCCTAGCCCTTTCCTAACACTTGGGATAATTTACATATAGGATTTCAAGTAGAAATAGCTGAAGGAGGCTGTGCCTACCTGTAATCCCAGGACTTAGGAGGCTGAGGCAGGAGAATCATTACCGGTTTGAGGCCTGCATAAACTGAAAAGTGAGACCTGGTCTCAAAAAATCGACAGACAAAAGAAACAAAACCAAATTTGTTTTTGCATTTTGTTTTTGATTGAGCCTTCTGCAGGGCCTTCGCTCTTAGTCACATGTCCAGTCCTTTCCAGATTTTGAGACAGGGTCTCCTTAGGTCCTGATTTATCCAGGCTGGTCTTGAATTTGTACTCTTCCTGCCTCAGCCTCCCGGAGTGCCTGGGTTACAGGTGTGTACCGCTGTGCTCAGCTCCTTTCTGAATTGTTTTTTGTCTTTGTCTTTTTGAGACGGGGTCTCACTATGCAGTTCAGGTTGGCCTTGGGCTCACTTTGTGGCCCAGGCTGGTCTTGAACTTGTAACGATCTTCCTGCCTCAGCCTCCCAAGTCCTGGGATTACAGTCATGAGCCACCACGCTCAGCTCTTTCTGAATAGTTTGATAATTCGGTTTTATAAAATTACTTTCCTAAAAATAAAACAGTTACTTTCCTTTGTCATATTATCTATTTTATTACATGTGTATAAGCATGTTACTTTTAAATGGGGTCCACACACACATCCCTCTCTGGACACCTTATGAGTACAGTCTTAGTTTTAGGGAAATACCTTCAAGGGAAACTGCTAGAACCCAAGCTGATGATTACTGTCGTGTATGTGCAGAAGTTTCAGGAAAATAGGAGAAGTTTTAGAACTACAAAGCAGAAGAGTAAAAATATATCTTAAAAAAAAATCCAAAGACTGAAAAGTAAAATTAAATTGAGGCAGGGGAGAAGTAGAAGAGCAGCTGGGTTTAAACGGCAGCGCTGCTCTGCGTGCTTTTGAGTGAATTCCCTGGCCTGTGAAAGCGCTCCTCCCCTCACCTGTGCGCTAGCGGTGACAGCACTGGCTGTGAGGCTGTCACAGCTGTGCAGAAGATCTGTCTCCCTGTGACAGGTTTGCTGCGGAGCCCGTCACTTGTGGCCGGCCCACGGTCAGCACAGCCCACGGAGCGGGGGGCGACAGAGTGAGCTTGGGTCCTTCTGGTAGCCAGAGAGTTGGGGGGCAGCCCCTGAAAGGGGTGTCCGTGTCCCTGCTGTCATACATGGCGGTCTGCGGAAAGTCCCTGCGAGCCTGAGAGGGTGCCCATTCCAGGACTCTGGAAAGCTTCTGGCTGTAGCTGGGCTGTGAAGAACTGAGGAGACTCTTGCTCATGGGGGTGCCAAGGCCTGGGCTTTTCAAAAGACCCTGGTGCCCTGAGGTGGTCAGACTTCCCGGGCCGTGAGGTCAGAGCCAGTCTGCCTCCTCCCCGGGCAGGGAAAACAGCCCTTCAATGGGGTGCAGTGGTCAGGCCTGGAATTCCCAGGTTTTGTGGCCACCTTGTCCTTGGCTCACCTGGGCCTTCTGTGGCCAAAGCCATGGAGCCGTCTGATTGATAGTGGGCAGTGCAGCCTGGTTTCTGAGGTGTGGGCATGTGGGCCGGGCTCCCAGCTACCGCTGTCACCCGGGATGAGCAGCATGCACATGAGGGCCTGCTTTCTGGGGTGCTTAGGGGTGCGTGGTTTTTCAGGAGGCCCTCTGTGTCAGGAGGCTGGTCCTGACTGCGGCCTGAGGGGTGAGGCCTTCCTTTCCACACCGGGCACTGCTCAGTGACTCTGATCCTGGCCGTGGGGTGAGGGGCAGGGCAAGAACCCGAGGTAGCTGTTCGTAGATTTGGTACCACGCTGGAAGCGTCTGCAAAACCTGTAAAACACACAATTCCTCCAGGATTCCAGTCTCTCTGGATGGGGTCTTGTAATCTGCATGCGTCACTGTCCCTCGGGCCATTGTCACTGCCCAGTCAGCCCTTGGGAAGCTTATCTGAATCCTGCAGATCTTTCCATTTACAAGGTGTCTGTGCACACACAAGCCTTTTTTTTTTTTTTCTGTACCAGGGCTCGAACTCATGACCATGGGCTTGCAAAGCAGGCGCTTATGCCGCTGAGCTGAATCCCCAGCCCCACACAAGTCATTTGACTTGCATGAGAGCCACATGAGAACAGGCTGTGGAAAATGACATCCGGGATCGCACGCCGCTATGATGAGCGCATGATCGTTCGCTCGTCCATTTCCACTTCGCACATGTGGCGTAAGGGTCCAGGGAGGCCCCACAGGGGCACTACTGGACTACATGCGAGCACCCACACAGACTCGGTGCATGAGGGCCCTGCAGCGCGCAGGACACAGAGGTGGGCAGGTGCGGGAGGGGTCTCTGCAGGTTTCTGAGAGGAGGAGTCTGCTGGGGTGAAGGCTCCGTGTGATTTCACCATTTACGGGAAGGAATCTGGCCCAGAGAAGGCACTTGTAAAGCTGTGCTTTGTGGAGCCGAGAAAGTCTCCTAAATTCAGGGAATGGCAACTCTGTGAAGGTTAACTGAGAAGAGGCCGGATGGGCAGGTGAGCTCCGAGGCTCTCCTCACTCAGGCAGTGGGGAGCTGCTGGAGGGCTTGTGCAGAAGACCCTGTCAGCTTCTCAGAACCAGTTAGCGCCTGAGTCACCTGGCGCCTGGCTAAAACAGATTCTTTTGGGACTGAGGCAGGGCAGGAGGATTGCTGTAAATCTGAGGCCACTCCAGGCCACATAGTGAATTCCAGACCAGCCTAAACTGTAGTGCGACACTGCCTCCTAAAAGACAAAAACAAAACAAAACCCAAAACAAAAGCAAATTCTTCTTCCATGTGTCCAGGGAGGGGCCTGGCATTCTGCATTCCTAATGAGTTGGGGGTCTGCCAGGCTGAGGCCCCTGGATTACACTTGAAGTAGCAGTAGGGAGACCGAGTGAGGAGGCCCCGGGCCAGGTGCTCCAGGTTAGCGTAGGAAGGAGTCCATCTGCCCCAGGGGGCATCACCCCCTGGGTTTCCCAGCCACAGCGAGAGGCTCAGGGACAGGAGATGAATTTCAGCCCTGACATCACAGTGCTCTCGGGGAGCCTCAGAACCTATTGATATTCTCCAGCACAGGACCTAGAACGGTTTTGCCAGCAGAAAATATGACTCTCCATGCTACGGTGCAACCCTGCGACCACAAGGGCAGCATCCATAGAATGCGACCAGCTGCTCCAGTGGTTTTCTGTTACTATTTGTGAAGTCTTCATTTTTGTCATGTGTTAGCAGAAGCGTGGTGGCAATTGCCAGAGGTTGGAGGGGGAGAAAAAAATCATGGGAGAATTTACATTTGAGAAAATTCCATTCATTGACTTAATTATTTCTGGGAATTTGGAAAAGACCACCATGATCCTCCAGCCACCAGAATGCTTGGGTAGGCCTTGAAAATGCTAGAATTTTGCAGAAGCAGCTTCTGAGAAATTCTGTACAGTTTTTTTCCCCTTTCTGTTTTTTTTTTTTTTTCTCTTCTTTCTTTGGAGACAAGGTCTCACTGTGTAGTCCAAGTTGGCCTTGAACTCACTTGTGTTGCTCACGCTGGCTTTGAAATCATGGAGGTCCTCCTGCCTCAGCTTCCCAGGTTCTGGGAATATGTGTGTGTTACCATACTCAGCCCACCCCCCTCCCTCCCTTCCTTTTTGGGACAGAGTTTTGCTGTGTTGTCCATGCTAGCCTTGAACTCTGATCCTCCTGCCTCAGCCTCCTGAGTGCTGGTAGTGTGTGCCACCTCACCCAGCATATTGTCCACATTTTTAGCTTGAACATTTTGCTTATGTGTAATGTTTCTAATATTTTTCTTCCTTCCTTCCTTCCTTCCTTCCTTCCTTCCTTCCTTCCTTCCTTCCTTCCTTCCTTCCTTCCTTCGACAGTGTTTTACTCTGTAGTGAAGGCTGGCCTTGAACTTTCTTATGTAGTTCTGGCTGCCCGGGAACTCACAGTGATCTTTCTGCCTCAGCCTCCCAAGTGCTGAGATTATAGGAATGCACTACCATACTGGGCTGTATTTCTGAAATACTGAACAGTAGTATAGCAACCTAAGATGGAATTAACCTAGATAATGACAGTAATTAAAAGCAGAAGGGCAGTGATAAATCTTAGTTTCCTTTCCTTGTCACTTTGACTCTCCCACATGGCTGTTTCCCCAGACCGCCTTCTGAGGCGGGCTTATCTGTTTGATGCAGTGGCCGTGAGGCCGAGTCCTGTTTTTTGCCTTTTCTGTTGACACTGCAGCATAACTGTCTCTGTGTCCCGCAAGCTGCATGTCACGACCACGCTCCTGGGCTACAGAAGTCACTGGCTAGCTGGGTCATAGTTTAATCAAGTTTTCTATTGGCTGTTTTAGTCACATGATGCCATTAAAAGTGGAATGAGCAGCAGTGTTAGTGGGAGTATGAAGTGGTACAGCCCTTTTGGGAAAGCAGTTCGGCAATATATATTGCAAGCCTGAAAAGTGCTCGTTGCCAAGGGCGAGACATTCCATTCTGGGAATCTCTCATAACAAAATCCAAATGCAGATTCATATTTCATGTATAGTGGAGAAAAGTTTAAAAGCAACCTAAGCATTCAAATACAGGATAAACACATAAATATATTCTGTTCAATGGAATATTATACAGCCATTAAAAATGTCTAAAAAGGCCAGGCATGGTGGCACAATGTAAATCCCAGCACTTGGGAGACTGAGGCAGGAGGATCACTGCAAGTTTGGGGTTATCCTGGGCTACATAGTGAATTTGAGTCCACCCTGAACTACGTAGTGAGACCCTATCTCACAAACAAACAAACAAATGTTTGTGAAAAGTTTGTGAAAATGCTTACATTATGATTAAAATAAGCAGGATGTAATATTGCTTTTATACTATGACCTTTAACTGTGTAAAAGTGTAAAAAGGGAAATAAACCAAAATGTTAATAGTGGGTGTAAAAAATAAGTATGTAATTTTATTTTGCTTTTAACTTTACATTCCTAAACTCCCCTGCTCCCTTTTATAAAAATTAGCACAATAATTAGATAAAATTACAAGCATTAAAGAAATGTGTAGTACAGAAAATTAACCCCTGTGTGTTGCTTTTTTACATTTATACAAAACACATGCTTCTAGAATCAGTATAGTGTGAGAATGTCAGACTATTTTTGAAACAGTTATGTGTGTTTTATTTTGTCTTACAGAATTCTTTTGTTTTAAAAGAAAAACATACATGTATCCTAAGGCAATTTAAAGTTTATATAAGGCAGGGATTTTTGAGGGGAGGGAGGGAGTCAGCATTCTGGTAGCTGGACTTTATATTTTATTTTATTATTTTTATTTAGTTAGTTGGTTTGAGACAGGGTCTTGCCATGCAGTTTAGACTGGCCTTAAACTCACTGTGTAGCCTAAGCTGGCTTCAAACTCACAATGATCCTCCTGCCTCAGCCTCCTGAGTGCTGGGATTATAGGTATGTGGCACCATGCCCAATTGGACATTTTCTATTTCAAAAAGAAGAGGAAGGTAAAGTCAGTTACCAGGAAAAGTTCACGTTCAGCTCGTTATCAGATGACACCCTCATGAAGTCCTGTGTTTCTTGGGTAGGGAATCAAATTAGCCTGTTAATAGGTCCTTGTTATTATATGTAATTTACATTGATTCAGAATTTATTATTAATATTTTTGTGGTGCTAGTGATGAACTCGGGATCTCACACTGCTAGGCAAGTGCTCTGCCACTGAGCTATATCTCCAGCCCTTTTTATTTTATTTGTGACGAGGTCTCACTATGTTGCCCAGGCTGCCCTTGAACTTTTGATCCTCTTGCTGTAGCCTCCCACGCTGCTCCACCATGCCCCTCTCAAAAATAATAATGACTGTTACTATTACCTGTGGCACTGGGGACTCAACCCAGCCTTTGCACTGAGCTACATCCCTGGCCCCTTTATTCTGAGACATAGTCTCACTAGGTCATCCAGACTGGCCTCGAGCTCACTCCCTGGCCCATCTGTAGGCCAGCCTTCAGCTTGCTGTGATCCTCCTGGGTGCTGGGATTATACACATGTGCCACCCTTCCAGGCTTCCATCTTGATACAGAGCCTGGCTAAATGACTAAATTGCCCATGCTAGGGTTCAACTTGGATTTTTGTTTTTTTATGTTTCGAGACAGGTCTTTCCATGTAGACCATATTGGCCTTGAACTCAAAATGATCCTCCTGCCTCAGTCTCCCAAATGCTGGGATTACAGGCATGCGCCACCATACCTGGCTAGGTTCGAACCATGATGCTCCTGCCTCAGCCTCTCAGAATGCTGGCATTACAGAGTGTCCATCGTGTCTGGCTCAAAGTGATTTGTTATGAGAAAGTTAAGATGGGCCTGAGGGTGTAGCTCAGTGATTAGAGCCCTTGTCATGCGTGAGGCTCTGGATTCAACCTGCACACTAAAAACAAAAAAAATTAAAAATAGAAGACCTTTATTTTTCTATAGTTCTCAAATTTTGTAACAAAATATGCATTTATTTTATAATTAATGGGACGTTTGTGTGTGTGTGTGTGTGTGTGTGTGGTGATGGGGATTGAACCCAGGACCTTTGGACTGAAGTACATCCTTGGACCTTTTTTTACTTTTTATTTTGAGACAAGATCTTGCTAAAATTTTCTTTTGAGCCAGGCATAGTGGTGCAGAATAATCCCAGAACCTGGGAGGCTGAAGCAGGAGGCTGCTGTGAGTTGAGTTTAAGGCCACAGCCTGGGCTACATAATGAGTTCAAGGGCAGTCTGGACTGTGAGACTGTGTCACCAAAAAAAAAAAAAGAAAATTTTTTTTCTCTTTAAAGGAGGCAAGGTTTCTGTTAGCTCACAGTTTGTAGAGATTTCAATTCATAGTTGGCTGGCTAAGGTCTTCTTAAGTTGCCTAGGATGGCTTAGAACTTGTCATCTTCCTGACTCAGCTTCCAAGAGTACTGGGTACAAGCATGTGCCATCATCTGGGAGAACAGTCCTTGAAACACAAAGGCACAGATGCTTCAGGGAAGGAAAGCTGAATAAATCTTGGCCCATCCATTCAGCGGGATACTGCATGTGTTAAAGCTAGCGGTGAAGCAACATGTTTATTGACGCCTTAGCATGTTTGCAGAATGTTTGTGAGGTGATAAGAACCAAAATACTTGAAACACACACAATATGATCCTAGTTGATAAATAAGATCAATATTACACATATGCATGCATGTGTGCACGCAAAACATTTACTTAACATTCTAGAAAAGGGTTCACAAAAACATAAACCGTGATTATTTTTAGGGTATAGCAATGTAGTTGACTTTACTTTTATTTTTATTCACTTGAATTTTAGAAATTCACTAATCGAACATTCAGTATTTTCAGAAAATAAAATTAAGAATTCTCCCAACTATATTAAATAAAGCAGAGGGTGAGAAGCAAGCTTGCCTCGTGCCTGGTTGATGAAGAACTGTTGGAAGAAATTTAACCCAGTCTATCCATTATCACCTCCTGGTTAGGGTTAGGGTTTCCATGACACCCCGGGGCTGAGATGCACACTTCTGCCCAAACCAAGCTGTGCCCTTTTCCTCCCATCTGCCCCCCTCGCCCGTGCGCTCAGCACCTCCCCTAGTCTCACTAGCAAGGCAGGGGAGCACCACTTCCTCCGGGAAGCCTCTTGGATCTCCCTACCCCCACCATGTGCGTGTCCTGTCTTCTGTGGTTCTGAGCAAACCCAGTTTTCTTCTCTCTGTCACTGTTTCACTCATCAGCTACAGTACTGGAGAGACTGTGACATGATGGTTTAGGACAGGGAGGCACTGTCAGTGGCAGGAGAGAGAGTGTCCCCGTCTCCTGAGCCAGGTCACCTGGGGTTTCCATTTGTGCTTCTCCCACACTGTACGGGGTTTGATAAATTTAGTGGGTGCGCAGCTGAAGGGGGCGCACAGGATCCTCTCTCGTGGTTATGTGATGATGATATTCACAAAGAAATGAGTCGCTGGGCGTGGTGGCGCACACCTGTAACCCCAGCGTTTGGGAGTTTGAAGCCAGCCTGAACTATACAGCAACACCCTGTCTAAGAAACAAAAAACTGCACAAAAACAAAAATGAAGCAACCAACCAACCAAACAAAAAAAAGAGAGGAAAACCCCCCTGAAGCACTGAGGAAACTCATGTTATAACCGCGATGGACCAGGAAGTGGAGTGGGCACTTACTGTCTCTCAGTCTTTTCAGTATCCTCCCGAAGTAGCTGCCGTCACTCCCCACCTCCAGATGACGAGACTGAGGCCAGGCTTTTACCCTACAGGAGACTGATGCCCCACCCTGACTTTTCTACGGGCAGAGAGTGCTTCAGACAAGAGACTCGCAAAGAAGGCCAGCGGTCTTCCTCCCCGCTGCGAGGGAAGCGTCCTTTCGTGCCAGGGTTAGTGCGGGGTGGTTGGGCGCTTAGTTTACTATTGCCTGGGTGTTCTCTGTATTGGCTTCCATGTGCTGGCAAACTGGTAGAGGGTGAGACCCTGACTTTCTCCACTCTAACAACAGACATTGGCACCTGTCTGCTGACTTAGGTATTTACTTTCTGTCCCTTGTCCACATGCTGACACCTGTGGCTGACCAGTGTGACCCCGAGACCATATGGACCCCATTGGGATGCTTTCTTGTTGAAACCCATTGAGGAATGACTGACCTTTCCTTCTCTCATCTTTTCCTGGTCACCTCTGCTGAGTGTCACCAGGGAGTGGCTGTTATTCAAGGTAAAAGAGAGGAACAAACCCACAGAGTAGATGCACCAAGAAAACAGTGTGCCAAGCAGCGTAACTCAAAACTCACTCAAAAACATTTACACTGATGTGAGTTGTTTGTGGCCGGCTGTGTTCTCTAAAGTTGCCCTAACGCTGGCCTAGCAAACATCAAACTGTCACTTCCAGGGGAAATGCGGAGTTAGGCCCTTTGGAGTCTCTGATCACACCGTTTTTGTCTACCAACTAACACAAGGCAGTGTTTCTGCATTTCTGTTTCAGGACACTGTGTTAGTCTGGTTTTTGTGGTTCTCATACAGTACCTGCGGCTGGGTACTTTATATAGGAATCAACTTACTGAGCCCAGGTTCTGAAGGCTGGAAGGTCCGTGGCTGGGCAGCCGTGTCTGTATCGTGACGTGGTGGAAAAGCAGAAGGTTGAAGTGGGCAAGTGTGTGAGACAAGACGTGAGGGGCAGCCCTCCTTTCTGACCTGTTCTCAGGAGAACAAACCCATTCCCAGGAGGAAGGCATTTATCTCTCTACGTGTCCCTCTGGGCCTCACCACCCCATACCATTACGCTGTTGGGTTTGGGTGAGGGATTGAACCCAAGGCCTCAGGCTTGCTGGACAGGCCCTCTATCACCGAGCCCCACCATCAAAGTGACAGAAAGAGTTAAACATCAGTTTGTAGGGGACAAACCACAGTGGGCATCTTACTTAATATATTTTGTGATTCATTAGCAGTGCTCTCAAAGCCAACATCTCTGTAGCTCACTGCATGAATGTTAGCTTGGCTAACATGTCTAATTTCCAGACGGCACATGAGAGCATATGTGTGTAGGATTGCCAGGTATCACTGCAGCACTGTGCTTCTAGGGGGGCATTTTAAACAGTGAGACCAATACCCACAAGCACAAACATAAAGAAAGGGGGCACTTGATAGACTGTGAAAGGACGTTTGTTCACTGCCCTTGCATGAGAGCTACACAGGAACACAGACTTGGTGCAGCTCCAGCCGGGAGCCTGCACGGGTGAGACAAATTATATTCCCAGCCCTTTTTCAGTTTGAGACAAGATCTTGCTAGGTTGCTCAGACTGACCTCTACTTGCGGCCTTTCTGCCTCAGCCTTCCAGAGTCCTGGGATTACAGGTAGGTGCCACTGTGCCCAGTTAAAATTTGTTCTCACCTTTGCCTGTCTGTAAGTCACCATGAAAGCACTCTAAGTACCAATTTGGGAGGTACAAATACATTTTTTAGTGAGCCAATCAATGTGTGAGTTTCCAGAGAACCCTTGAATAACGAGGAGAGAGCATAACTGCATGGGTAAGAACTGTGGACCGGGCTTCTGCTGTGCTGCTGGCCTCTTCGATACTTGCAGGACTGGCCTAAGGGCAGCTTTACACACTAAGGGCATAGCTTTCCCTCCAGTCCCCTAGATGCAGACCAAGGTTTTCTGAATGGCTCAGAGAGAAAGGGCACAGGAGCTTTTTCTTTTCCTTAGCGGCCTCCTCTTCAGCGTTCCTAAATTCTTTTCTTTGAGAGAAATCGTATTTAAAGACAAAGCAGTGGTGCATGTAAAGCTTCGGGCTCACCCAGAACCTTATAAAAGGAGCTGTAGATCCAGGCAGCACAGTGTCTGCACGTTCCGCAGCTCTCCTGACAATCCAGGCCGGGCCAGGGGGTGCGGCTGGGCGCAGGGAGGGGGGATTCCCTCCCTTCTGCGTGCGCCAGTCTGCGACAGGCTGCCACTGGTTGATCCTCTGTCCATCCGCCAGGCAGAGTCTGGGGTGGGCCCCCAGCGGGAGACCATCAGGGTTAAGAGCCAGACGGAGCTGCGTGACATTACCTGGCTCCTCAGGGCCAGCAACTGCAGACCCCCAAAACTTGTTCTTTTCGAGTTTTTTTTTTTTTTGTCTTTTTGAGACAGGGTCTGGCTATGCAGTTCAGGCTGGCCCTTAGCTCACTTTGTAGTCCAGGCTGGTCTAAAACTCACAATGATCCTCCTGAGTGCTGGAATTACAGGCATGAGCCACCACACCCGGTTTTTCTTTGAGTTTTGAGTAGGACCAAACTGAACTGATGCCCAGTGTCAATATCAGCACACCCAGGGACGTGATCTTTTTCTTTTTTCTTTCTTTCCTTTTTTTATTTTTTTTGCCTTGAGGGATTTGTGATTTTTAAAAACATTTTTGACACTTGCTTATTGAATATTTACATAAAAGAGGAGGTGGGCATTGCCCTTTGTGAATGAGCTTTCTTGTAGCCTGGAAGGGACTGTGGTGGTGTTCAGACTGTTTAGAGAGCACTGCTCAATAGAATTATAATGCGAGTGGCATATATCATCATTGTCGTCATCATCATCATCATCACTGGATTACTTGAGACAAGGTTTTTGCTATGTAGTTCAAGCTGGCCTTGAACTTACTGTGCAATCCAGGCTGGCCTCAAACTTGCAGCAATCCCCCTGCCTCAGCCTCTTGAATGCTAGGATTGCAGGCAGGTAACACAATACCTGGCTTAAACATTCTTTTTTTTTTTTTAATATTATTAAGAGATACTCTTAATTCTTTTATTTGTACTACATTCTTTTATTTGTACTACATTTTCAAGCTCTAGAGTCTGACTGTGGACTCAGGCTCTTGGTGCTGCCCAGCAGCTGTGTCTGGCTAGTGGTGTCAGTGCAGAAGGGAGCTGTTTCTAACCCAGTCTGCGCCGTGTGATGGAATGCTGGCCGTCATGGAAGCCTGTCCTCTGTACCCGGGCAGCACAGGGAAGGGAACGGTTCGTTTTGGCTGGGAATTGCTTCCCAAGACTCCAGAAGAGGGGACTTCAGAGTTGGAGCTTAATTGCACCCAAAAGGGAAGGGTACCTTTGGCAGAGGGTGGAGCACTCATCTGGAGACTGGTGGAGGTAGTGAGGCCTCTTCGTTTATTTTGTAGGATGAGGTCTCACAGTATGGTATAGGCTGGCCTTAAACTCCCAGCAGTTTACCTGCCTCAGCCTCCCAAGTGCGTCTCTCACCCAGCAGAGGGCCTCTTTCTTAGCCCCTTGGGCCCTGGCTTTCTTCATGTGGGCTGGAGTTTGACAGCGAGGCATAGTGGTGACTTCACTCGGGTCTGTGCACGGAGACCTGGGTAAACCAAGCCTGCTGACTAAGAGCTCACGCTAGAGAACTGTTGTTCAGAATCAAGCAGCGCCTGGCTCTTGTTAAAACACCGATTCCTGGGCCCCAACACAGAGTTTCTGACTCAGTGGGTCTGGGTTGAGGCCTGAGAATCTGCGTTTCCAAGTAGCTCTTCAGGAAGTTGGTGCCACTGGTGGGAGATCCAATCTTTGAGACCACTGGCTGGTGGGTGAGTGAAGCCTTCAGACATTCTCCAAACAAATCTGCCCAGCTCAGCACTCCGCCAAGCTCTGCTTAGCATTGAGGACATGGTGGTGGGCAAGATGAATGATGGTGTCTCTTTCAGTGGCATTTCTGGAGTGGACGCACGTGACAGATGTGGCACCTCATGGATACGGGGTCCACCTGCTCGGTATCCCATCCTCAGCTCCAGAATTCTGATACGTACAAAAACCATAAGGCATCGAGACCCAAGATGATTTTTATTCTCCAAAAGGAAAACAAAAAATCTACCAAAAGGGACATGCCACTTAATGGGAACCTACTGTGTGGCCAGATTTGTGCCAGGGGCTTTACAGGTGTGTTTCCTGCACTCTGCACGCTGATGATGCACTGGTGACCCTGCCGGGCTCCTGTCTATGACTTGGGTGTGTGCAGTGGCTCCATCCGCAGTGTCTGTCCGGTCTGCTGAGTCTGTGGGCAGGTCCTCCTAGTGACTCTCCCTTCTGCCAGTGCCTGCAGTTAACTCTTGCCCGCCAGCCCCTGCTCGGTATGTAGGATGTAATCCACAGTGCCCCTCGCATAGCACCTGCTTCATACCAATTATTAGGTTTTTGGGCACGGTAGAGAATCAAAGTCAGAAAAAGGAGAAAGGCCTTTAGTGCGGGCACAGGAGGGCTGCTGCAGTGCACTGGAAAGGCCGGAGGCCTTTCCTTAGGTTTGACAGCAAGTGGTGTTTAAAGAGATGGGCAGAACAAGGTACTGACAGCTGACTGGGGAGATGCTGGTGTGTGCGCAAAACAGAAAGGTCAATTCGGACTTGGAAGAAGAACTTGGAAATCAGTATTGGAGGGACATGCTGTCATTTCATAGGGTCCAGTGCCACACTGGGCAGGTGCCACGCTGGGCAGGCAGCAAGCTGGATCTGACTGAGTTCCACATGGGCGGAACCTATCACAAATGTCTTGACTGAATGAATGAACTAAAGAATATACTAAAATTGGGAAAAGCTTTGGGAGGAGGTACCTTTTTTGGGGCAAGGTTTTGCTACGTAGTCCAGGCTGGACTTGAACTCATGGCAGTCCTCCTGCCTTCCTCCTGAGGGCTGGGATTGCAGGCATGCACCCCATGCCTGGCAGGAGGCACCCTTTGATTTGGCGGGCCAAGAAGACATTCTAGAACAGTGGTGGCAAACCTATGGTATGTGTGCCACAGCTGACAGTTTGTTATCACTGAAAGCTCTGGAAGGTTCCCATCACTCTTCGAGAAGCTGGGAACCGAGAGGAACCGCCTAGTGGCTGAGCTGGAGGTGCCCTTCAACTTGGAGGGACTGAGGCCTGGGTCAAGTCCTAGCACAGAGTCCCTAAATAGAATTTAAGACCGCAGGCAAGTCACTTCACCACTTTGAAACCACATTTCTTTCTGTGAGAAACACTGTCCTCCTCACCTAGGTCATAATCTTTTTTCGTTTTGTTTTTGTTTTTTTGAGATGGGGTCTCGCTATGCAGTTGAACTCACAAGGCAGCCAGGGTGGCCTCACACTCGCAGCGATCCTCCTGCCTTGGCTTCCAAGTGCTGGGATTAAGGCGTGCGCCACCATCCTGTTCCAGCTTCTTATGTCATCAGGAGGGTTGAGTGAGCTAGTTTAGCGCTAAGTGCCCGGTGCTATCTGGCATGTGGCAAGGGCTGAAAGAACGTAAGCTGTTATGATGAATATGACTTTCCTCTGGTCTTTTTCCTTCTGTCTCTCCTCTCCCTCTCCCTCTTCTTGTCTCCATGTGAGACAAGGCCTCATATGTGGTTCACACACTGGCTTTGCACTCACTCTGTAGTCCAGGTTGGCCTCCAACTCGTAGCAGTCCTCCTGCCGGGCCTCCCGAGTGCTGGGATTGCAGGTGTGCACCACCATGCCCAGCTGAGATTTGTAATGGCTCTTGAGTGGAGCCCAAGAACTAGTCTTGAGACAGCCTGGAGGAGAAAAGGGATTGGGGCTGGGAGTCGCAGGGCAAGGGACAAGGAAAGCTGGCTGCAGCCTGTGCCTTTTAGTGACGGGTGCTTCCCGTCTCTGACAAAATTCACCCTTTGTGTGTCCCAGTTTCTGCATGGGCATCAGGGGACTAGAATCCCAGCTGACTGTTACTGCTACTATTATTATCACTGCCCAAGTTCCTAATCTCCTCCCAGGAAATAATTTAGCAACTGCTGAAGCCAGCAAAGGGCCGAGGCCAAATCAGATATATGCCAGGGGACATGCTAGTCTGAAGGGAAGTCTCCGTACAGTCAGGCTGCATTGCATGCACTTCCACAAGCGTGCACACGCACGTACGCACACATACCAGCAGCAACAAGTGACGCTTGAGGAAGGAAAAACAAACATTCTGAGTTCATTCAGCGGCAGAGACTTTTAGGAGACAGGATTATAGTAAATGTAAAAATAAGCCCTGCTGTGCTTTTTCCTTAAATACACAAAAGGATTTCTTTTTCCTACCTGCCTAGGGAACACTGTAACCGCCAGGCACATTTGGCCCAGTTTTATTGTGTGGGAGGCAGAAAAGTTCAGTGGAGAAAGAGTTCCTGAGATTGTAGCTTGCTGCCTGAAGATCAAATCCAGGGAAAGTTATTTTTATACCTAGTGGGTTGGGTTTTTCCTATGTTGTTTGTTTGTTTGTTTTCATCTGCTTTCAACTGCCTGGTATTTATCTTTACAACAAGGAGGTTTGTCTTTTTTTTTTTCTTGTTTTTAAGACAAAATCATCTTATATCGTTGAGGCTGGCCTTAAACTCGTGCTGGGGGCTGGGATTTAGCTCGGGGGCACAAGCACCTGCCTAAGTGTGAGGTTATGGGTTTGTAACGGGGTGGGGTGGGGGGAGGATGGGCCCAGAAAAACAAAAAAACCTCATGGTGACCCTTCTGCCTCAGCCTCCTGAGTACTAAAATTCCAAGTGTATAGCACCATGTCCAGTGGGGTTTGTCTAGTTTCTCTGATTGAAAAGAAGTACATGTTCACTGTAGAAAATTAGAAAGTATAGAAATGAAGAAAAAAACTATTTGTTATTCAAAGATACCGTGGTTAACACTTGAATAATACATTTTCTTCTAGTCCTTTTTTATTTTTTCTTTAATTATTTGTTCCGGAGATTGAACTCACGACCGCACGCTTGCAAGGCAGGTGCTTATGCCACTGAGCTAAATCCCCAGCCCCTCTAGTCTTTTTTTCTATGCTTTTTGTTTTTAAAATTTATTTATTATTATTTACTATCAATCTATTCATTTACTGTTTACAGTGCTGGTGTTCAAGTACAGAACCTCGCATGTGTTGGGTAAGTGCTGTACCACTAAGCTGCATACCCTAGCAGTTGGGCTTTACTCATGATTCTAGAATCCAGAAACACTTCATTTAATAAAATAGAGTAATTGTTCCTATGCTTTTTGTTATTTTTTTATAAAAATTTTTTTGGGCAGCCGCCTCTGCTTGTGGTACCCCGTGGACCTTCTTCCCCCAACAGAGATCCCAAAGGGAAAAACAGACGTGTTTGGAAAAAATGCATTTAGAAGATGCTACCCGCTTCTGTCCAAAGGATGAAAGAGAAAGCAAACAAACATCTTTCAGTGATCAAAATCCGAGGCAAGACCAGAAAGGGGGCTTTCGCAGCTCCTTCTGCAAGCTCTTTGAAAAGAAATTTTAGGTCCAGTGGATCAGAATACACTGGAAAAAACTAATGGGAATCCCTCAATGGACTCTTCACCTACCAAGCAAGATTTCTTCAGAAACCGATTTGCTCTTGCAAATGACCTTGACCAAGGAATAGCTGTGTAAAACATAGTTAAGGTTGTATTCTTAAGTGGTAAGATGATAAAAAGCTTGTATATATCTGTGTAGGAATACACACACACACACACACACATTGATGTATAAATCCCTGCAGAAAACTAATATACATACATATGAAACTAAATCAACATACAAGACTTTGAGGATGTAGTCTATGGTTAAGACCTGACTTTTTGAACTTCAACACTTGGTAAAAGGGAAATGAAGACTTTTCACATCATTACAGAGAAATACAATAAATTTGGAGGGAAAAAATAAATGTTTATAAGAACAAAAAAAATTTTTTTTGAGACAGAGTCTCACTGTGGCTTGTCCTGAACACCTGATCCTACCGGCTTCCCAAGTGCTGGCATTACCAGGCGTGCACTGCCGCACCCAGCTTTATGCTTTGGTTAAACAGGTAAGTCCGTATGGTGTATATGGCTTTTTATCTGCATCGCACAGTTGTAGCACAGTGTTTCCAACACGTGGCAGAATACTGTTACTCCAGGAATGCAGTACGAGCCATCTGGTTGAAGCCTGGTGTATGTTTCTTTCTAGCTTCCTTTTTTGCATTTCTTCGTTGTTTTTTACATATTTAGATGTCACTAAACAGTGCAGAGTTTAATTTTGCATGGTGCTTTGAGCTTGTGTAAATGCCAGCAGAGCATGTGCTGGAGCGAGGGGTGGCAAGAGGTCTTGGAAGGGCTGGCCACCTGGCATGCCAGGAGACCCAGCTGAGTGTCCTTGTCGGTCATGGTGAGCTCCATAGCTCACACGGAAGCGGGGTCATTTTTTAAGTGGGTCAAGACCTAAAGAGAAACTGAAAGTCACAGTTAAGCTCATAGGGCTCCAGTGGTCAGACTCAGAACCTCACACAGTAGTGCGATATGTGTCTATGTGTAATTCATTCTTAGTGTGGTGTGACATTTGTTTTGTTGCCTGAGTGTATGGGTTATGGTATTATCCATTATCTGTGGACAGACCTCTGGGTCCTTTCTAGTGTTTGGCCACTTGAAGCAGACATTTTATGAACAGTCTTAGGGATGTGGCCTGTCTCACTGTGCAAAAGCGCTTTTTTTTTTTGAGACAGGGTCTCACTGCGTAATTCAGGCTGGCCTTGAACTCACTTTGTAGCTCAGGTTGTCCTTGAATTTACAGTGATCCTCCTGTCTTGGGTCCTGAGTGCTGAGATTATAGGTGTGTGCTGTGATGGCCAGTTTGGGGTTTGTTTTTTCATTTTATTTTTTGGAACAGGGTGTTGCTGTGTAGTTCAGGCTGGATCTGAACTCAACTATGTAGCCTGCGTAGCTTCAGACTCACAGCAACCCTCTTGCCTTAGCCTCCCCAGTGCTCAGATTTCAGTCGTGGGCCACTGTACCTGGTTTTCAGTTTGGGTTTATGTTTTTACTAGTACATCTTATTTAAGAAATCCTTTCTCAGCAGGATGTGGTGGTGCATGCCTGTAATCCCAGAACTTGGGAGGCTGAGGCAGGAGGATCACATGAGTTCAAGGCCAGCTTTGGCTAGACTGCACTACATAGTGAGACCCTGCCTCAGGTTGGGGTGAATTTGCAATCCTCTTGTCTCAGCCTCCCAGAGCGCACCATCATACCTGGCAGGACTTTGCATATTATTCGTTAGAATTCTTCTTGGTGCCATAACAAATTGTATTTGGTTGTTGTGTTGAAAAATCTAATTGAGTTTCGTTTACTGATAATAATTTTGTTAGTTATCTTTCTAATTATATTTTTTATTTGTGTATTTCAGTAGGTAATCATATAATTGAGAAACAACGTAATTTTTCTTTTACTTATATGGCCTAATTACATGATTTTGGACCTCCAAAAAATGTCAAATCAACTAGGATAGCTGCTTTTTTTGGATGATTGTAGAGGAAATTGTAGTAATTCACTGTTAAGTATGACATTTACTTTGGATTTTTGTAAATATCAGTTTTTAAATTAAGGAAATTTTTATTTCTAGTTTGCTAGGTCTTTCTCTTTCTCTGTCTGTCTGTCTCTCTCTCTCTTTCTTTTTCTTTCCTTAGATCACATTGAATTTTTCGAGTGTTTTGTACTGGGCATGGTGGTGCATACCTATTATCCCAGCACTGGGGAAGCTGAGGCAGGAGACCTGCCATGAGTTTGAGGTCAGTTTGGGCCCAATAGTGAATTTAAGATCAGCCCGAGCTATATAGGGAAACCCTGTGTCAAAACAAAAACAAAAACACAACAAACAAAATAAAACAAACAAACAAAACTCCCTGCAGCCCCAGCACTCAGGATGCTTAGACAGGAAGAGGAGTTCCAGCCTGTACTGCATAGAGAGACCCTGTCTCAAAACAAAGTCCAATTTTTTTGTGACTATTGATATAATCTTGTGATTTATCTCCCTTAATATGTTATGATGATAAAGGTCAAAAATAAATATCTAACATATTAAGTTAACGCAGCAGTTTCAGGGTGAACTGAGTGTGGCTGTACATGATACCATTCTTTATAATTGGTGATTTAATCTGCTAACGTTTTGTTCGGGTATTTTGTCTTTATGTGTGATACTGACTAGTGATTTTTCTTTTCTATATTATTTTGGCCTCATGTTTTCTTTTGTTTGATTGTTTTGTTTTTGAAACAGGGTCTTGCTAAGTAGTGCCAAGTGTCCTTGAACTTGCTTTGTAGCCCAGGCTGGCCTCAAACTCTTGGCAACCCTCCTGCCTCAGCCTCCCAAGTGCTGAGATCATAGGTGTGGGCTACCACACCTAAATGTTTATTTTGAGGCAGAGTCTTGCTATGTATAACAGGCTGGCCTTGAACTCTTAGTGATCCTCCTTGACTGGCTTTCTGAGCACTGGGATTAAAGGCAGGTACACCATGCTTAGGTGGGATCCTGGCTGTATTATGTATTTTAAATTTAGCTTAGTTTAGTTTAGTCTAGACTAGTTTAGTTTTTTGGGGGTATTGGGAATCAAACTCAGGACCTTGTGCTTGCCAGGCAGGTGCCGCACCGATGAGCTATATCCCTGGGGGGTCCCTTGATTTAATTTCTGAGACATGTCTTGCTTTGCCCTCTAGGCTGGCCTTGAATTTGCTATGTCGTGTTGACTTTGAACTCTCAATCCTTTTGTCTGAGCCTCCTGAGGGCTGGGATTATAGACGCACGCTGCTACACACCCAGGCTGAGAGCCTGTGTTTAAAAAGAAAGCAAAAGAATGAATTTTCTTTTCAAACTTTTAAATTTTTGTTTTCTATATCGCCAATTTCTGCTTCCATTTTTATTGTTTTCTTGCTTCCTTCCTCCTTTCTCTTTTCTGTCTGTCTCTTTTCTGGTTTTCTCTCCCCTTCTCTCCCCTTTTCTCTCTCTCTCTCTCTCTCTCTCTCTCTCTCTCTCTCTCTCTCTCTCTCTCCCCTTCTCTCTCTCTCTTTCTCTCCCTCCCTCCCTCTCTCTCTCCCCCTTCTCTCTCTGTCTCTCTCTCTCTCCCTTCCTCCCTCCCTCTCCCTCCCTCTCTCCCTTTCTCTCTTTCTCTTTGAGCCAGGCAGGAACTGAACTGGAAGCCATCCTCCTGCCTCAGCCTCCCAAGTGCTGCGGTTACAGGTGTGTGCCACTATGCCTGGCTTTTTGTTGCTTTCTTGAGTGCATTTCCATGGTTATTTTCTAATTCTTTGTTATAATATTTCAGCATTTCAAGTTATGAATTCCTCCTAAAATACTAGTTTGCCTGTGTTCCATGCATTTTGCCATGTATTTTAATTCATGTTCAGGCCTAAGTAAGTCCTAGTTCTACTCTAATTTCTTTCTTGATCCTTGACCTCTTAAAAAAAGTATGCTCATCCATTTTCAAAATCATAAGAATTTTTTCGTTCTTTTTATTATTTATTTCCAGGTGAACTGCTCTGTGGTTAGAGAATAGTATGAATCCTGTGCTTCTGAACATTACTGTACTCTGCTTTATAGATGGGTAGAGAAGGTTTGTGAAGTGAAAAGTCTTACAGAAGATACTTGGCATACATTGTTTGACTCCTCACAGTAAAAATTTCAAATACAGAGTAAGTGTTTATTTGACCAATGAGGAAGCTGGGGCTCAGAAAGGTCAGTGGAGGAGGAAGGTGTTAATTCAGAGTAGTTTAACTCAGAACTTTTTTTTTTTTTTTTTTTTTCTAGTCTTTGTGAGACAGGGTTTCAGTATGCAGTTCAGGCTGACCTTGAACTTACTTTGTAGCCCAGGCTGGCCTTGAACTCACAGCAATCCTCCTGTCTCAGCCTCCTGAGTGCTGGAAATTACAAGCATGTGCCACCACACCCAGTTTAAAACAGTTTTTTAAATTTATGCAATTGTTCAGTCATTTGGGAAGTAAATAATGATAATATTCTAAGATATTACTTAATATGAATTTAAAGACCTTTTGGGGATTCTTCATAGGATATCAGTGCTATCTCTGTCTTTCTTTTCTTTGTTGTCTGTTTGAGACAAGGTCTTACTGTGTAGTTCAGGCTGGCCTAGGGTGGCCGTGAACTCACAGAAACTCTCCTGCTCAGCCTCCTGTGTGCTGGGATTATAGGCATGCACCATGACACCTGGCCTAGCTCTTCCTTTCCATCTTTCCTCCTTCATGATCTCTCTCTCTCTCTCTCTCTCTCTCTCTCTCTCTCTCTCTCTCTGTCTTTTTGAGGCAAGGTCTTACTATGCAGTTCAGGTTGGCCTTAAACTCACTTTGTACCCAGGCTGATCTTGAACTTGCAACAATGCTCCTGCCTCAGCCTCCCAAGTGCTGGGATTACAGGCGTGCACCACCACACGGGCTTCATGACCTCTTTGGAGGAGACTGGGCTCTGGGCTCTGGCCTTGCCCCTGGGGGGTCCCTGCCTGCTGCCTGCCTCCTGGCACTGTGAGATCACTGGCTCCTAGCGCAGAGTGAAGAGGAGCCCCATAGCAGACAGTGGCGGGAGATGCTCCTAACTAACTGGCTATTTCCGGTGGGCGGGTGTGGGGACTGTCTCAGGGCTGCTGTCAGCCCTTGCTCCTTCTCAGTCTCCGCCCCTCCCTCTGCTCCTGGGTCTCCCTGGTTTCCCTCTCTGGGAAGTTTCACCTCCTCCCACCCCTGTGGCTTCCTCAGTGCTGCCCCCTCCAGTCCTCACTTTCCCTCTGCAGCCTTTGCTGACCCTTGACCCTGCGAGGGAGGAGGGCACTCTTTGCCCTTGACCTTTGGGAGTCAGACTGTAAACCACCTGGTCTTTGCCGCCTGCAGTGGCTTCACCGGCCGGCTGAGGAGCTGCTTTCTCCTAGGTCTCCGAGTGGCGTCCAGGGTCATTCCACGCCTTCTTCTTCGCACCTGAGGAGACTGGAAGGAGGCTCAGCCCGGCCTGGGTTGCAGACTCAGCCCACCTCCATCATTTTTCTCGCCATTCTGCTGTCTTGGGAAGTTTAAAGTCACATCCCATCCCCACGGTCGCCAGTGGTGACCATGGCCCATCACTGGCCCTCTAGGAGCCCGGTCTTCGATCTGGGAGAGTCGCCTACCTTCCCTTCGCATAGCAGTGGTGGATATTTCAAAGCAGCCGGAAAGCTCTTTCTAGGGGACGTGAACTTAGCAAGGCCACCGAGGGCTTGTACCGAGTCGAACCTCACACACACTCTGCCGAGGAGAGCGGGACACCCTCTGAGCTCCAGGTCCCTTCGTGGTCACCTCTGTGGTGCTTTGTCTGAGTGTTTGGGAGCTCGGATGCTGCTCCCGGAAGGAAGGGTGTTCTCACAGAGAGGTCTCTGCAAGGAGGCCACGCAAACCAGGCGGGGGTTTGGGGAATGGCAGGGACTTCCTGGCTGGTCGAAGGAGGGTGGGACAATGCCATCGAGGCTGAGAGACAGGAGGGCCCCATGTTGGTGAGTCGCGTGGAGCTCACACTTTCATCGGCAGTCACTGAGGAGGTGGTGAAGGCACTGTGAACTGGGATGGCAGTGGGGACAGTCACCACTCTGCTTCCCGCTGGCTAGTGCTTACTAAGTGCTGTTTCTACATTAACTCCGAATACAACTGTAAGTAAGTGTGTGTGAGTGTGTGTGTATACAATCTTTGTTCTCCTTTTATACTTGAGGAAGCTAAAGTTCAGAGATGTTTAGTAACCTACCCACCACCTTACAGATGGCCTATGGACAATCCAGACTGCAGTCCGGGCTGTCTGACCCCGAGGACCACTGCGGACATTACAGGTTCTCCTTGGTCACCTGAGCTGGGGGTTACTTTGATTTTTTTCAGTTTCCCTTTTAGAAAGGTGATTCTAAGAGAATGAGAGGAGGAGAGACTGGACACAGAGGCTATTTGGATGCCCTGTTCTTGGTAACTGTAGTGGTTGGCTGTCACCTGAGTGGGATGACTTTGGAGTCTGACAAATTTGAGAGGCTTTGAGATACTAGAGAGTAGTATATTCATTCACAACATCCATTTTATTATGTGTATATCAAGATTATTCAATGTGCTCTGAGAGGTACCAGGTCCAGAGATGGCCAGGTCTGAGGTGGGGAGTCATTGGGAGGGGTCTGGGGTCCCCAGAGTCTGAGAGGGGGCAGAATCAGGTGTGATGTCACCACACAAGAAGCTGTCACCTCACCTCGGTGAGAATCACTGCCCAGCAGGACCTGAGGGAAGATGGCTGGAAAGTTACACCCTCATCCTACAGGGGTAGAGGGCCAGTTCCCTCCTGGCTGCCACCGGCTCCCTTTTGGCTCTGGGTGAGGTTTGCTTTGGCTTTTATTCCCCCATTAATTACCCTTGCAGGTAATTCTGTAAATGTCAGTAATGGCCAGGAGTTAATTTCTCTCTCTCTGCCTTCCTCATTTCTTGTATTTTTTTCTTTAATGGGCCATCCAAGCTTGTTGGAATGTTTACCAAAGCAGGATAGTTAGAGATGTAAATAAATGAATTTCCCTTATCTGAGGGATCTGGAGATGGAATTAAGGCGAGAGGAGTAATTTACAGGTGAATAATTACTTGGAAACCTCAGCAGCGAGATTGCTGGGGTTCTCTAATTATTTTCCCTCTCCCAATTTTCTCTTCTTTGAACTGCTAGCACAGGGGTGTATGGGGGTGGGATGGGGAGCTGGAGATGTTATTTTGGATTTCCCCTCACGATTGCAAAATGCATTTTGGGGAGGACCTCACCAGGGTGCAGGGCTGGTCAGTGGAACCTTTGGTGAGTGGCAGGGCATTTTCACATGATGACTTCATTTGGATTGTCTCCTGCTTGCTTTGAGGGGGACGGAATTGCTGCTCCCATTTACTGATGGAGAAACTGAGGATCTTGGGGTGAGGTCATTCCCCATGAGCCACACGAGGAATAAATTGCAGGCCGTGGCTCTGACCCAGGTTTCAGACTCTCCCCCTGCCCGAGAGCTACCATCTCCCTTCCCTAGGAGTTTCTTGCTCCCTCCAAGCACCCCAGCCCTACTGTTTTTCCTCTCCAGTGAAGCCCAAATGCTCCTTTGCGAACAACCTGCTCCGTCCTCCCTGTAAGCTGGTGGCTGCGCCCCTTCCTTGCGCAGCTCATTTTCCATTTTAAGATTTCCTGTTTGAACTAAAGGGCAAAGATCTCAGCAGTATCAGCCTGGAGCCGGGCTTCTGTGTGTATAAAGGGGAGCCCTGGCCCCTGCCCTCTGTTTGTCCACTGGCCTTATCGACAGAGCCCAAGTCCCAAGTTCAGAGGCTCTAGTTCCTTCCCGATTTGCTGGGTAAAGTCCAGCCCTTCCGTGCAGGCGGCCAGGGCGGGTGGCCAGCCTGGAGCCAGTGGTCATTTATGGCCGGGCAGTGTTTCCGTCCTGCTTGGCAAGCTGCTGGCTGTAGCTGACAGTCATGGACAGACCTGAGGACTCAGGGGTACCTTTTCACCTTTTCTCTTTTTCCTTTGCTCCAGGCTGACTCAACCAGGGAGGAGCACTGTGCCCCCCAAACACCCTTGCAACGTCAGAGCTGTTTTTGGAATCAGGCTGGTCTTCTAGGCTGGCACACTGTTTCCACTTACACAAATCTTCGTGCACAATCACACACACGCTGCAGGTAAAACCAGCCACCTCCAAGCCAAGTCCTTTCCCAGAGACACTTAACTGGTGCCTTGTTTTATGGGGGATAATAGGAACTGTGTCATTGCTGGAATGTTGGTTCCAAGTGTCTTTCATCTCTTGTGTCTGACCTGATCTGCAGGACAGTCAGGAGTCATCCAGATGGTTATCATCACGCATTGCGGGGGCAACTGGAGCCCAGAATCAATGGCTTCATGGAAGGAATCTGCAGAGTTCCCACCTGCTAGGGCCTAAGGGTTCAAGGGTGACTTGGGCATGGCCCCCAGAAAGTCAGTGACTGTAAGGCAGAGTGCAGAATGCCAGAAGAGCACCTGGGGTGCTGTGGGAGCAGGCAGTCAGGTGCAGGATGAATGCTTTCACAAGATTTGTCCAGTGTGCCTGTGAAGCAGGAGAAAGGCTGTGTCCAGTGGCTCTGTCCCACCTTCTAGTCTAGGCACCTGCTGTGCCCCCGGGTGACATCAGGTCCCTCTCTAGTGGAATGTTGGCCCTACTGACACAGAGGAAGCACTTCATCTGTTTTGTGAACTGCTTTATCTCCTGGTCCTAAAATAGAATCTGGCCCAAGGCACTTGATAAATATTTGCTGTGGAATGAATAGACACATATACATGTGTACACACACACACACACACACATGCACACACACATGCACGCACACACGCACCTGCACCAGTTTGCCCCTCTATATCTTGGAAATACAGAATTCACAAACCAAAGGAAGTTTCAAGAATAGTGCCCATTGCTAGTTGGGGACAGAGACAGAGCCAGAGCCATGGAGACCTGATTCTAGGTTTCATATGCATGCCCTAAAACCATGGGACCAGGCACTGGGACACCGAAGTTCTGTTCTCATTGACAACATTTCCCAGTTTCGTGTGACCCTGTTTTTCTCTACTGCAAACTTCAGAGGCCCCCTTGGCTGACCTCAGGCAGCCCCTTTCCCACCCCACATTAAGTCTGTCTGGGAATAGTCAAAGAGGTGCGACACTGGACTGTCTCCCAGTGGAGGAGACTCCTCTCTCAGTCTGAGAAGAAGCCTTCTGTATGGTCTCCCTGGCCAGCCCTGGTGGCCAGGAAGATTCCTGGCCTGTGGTCACAGCAGCTCTGGGCTCCTGCTGGCTCCCTGCCCTACCTGATGCTGGGATGGGTAGACCAATGGCTGCCCAGCTGCCCCATGACCCTGCCTCCTCTGGGCCCCACCTCTCCATTTGCTGCATCAGGATAAGATGCCTGGGACCCGGGAGCCTGGGGTCGCAGGGCGTGATGACCCTGGGCTTCGGTCGCCTCGGGACCATGCCAAGTCCTGACCTGGGGTTGCCCTCTGTCCTCCTCCTCCCTCTCAGGCGGCTGCTCACCTGTGGCATGGTGAGCAGGATTTCTCTTGAGTCTCGGAGACAGAGACTCCGGCTTTGCTGTGAAAGGTCCTTGCTGGGCCCTAGTCTGCAGCTGGCCTCCTTCCCGGGAGGGGTGCTCAGCGTTCTGGGGGAACCGTCTCCATCAGCATGCCCTGCTAGCCGGCTGCCCCCGTCAGCTTTCCTCCATGGTGCCCATTTCCTTTCTAATCATTCACCTCTCCTTCCCCACCAGGTGGTCTTTTTCTGTTCCATCTCCCAAGGAGAGAACTGGTTCAGGGAGTGTGAAGTTAGAAAGAACAGGGATCCTTCAAACCCCTGCCCTGGGACAAACCAGCAGTGTGACTTGAGTCTCAGGTTTTTCATCTACAAAATAATTATTTCTTCCCAGGCTTGTTAGGGAGATACTAAGAGATAATATATGTAAAGCTCTGGGCAGGAGGGAACAATACTATAGAATTAACTGTGTGCTAGGTACTCTTCCAGGCATTCCCTGGCACTAGCGGGCAGGTGCTATGTATTTATTGCTCTCATGCTGCAGGTAGGTTATATCGTGGTCCAAGGTCAGATATTGTGGGGGGGCAGAGCTGGGTTCATGTGCCCAGGCCCCTGCCGCCCGTGGAGCCGTGTGTCTGCTGAGCGTCCCTCTTGGCTGCATCTGAGTGCTGCTAGCTGTGTGCTTCAGCAGGACTCTTCCCGAAGCTGTGGTGGGTTTTGTCTGCTCCTCACTTTCCCTTCCTACCCTGTCACTCACCTTCCACACATCTCAGGCTGGCGATCTGGCTGCATTTTCTAGTTGTACACCCAGAGATGGGGGCATAGAACTTCAGGCCAGAGTGTTTTTGTGGGGAGGAGGGCACTGGGAATAGAACTCAGGACTTAGCACTTGTCAGGCAGGCGCTGTGCCACTGAGCTCTATCCCTGGTCCCTCGTGCCAGTGTTTTGTTAAGAGGTGTAAGCTAACATTGCACCTTTCTATTTTGGGGTCTGCCATTTGCTATTTAAAAGGTTAGAGAATATGGCTTTGGAGACCTTAGCAAGATGGGTCAGTTTACAAGCAGACTTTCACCCCCAGATCCTGAAGGCTAAGTCTGCCTGGGTAGTGGGCAAGGGGTCCTCTGCCTCTGCTCCTGCAGGTCCCCATCTCCGTGGCCAGGCTTGACAGGGTGGGGAGGGCGGGAGCAGTTCTGGACTCTCCGCTGCCCGCCTCCTCCCTTTCACATTTCTTTCCTGTGTTTAGAACTCCAGGAGCGAGGTGGCCGTGCGGGCCTGGGCGGCTGTCCTTCTCACATCTAGCACAGGGGCCCTTGAAGGGGGCCGTCACAGGAAGTTTGGGGCCATATTGGGCCAGGGGTTCAAGCACAGGACAGGAGACAGGTGATGTGCCAGGGACATGCCAGGAAGGCAGTGTCCCCTGTGATCTCACAGACCAAGGGCTCCTATTGGGTAGAGCTGGGAGACAGCGCCGTGGGACACACTCATTCCTGGAACCCAGAGCCTTGGTGTCGCCGCTGGCTCTGCCTTGGAGCTGCTGCGAGGTCTGCAGTGAGGCTTTTCCCTGGGACTCACCTGTCCCAGGTGCACAGACGCGGTCTCCATGGACCTCACCTCCAGCTGTAGAGAGGTGGATCCAGGCTCAGCCAACTGTTCCCATTCCTGTGCTAGGGGTCAGGATATGGGGCAGACCTGGGCACAGGGAGCTCTCTCTCTCTCTCTCTCTCTCTCTCTCTCTCTTCTGTTTCCCTAATCACCTAGTTTTTTTCTCTAAGACCCACTGCCAAAAAAAAAAAAAGGGCGGTTTCCCCTGGCTTTCTGCTTCTGACTTGGTGGGAAAGGAAATCAGGCAGAGGAGGAGGCTGCTTACCTAGAACGGAGGTGAGGTAGGAAGAGGGAACCTCAGTTCTAAGGTGACATCTATCGTTAGCCACATTCTCACTCCAGGGGGAAGGAAAGGAGTGAGTCATCGTGCATGTCCATGGTGATTTGTACCCAAACTTCAGAAATGTGAAAAGAATAGGTGTGTTAGGGCTGAGGAAATATGGTATTTACTTAGAAATGAAAATCGATTGCCTTTAACTTATGATAAGATAATTATGTTCCTCTGAGTCATTGTCATGCATTTATGTTCATAAACCTCCCTCATTAAGTAGTAAGGGTATGTGTTTTATCTTAATTCATTTTTTATAGGGCTGTGAATTCCTGCATTTATCTACCTTTGTTTTCCTGTGTAGACACAGGCTGCCTGGCCGCACAGAGGTGAGATAACTTAATATCTAGCAACTGTGTTTCTGGAAACCGGCCTGAGGCTGAAGTGGACTTGTGTTTTACTTCCTACTGCCTGATGGTGGAACTTGAGATGATTTACTTTTTTCTGCTTGTCTCTGAATTTTCATCTGCACAGCAAGTTCATATATTACATCTCTCACAGGATTATTGAATGGGTTAAATGAGCTATTGCTACACCACCTCTGTGCCTGAAGGTGGCATTTCCAAAGCCATGCATGGCCTTAGCCACTCCTTTATACTGCTTAGGCATGGTCACATCAGCATGAGTTGGTTCAAGGGTGACACTGTGATTTTCTGAGAAAAGGCAGAGAAAGTCTCTGGAGAATGGAGCTAATTCAGAGGGACTCTGAGACCTCATTGCCTGGATTCAAATGCTGCTTAGCAACTCACTGACTTCCGGACTCAGAACATGTCGTCTTATAATTCTTTAAGCCTGCATTTCTTCATCTGAAAAATGAGTCTCTTAATAGTATTTTCCCAGCCTCACGTAATTATGCTCACCTGTAGTCCCTGTGTCCAGAAGGCTAAGGTTGAGGCAGGAGAATTGTGAGTTCGAGGCCAGCCTGGGCTCCACAGTGAGTTCAAGTCCAGTCTGAACTACACATAAGACTCAGTCTAAAAAAAAAAGCATCTGATAAAAGTGAATGTGAGAATTCAGTGAGAATGTCAAATGCGTGTCCAAAGCCAGACACATCAATAGGCCCAGCTGCTCTGGAGGCCGAGGTAGGAGGATTGCATGAACCCAGGAGTTCAAGGCCAGTCTGCGCAACACAGTGAGACCCAGTTTGTGAAAAAAAATTTTTAGTAAAAATAACAGCTCTATGGTTGTATTTTTAAAAATAAAAACACCGCCATACCATGTCCTACGGTATTATACACACATCAGCTCTGATGACCTTGCAGTAATGGAAAGGACAGGTATGTAGGGGTGTACACCTGTAATACTAGCACTGTGGGAGGCTGAGGCAGGAGGATAGTGGATTTAAGGCCACCCTGGGCAACTTAGTGAGACTTTGTCTCAAAATAAAAAAAAAAAAAATTAAAAGGACTGGGCTTGTAGTTCAGAGCAAAAGGCTTGGATGCGAATCCCCAGCCCTGGGGATCATTCACTTCATGTGGCAGATGAAGAAGCTGTGGAATGCCCTGGGGTGAGTGCTGAAGGGGAGAGGAGAGGTGACAGTCTCTAGGCCAGCACTCCTTCCCTGCCCCTCTGCAGTACTCCGGAATTCTGGCGGGAATCCAGCTCTCCTGTGACCCGCGGCTTCTTGCCACTCACTCTCAAGCGAGGATCCAGGGTGCTTCTGGAAGTCTCACTGAGTTTCCTTCTCCAGAAACTCCAGAGGCACTTGGATTGCTTTATGGTCATTACCATGGGAAGGACCAAAAGCATTGGGCTCTCACCCTGCATCTCTGCTGGCTCCCTGGCTGGTCGTAGATCCCTCTGCCTCTGGGCTGATGCTGGGCTAGATGCTTGCATGCATCTGACACCAGAGGGTCCTTTGAGAGCTCCAAAGGCCTCTCCAGGGTCTGTTCTGTGGGCATCCTGGGGCAGAACTCTGTGATTGCTGGGGCCATCCCGAGGGCGGTCATTCGCTGTTGGTAGTCTCTCCTTGGGCAGGCTGCACGTGGCAGTTTGAAATAGTCCCTTGCAAGGGCTGCTGAAACCCTCTTTCATCTCCAACGGTCAGGAGTAGGCAGGGCAGCACCATTTGGTATTCTCACTTATTTTCCCAGCATCCCAAAGGACTTATTTATATTAGCTCTGTTGGTCCTCATGAGAACTCTGCAGTGCAGATGTTCCTGTCCAGTCTGTAGGGACAGTCACTGAGGAACTTCACCGTGTGTGATTGTAAAGACCGTGGGCCTGGGAGTGGGACTTCTCGGGTTCAGACACAGACTCTTCCATTAACTACTGAGTGATGTGGGCACTTGGCATCAAGTAAGCAGAGCCTGAGAATACTTTCCTATCACATGGGAAGAAGGGTATGGCCAGCATCCCTGGGTGATGGTGAGGACTCCATACCTGTTGATGGTGGCAGAAGGCTGATGCTGTTGGAGAAAATCGACTAGAGAGGCAGGATCCAGATATGCCTGCATTGAAAGTTGCTTTTTTTTTTTTTCTTATTTGAGACAGGGTCTCACTATATAGTTCAGGCTGTCCTCAAACTCAGGCCAGTCCTGCTTCAGCCTCCCGAGTGCTAGGATTACAGGTGTGTGTCACCACACCTGGCCTTGTTTTGTTTTGCTTTTACTTTTATCATCACAGGTTAATTCTTACAGCCTCAGTAGTGCAGGGGTTCAGGGAAATAAATGCATTGGCTCATGCCGTTGACAAGAAAATTATGTGGATTTATTTGCTACTTCTGTCAATTCTTTTAGGAATGCCTGATCTTCTAGAGGGAGAGAAATGAAGAATGAGCATTCCAGCCTGGAGGAGTAGACCATAACCAGCAAGTCTTTCAGGAGGGAATGGAAATCACCTTTGGGTACCTGCTGTTTGGCTAGTACACAGCCAGGTGTTCCCCTGGTTGAATTGGTACTCCAGTTCTCCCCATTATTCTGCCTGAGGACTCAGAGGGCTGGTGGCACTTGTCTAAGGTCACACACAAAGAAGTGGCAGCATGATGATCTGGTCTTTTTTTTTTTTTTTTGGTTCTGGAGATGGAACTTAGGACCTCACACTTGCTAGGCAGGCACTTATGTTGCTGAGCTAAACTCCTGGTCCTGATCTGGTCTTCTTGGTCTTATTTCAGTTCTGTGAACACACCAAGACCTTTTTGGTCTTATGCTTTTTTTTTTAGTCACGTTCTGGCCCAAGCTCACGGCAGTCCTCCCACATCAGCCTCCTGAGTGCGGCCCCACGCTTTTTTTTTTTCCCCAAGCATTTTGCACACCCTGGTCTCTCTGCCTAGACTTCCTTTCACTTTGGGCATTCATTTAAATTCTAAAAAAATGCTCTTCGTGAGCTTTGTATTTTGATTCAGAGTCTCATCACACTTGGGATTATTAACTTATCTAACTTAAAACTGTTTTGATGGATTTTCCTAATCATAAGTGTAAAGAGAGCAAGGCACGATTTAGCATTATGGGACCTGCACCTAGAACAATGCTTGGCATTTAGTAGGTACTTAATACTTTACCAGTGTAAAAGTAAGTGCTCCATTCTAACCCAGATTCCCATAAGAATTGATGTAACAACTTCATTAAAGATAACAGTTTCATTCCACACTGTCCATCAATTTAAAGTGCAGAATTAAAATAGTTTTTAGCGTATTCACAGTTGCACATTCTCATCATCCCGGAAGGAAGCCCTGTGCCCAGTGGCACTCACCTCTTCCTTCCCTCACCCTGCACCCCTGCGGTCCGATCTCCTCCAGGTCTGTTGGTTGGCCTAGTCCAGCCATTCGGCACAGCTAGAGTCACATCGCACACCTATTAGTGGTGTGCCTGGCAGGGGTGTGTTAGGCTATTGTGAACAGTGCTGCTGTGAACATTCATGTTTGGAGTTTTCGTGCGGACATACAGTTTCATATGTCTTGGCTGTGTAACTTCGCCTTGCTTTCTGACTTTTCCCAGCCAACTACATAAGGCTCTCCCCGTGGCAGAGTCCGACCTCTGGGAGGAGCTGATCTGCCCTGGCTCCTCTTCCCCCTGGCCTGACTCAGGCTTTATGCTCTGAGGACTCCGCTGAGCATGCTGGGGCCCAGGAACCGAGGCTTTCTGGCAGGTGGCTGGGCGGACCTGCTGTCCTCTCTCTCTCTCCTCTCTCTCCTCCTCTCTCTCCTCGCCTCTCCACTGGGGCTCACCACTTTCAATAGCACCTCACCTTTCATCTTTACAGAGAGCACAGGGATCAAAATGCCTCACTAGCTCACAGACAAAGACAGACACGGTGCGTTAATGATTAACACCATAATGTTATTGGCCTGCACAATCTGCTGCCTGTGGGGCAGTGACGTCCAGCTACCTCATGCTCTAGACCTCAGGGGAAGATGGTTTAACACCGATCATTCCTGCCTAGGAGAGTCCTTGTATATTAGGTGCGATCAGAAACTGCAGTGAATGATTGCATTAAGATTTATTATGGTGAAAGACACGTTACAGTGGCCTCCCCTTGTTTTGAACACACGTACAGGCAGCGTTCCGGCCCCTTTCTGGAGCAGTTCTGGAAGTCCTCTTTTGGATGTCTTTCATCATGCTATCTTGGCTGCCTTGATGCCTGAATTGATCCAAAATGTTTATCTTTCACAGTCATTTTGACTCGGGAAGGACCGGAAGTTGCACAGTGCCAGATCCAACGAATCAGATTGAGGAGAACTCACTGGCATGTTGTTATGGGCACCGTCCTCTCCAGGGGCTGGCATTCAGTAGCAGCGTCCCCGTACTTTTTATCACACTTGGCAAAGACATGTATGAAAGAAGACTTCCAGAACTGCTTTAGAAAGTGGCAGGGACTGTGGGGAAGTGCGTTGGGAGCAGGAGGGAGTATTTTGAGGGGCATGAGTGGCAATGTGTCTTTAACTGTAACAACTTAAAAAATTTAAATAGTCAACGCTTTTTCATTTGTCCCTTTTATTCCCTCTGCCATGGGGGTTCTGCATGGCATGTTCTGGGCCATTCTGAAACTTCTCACCATAATCCAGACTGCATGAGCCTTTTTTTAAACCTGCCCCGGGTGCTCTATGAAGCACTTTCCATTTGTTACTTCAGTTTTCAGCCACCCACCAAAGCAACTGTTACTATCTCTGTTTTACAGTTAGGGGAGCTAAATTCAAGCAATACTTTCTGGTCCCCACCTATGAATGGAATCCTCAAGATGCCTAAAAAATATGGAAGTGAAAGGTAACTACCACTGAACCAGCAGTTCACCTTCTCTACTCTTCCTTTCAGGGCTTATTTTCCTTCTTTCTGCTTTTTTTGTTTAGATGTTAGCTTGTTTGTTTTGAGAGAAAGTTTCACTATGTAGTTCAGGCTGGCCTTAAACTCACTACATAGCCCAGGTTGATTTTGAACTCAGCAATCCTCCTGCCTCAGCTTCCCGAGTGCTGAGATTACAGGCATGTGTCGCCACACCCAGCTTCATTTTACTTTTCCTATAGAATCCTCTTACCTCTTAATTCTGCTTCCTTCCCTCACTCTTTCATTGGAATTCTCCTTAGTGTATCTAGAACAGACCCATTACGGTTCACTAGTCGGCCTTTCATTCTAGAGTTGCTTCACTCAGTTGCTCATTCAGTCATTCGCTCCAGGCTTATTTGGGGAGCTCCTTCTGTGCCGAGCACCCAGCTGCATGGTGCACACTGTGGTCTAGGTCTTCAGCACCCTCATAATCCTAATGAAGGGGGCAGACCAGCCAGTAAGTGCTTTCTAGCTCCTTCAGAGACAGTCACAAGAGACCATTACTAAGTGGAAAGCCCTGGAGGAATCATGAAGAGCCTCCCAGGGAAGGCGCTGTTGGCAGGTGGGAGCTGAAGCCAAATTGGGAATTTATTGATTTCTTATGAATTCCTAGTTAGTAGTGTTGACCGACCTGCTCCTGGTTCCCTTCCACAGGCAGATGACCTCCGTGTCACATGCTTGGCCTTACCTGACAGTAGCTCTTGAGACCAGGGTTTGAGCATGGACCCCAGAGCTGATCCTTGGGTAGGCTGGGGATCACTGCTTGCTAGCCTGGCCTGTAAAGGTGGGCTCCGCCAGACAGATGCTTTTTTCAGGAAGCTGGACTTGGGATCTGAGAGAGAGATGTAGCTAGTGAGGGAGCTACGTTTGCACAGCTGCAAGGTAGAATCGAAGATGGGAGGGCACAGTGATTGTGTGTGAGAGGAGATCTAGAAACATGAGCAGTAGGTGGAGGAAACAAGAGATTTCAGAGAAAAGAAACGGATGTTACGCAGGGGCGCGCACGCGGGCGCACACACACACACACACACACACACGCACACACGCACACACACACGCAGTGCGCTCAAGCCCTTCCTGCATTGGTAGTGGATTTCCAGTCTTGAGAGTGGCCTCTACTTCTCTTCCTCTCTTGGCATGTCTGTGGGAGACCATGAATAGCCCTACTATGTATCGTCCTCTTTAAAAATGGGCTTGAATGATTCGAGGCTTTAACCATACTCTGTTCCAAAAAAGTTTTCAGGCAGGGCAGGGGTTTTTCGGCTAAGTAAGGAAGAGGTCATGGTAGAATGTTCTAGAAAGGTACAGTGTAGCTGGGCCTAGGTTCAGTGATGGAGATGGTGGAGCCAGACACGAGGGCTTTGAAATGAGTCCTTTTATTCCTGGCTGCTTTTTATAGAGTTCTCACCAAAGGCATCTTATCTCAGCCCCACTCTTGGCAGGTACAAAGCTAGGGGAGATGTTTCTTATAAGCCTCCCCTTTTGCACAGCCCCCTGTTGCCAGCATGCTTTCTGCTATCAGCGGCTGGGAGGTTTCATGGTTCTCGTTTATCATTGAACTGGAGTGTGTTCCTGCCTGGCCTCTTCTCATCGCGGCTGACCTTGGGCAAGTGACTCACTGCGTTTCATTCTCTACACCTGTAAAATGGGGGTAGTTACACCTGCCCTGCTGCCTTCTGGGGGAGAGCTTTTCCATTGTTCTGTGGGAGAATCACTAAGGTTTTTTTGTTTTTTACTTCAATATACTTTAATGTGTTCATTTGTCTGTATTTAAAACCTTCATGTCCATCACAGACCAATACTGACATGCAGCACATGTCCTGTGCAATCTGAGTTCACTTAAACCCCATCTGGTCTTGACGCAGCTCCATGAAAAGAGTCTGCTAATCCGTATGTCAATGTCACTGCACTGACAGATCATTAGAGAGGTTTCTGGCCTCTCACTTTCACTGTTACACTTCTGTGAACCGGAAATAGTGGTGTGGCCTGGCACAGACCCTCCAATGGACTTGGAGTGACACCGCCTTAGCACTCCTATAAAATCAAATCAGAGCACAGGGTGCTTCATATGTGACTTGTGTATGTGCCCATGTTTATGGGGCCGTAATGAGATGCCGATCTCATGTTTCCTGAATGTTTTAAAACTCTAGTTCTTCTGGTTATAGTCCTACACTGACAGTGTTTTCTGGTCACTGGTGTGTTCCTTTCCTTTCCTATTACTTGTGATTTGACTCTCTTCTGGGCTGGAAGAAAATATGCCTGCATGTAAAGACTAGGATTTTTGAGTCGGGCAGTGTTTTTTTTTTTTTTTTTGTACTGGGAATCGAACTCAGGACTTTGCACTTTCCAGGCAGACCCTTATGCTGCTGAGCTATATTCCCAACCCTAAGCTGAGCTGTCTTGCACTAGAATCTTGGCTCGGTACTTTCTAGCCATGGGATGCCTCAGTTTCCCCATTTATAACAAAGTACCTATAATACCTAGTTGGCAGTTACTGTGAGAATTAGTGATCGAGGTATAAGGACAAACCCACTGTCTAATAGGTACTCCACCGAGTAGGTACCCTCATTCTCGGGCATCTCTCCCCCATCTTGTATCTGCTGAGATCTGGAAGATGAGGGCAGGAAGTGGCAAGGACAGGGAAATAAGCTGTGGTGACAGAAGTGTCACAAGTCAAGTAAACCCATTCCCCACTCTTTTCTGAGGCCTGGAAGGGGGTATGTTTGCAGACACCATGGATAACCCAAGGGCTAAAGTCTTTTTCTTCTATAATCTTTCTACCTGAAGGGCCTTTGGAGCCCAAACAGCCAGAGTACCCTGGAAGTCACCTGCTGGACTCTTCCCTGCTGACCATCCCCTAGTTTGGCATGAAGGTGTCTCTGCTACTGCTCAGGAGTGAATCCTGATTAATCAGTCTTGAGAATCTCACATTCTCTTACCTGTAATGGATTTTGGGGTGGGTGTGTGATCACATATGTAAGGGAGCAGCTGATGAGAGGCAGCTGGAAAAGATTTCTTTAACTCTTCATCAGAAGGAAGAGAATATTCAGTCTCTATTCTACCTCTGTTTTTCTGTCTGGATATGATGCCAGAAACTGTGGCTGTGTCCTTCTGACCGTGAGGGAACCAGTCTGGGAACAAAGTTGACACACTGGGATGTGAAGAGAGAGCATTGATGGAGTTGTTGAAGTCACTCTACCTCTGGCCTTCATGTTTCATGAACTAAGGAAAATGAATTGGTAATCATTGTGCTGGGCTTCTATGTCAGAATCCTCAGATCAAATTTGAGGAAACGGGTTTTCTGGTACCGCAGGGTAGAAAAGCAGAGTGATATTTGGGAGTTCCTGTAAATGTAAATTCCATTTTATTTCTGCATTGAGGAAATGGACTCTCACGTTGCATTTAAATACTCGCTTCAAACAGAAGCCCTAGATGTTAGGGTAAGTTCTTCTAGTTTAGTGACTTGAGCCATGACTGAGAATAGGAAGGCACTAAGCCCTTTGGGTCTCATCAGATGCCTGGGAGAAACCAAAGACATGATCTGCACCTGCTCCGTGTGGTCACTTGGAATTCATTGGATAATTAAATTGAGAATTTAAAAGATAATACAATAGGGATTCATTGTAGCAAGTACTTACATATAGTGTGTATATGTGTAGCCTCTTCTGTAACTTACTGAAACCCTCCTAGTTGCTGTGTTTGAGGCAGTAGTTTTAATAGAGTAACAAATGTTATTGGTTCCTAACTGGGCATCCATTCAGCTTTATGACCCACCCTAATGATAGTGGTGACAATTCTCAGTACTTTTGTGCAAGTCCCAATGTACTTGTGTCCTTATTTTAGTCAAGCATCGTAGAAGAGAATATACAGTAGATCTGTCTGCAGGCCCGAGCTTGTGCAGCTGGACCAGGGTACCATGTCAGGCACTGAGGAGGCTGTGGGCTTGTGATCTCTGGGGGAAGCAAAGATGTGACATGGGGAAATAAATCTGCTTTTGTATCACAAACTAGCAGCTAGCACCACTGTGGTATCAGTCGTCTTAGCCCACGTATCTTCATTTCTATTTTTCCTGAACTTGTAAGAGAACCTTGATTAACTATGCTTCTGTTTTCTTGTTCTTGCATGTTGAGTTCTCATCCTGGTGGTGGTTGAATTAGGATGGAGAGAGGGGCTGTTGAAGATGGGGAGTGGAAATTTTGGCAAAGTGTAGACACACTGTCCATTTTTTCTCCCTTCAGGCTCAGCTGACGGAAACCAGGTGGGCAGGTGGGTGGGGTGATGGCGTGAGGTGTGCTGGGTCTTGTTATAGGAGTGTGCACAGGGCAGGAGGCAGGACTGCACCTCGCAGTGCCAAGCTGGGCTGAGGCAAGGGGTGTGGGCTCTCAGTATGTGGGTTACAAGGTCCATCTGGACGGTTGCTCATTCTTTTCTGTGTATTTTACCATTGCTGTTTCTACCATGTAATTGAGAGTTTGTCATAGTTCTTTTGTTTTCTTTCTTTTTTAAATGTTTTTAAGATAGGGTCTCATAGGCCAGGGATTTAGCTCAACAGCATAAGCACCTGCCTGGCAAGCATGAAGTTGTGAGGTTGATCCCTGATACCCGCCCCGCCCCCCCAAATAGGGTCTCACTATGTCATCCAAATTGGCCTTGAACTCTATGTGGCCTCGAATTTACATTCTTTCTGCCTCAGCCTCCCAAGTGCTGGGGTTACTGGTGTGTGTCACCACACCCAGCTTCAGTTTGTGATGTTTTCATTCAATCCAACATTTATTTATTGGTCCGGACTTAGTGAGAAATAGAAGGAGCATGGAAAAGAATCAGGACTCGTGAGCTGGCTGGGGAGGACTGACAGATTGGCAGACTCTAAACTCAGAGTCTAAGTAAGTGTTCGTATAGTGAGATACCGAGGAGCTGAGGGAGCAGAGATGGGACCATGAGAGGACATGATGTTTTAGGGGACATTTGGGCCTTCAGTGTGGCTGGAGAAGAGTGTCTGTCTTGTGTAGGCTGCTGTGTTATATCACTATTGTCTGGGTGGCTTAAAAATGCCAGACACTCATTTCTCTTGTGCTGGGGCCAGAGTCCGGGGCAGGGGGACAGCGAGGCAGGGCTTTTGGGACGCTCTTCCAGGCTGTGGACTTTTCACTGTATCTTCCCACAGTGGAGGGAAGATGAGTGAGAGCTCTGCTGGTTCCTTTTATAAAGCACACTGTTTTAGTTTCTTTAGGCTGCTATAACAAAACACCATGAGGCGGGTAGGTTATAAACAGCAGAAACCTATTTCTCATAGTCCTGGAGACTGGAAGGTCCGATAGCAAGCCCCTGGCACACTGCATGTCTGAGAAGGGATGTTTTCTGGTTTCTTGGTGGCCCTTCTTGCAGTGAGTCTGTGTTACAGTGTGGGACACAAACTCTCCAGGGTGTAATTTATAAGGGCACTGATTACCCACTGTGGGCGCTGCCATCACCCGGGAGGCTAGGAAGTTGGTTTTAGTTTCCAGCGCTGGTAATTGAACCCAGGGCTTCTCATGTGCTAAGCGTGCACTGTCATTGAACTTACCCAGCCTGATTGGAGAGTTCTGTGCCAGCTCTGTATATGTTTAACATTTTTCCTTTTCTTTCCCGTTTTAAAATTTTTCTCATTTTTTAAATTTCTTAACTGACCTCTGATAGGTCCTCTGTAGTTCTTTTAAAATGCCAGCTGTTGCCACGCTTTTTTTCCCTAATACTGGGGATTGAAACCAGGGTGTTATGCATGCAAGGAAAGTGGTCTGCCATGGAGCTGCACCTCATGCCCCTCCTTTGTTTTTAAATTTTGAGACAGAGTCCTAAATTGCTCAGGCTGGCCTTGAGCTTGCAATCCTCTTGGTTTAGCCTCCTAAGTGGCTGGGGTTACAGGCTGGGTACCCAGCCTCCTCCACTTTCTAAACACGTTCTAGAGCTTGTGCTAATACAAACCCAACACGCATTTCACCCGCGCAATGACCTCATCAGGAAACTCAGCCTCAGAGTTGAAGTAACTTGTCCAAGGTCACACAGCTAGGAAAGGGTGGAGCTGGAATTCAAATATAGACACAGTTTGACTGTAAATCTGCTCCCCTGTTCCCCTGGAGGGAGATGTCCAGGGTCTTGCTGAAGGTTTTGGGGTGAGTGGATGAAAAGCAATAGATAAATGCAAGTGGGCACAGAAGACATCTGATATGTCATCTATCCTGGTCTCCAGGCACGCAGCAGGCCTTCAGAAAGAGGAAGAGGATTTCACTTCTCCAACACAACACCCTGCAGATAGCCAATAAGTGACTGCAAACCACTCGCTATTAAGTGATTTTTTTTTTTTTTTTGATACCTGGGATTGAACTCATACCTTGCCAGGCAGGCGCTGTGCCACTGAGCTAAATCCCTGGTGTATTAAGTGATCTTTTCACGTTACACAGGAATAATTTTTAAAATTCCTTCTCACAGCAGTGAATTTCTTTCCACTTTTCTTTGCCTATTAAAGACCCTTTCCCTGCACTGTTAAGAACAATAAAGGAATAATTGGCACCAACCAGATCAAGAGCTGTTATAACATGAGGCTTAGTTGAAGTTTTTGATCCTCTCATTTCTTTTGCTTAATGAAAATGATGACCAAGGACACTTTGTCTCAACTGCAAAATTGGTGTTGTCACCAGTTCCTCTCACACGTGGGGAAACTAAGGCGTGGTGACCAAGTATATTCCCCAAGGTCATGCAGGTGTGGGGGGGCCTGTCTCATATCTTTGTATTCTGAACTGGGTGCTTCTAACTCGAGGATCCCATTTCAGCTCCCAGCGTCTCTGGGCGGCCGAGGTGGTTTCTCCAGCCCCAGCGTCCGCATGTCTACCCTGAGTCAGCACGTTGCACATTGCCTACTTATTGTCAAATCAACTTGCAAGGAAATGAAAGCACTATAAAAAAAGCCACTTGAATTTATATGCTTTCTACATCACCTGTTTATTTTTGCTCCCTCCCTTCCTGCAGTTATCTATGCGTGTTTAGATTTTGATTACAGGTATATATTCATTTTAAGTCGAGGTACAATCCATACAATATTTTATTCTTTTTATCACTTCATATTATTTGTAATCATTTCCTCAAATCTTGGTAATTTAATTTTTCTGTCTGGATATGCCTGGAGATTTTCTCTCTCTTGTGGAAATACCACTTAAAGGTCTCTGTTTCAGATCATTTTAGCTTATCGTGATGATCTGTATCTCTATTATTATTATAATTTTGTTACTTTATTTTTAATTAATACATAACAACATACATACATGTGGCACAAAGTGATGTTTTAGTATATGTGTACATTGTATAATGCTCAAATTAGGGGAAATATCTCATTGAACAATTTTAACTTCTTTGTGATGAAAACGTTCCATTTTTTAAGCTGGGGGTGGTAGCATATACCTGAGTTCCCAGAACTCTGGGAGGCTGAGGCAGGAGAATTCTAAGTTAGAGCTCAGCCTAGGCAGTTTAGTGATGTAGTAAGACCCCACCATAAAATAAAATAAAATAAAATAAAATAAAATAAAATAAAATAAAATAAAATAAAATAGGTCAGGGGTGTAGCTCAGTGAAAAAGTCCTGGTCTCTACTGGTCCCTAGTACTTAAAAATAAAATCTATTTATCTATCTATCTATCTATCTATCTATCTATCTATCTAAATGGATACCAAGTTGCTTATTCCTTTTTTTACTGTGGTACCTTGTCACACTTATTGGAATAAATTGTCAGCAGAGTGGCTGCTGGGGTGAAGGGTAGTCCACGTGTATTTACTGAGCACCGCAGTTATGCAGTTATGGGGGTGTCTGAGAGGATGAGTTGGCTAGGATGATAGAAGAGGGCCGAGGAGGTGGGGATCAGTTAACCAGGCATAGATTAAGCACTGACTTCCTGTGCAGGGTGTTTAGGTGAATGCTACCTCATGAAATGAGAATAGTGAAAGGGACAATGACTTTTTTTTTTGTCTTTTTGAGACAGGGTCTCACTATACAGTTCAAGCTGGCCTTGAGCTCTCTTTATAACCCAAGTTGGCCTTGAACTTGTGATGATCCTCCCTCCTCAGCCTCCTGAGAGCTGGAGTTTCAGGCCTGCACCACCGTGCCTGGCTTGACATTCTTCTGACTGAAGGGTTGCTGGAAGGTAAAATCAGGATGATCTCTAGTGAGTGATACCTGCTCTCCCTCCGTCTCCATGGAGTCTTTCCTCTCACCCACCCCACTACTGTCACGTTCGTTTCCTTTCTCACTTGGGGAACCTGTGCCCCTGACAGTCGGAGCACGAGCTGCTCTCCACATGGATGCTCTCAGGGTGACTGGCTCGTTTCAGTCCTTACCTCCTTGCTCAGACGGCCCCTTCTCGGGAGCTGCCTGGGCTGGCTATCTAAGTGGGCTCCACCCATTAGTTTTTTTGTTTCTTTGGTTCCAGGAATTGAACTCAGGACCTTGTGCGTGCCAGGCAAGTGCTGTGTCACTGAGCTATATCCCCAGCCCTCACCCATTAGTGTTTACTCCATCATCTGTCTGTCCTAACATTAATCACACTCTGTAACCTTAATAGTTTAACTTTTTATGCTTTGGGTCTCTGCCATTGCCTCCCAGCGGTTTGTAAACCCAGGGAGGATGGAGACTTCATCTGTCCTGTGTGCTGCAGTCTCACTAGCTTTTCACAACCTGGGACATAACCGGTGCTCATTTAAAAGAGCACCTGTTTAGTAAAAAAATGAGTGGGTGTTAGTGTCCTGGGTTTTCCTAGATTGTAATGGAGTCACTGGCTTAAATAGGTTGGATTTAGGCCAAGGGTCCCAAACCCAGGGAAATGAAGACTCTGGAACTAAAGTTTTGATTTCAGAAGTTTCAGTTCCTGGCTCTGCTTTTTTCTACCTTGGATCAGCTAGTGCCAGCAGATCTTCCTGCACTGTTTTTTTCTTCCATAACATCAGTACAAAGGTCCTAACCCAAGGAGGGACCAGTGAGAATGAAAACTGATGTGCCAGAGGGTCAGCTTTGTACTGAGGGCCAGTGCGCAAACATCAGCCTTGCTATTACTCTTCCAGGGTGGGATTCTGAGTCTCATCTGCTTTGTGCCCTTTCCTCTCTCTTCCTTGCGTGTCTTGTGTGTGGTTCCCATTTATATCTGTATTTATTAGTAACATTTATTTGCCAGATACTCATTGAGTAGCTGCATTATCACACCCCAGGGCTATGTTCTGGGTTCTGGTGGTGAACAAGCCTTGTCTGAGGGGTCGCAGGTAGTGTGTGTGTGTGTGTGTGTGTGTGTGTGTAGTAGTAGGGAAAGGGTGGACAAGAATGAAGGAATAATGTCCTTGCCAACTTCGGGTCTTCTCAGAGATTGTTTGGTCTATTTACGCAGAGGTGGGGTCCCCTGGCTTTCAGTGACGCTGGGTGTGTGAAGAGCTGGCAGGTCATCAACTTTAATGTTATTTTCCAATTAAAAAATTAAAATGACCTTCAAAGGCCCAGAATTAAAAACACCAGTAGTGGAGATCACTAGGTTTCTCACTTGGTCTGGACACAATGGCTTGCTTCCGCTTTAGGTCCCCAGAGGCCTAGGGTATTGGGCAACTGCAGGCCAACCCACTGGACTCTTCCTCATTTGGCCAGGACTGAGCTTGCCGAGTGCGAAGAAGCCATTTTCCAGCTCTCAATGTGAACAAACCATATGAAGCCCCTGATTGCATCACTGCCTCCAGGGCTCAGAGGCCTCTCAGCCTGCATCTCAGCTGGGCTGTCTTGATTATTCTTTCGTGTACTTCTGTCTGTTCTCAGAGGGCATGGGCCTGACAGTGTGGTTCAGAGCATTACAGAGGTTTTGTCAAAGGTCACACTGCCTTTCTGTGATGGCTCCAAGGGTGCATGGCCATCTAGGCCTGGCACATTCGTACTCACGGATGCTTTGCTGATTGTCTTTGGGGGAAATGTGTTCCTCGCTGGGGCCACTCTGAAATCTATGTGCTGAGTCATTGATGGCACTCATAATACCTTCTCAGAGCCAGCTGAAAGATGAAGAAGACACTATTCTTCTTTACCCTGGCCCTCTTCTTCTCAGCCCACTCGGTTCGCCTGTGCATAATTGGGTGGTTGCTATTTTAGGCAGATGCATGCTGGGCACTGTGACACCCTACTCCCAAGAGTCTGTGAGGCTGAGGCAGGAGATTCTAGCCCAGCATGGGTAGCTTAGTAGTATAGTGAGACTTGTCTCAAAACAAAGTTAAAAAAATTTATTTTTAAAAAGGGCTGGGGATGTAATGCAGTGAGAAGACCCCAGGTTCAGTCCTTAGTACCATCAAAATAAAAATAAAAACTAAAAGGGCAGATACGCAGCTCTAGTTCATGAACACTCAGCTTGGCAGAATACTTTTCACTTTGCCATGGATCTAGATTTGACCTTTGGATCCCTTCTTTGGTCTTTCGCTCCTGTCCCTCATATTTAACAACTTTCTCATGTTATCCCAGCTCAGACCACAGTTTCCCCAGAACTTGCCTTGGAGTCCATCCTGTTGACCCTTGGGAGAAATCTCCAGGTCCAAAAATGCCCTCTAGGCCTCAGTCCTTGGCGTGGACCTAGTTAGTTGGCTTATCCTGGACTGGATGTCTGCTGTGGGCCAGCATCTGACGGGGTGCTTGGAGGTTTATTCCGTCTGGCTGACTGCCATCCGGGGCAACTTGGTTTTCAGAGATCCCTTTTCCTGAACACCAGCAGGCTCAGTCCCCTGCTTTTCACTCTCAGCAGGTGTCCAGCAGACTGGCTGCCTGTGCTGAAGCAGTAAAACAATTCTTCAGCGCTATAAACCCAGGCTCACCTGCTGAAGGTCAGTGTGTTCGGAGATGTTTTTACAGCCAGCAAACACAGCAGCTATTTACAATGGTGCATAAGGGGTTGTAAATTATTTCCCTGATAGCACTTGCCCCTTATGTACAGAGAAATGAGGGAGGCATCAACCTTGTGTGGTGAGAAAATTCCGTTCTGGTTTTACCCGCGAACTTCCTATCATTCTGCTGATAAATAATTTCTTTTTCTCCCTCCAGCCCATCACTGAAAGTTGGGTTTTTAGCCTGCAGGCCCAAGCCACGTTTGTCTGATCTGTGCTGCAAATGACCTTTGAAAGGCCAAGTGAAGGGTGTTTCCTGGGCTCGAGGCTCAGTGGTTGACAGCTCATGAACTTTGGGACTGACGGGTATTTGGGGCCTTAACTTGCTTGCCAGGGAGAGTATTCTGCTGCTCAGTACCTTGTTCTTTCTATTTTTGCCTTTCCAGCTGGGTCCAGGGTGCTGGAACCTTAGGTGGCAAAGGACTGAAAGCTGCAGATTGAGGAAATCGGTGTGTGGCAGCTGCTATGTAGGGGATGGAAAAGCCACTGACTGTGACAGGCAGGTTTATCTGAAGCTCAGATCTGCTGTTGTCCTGAGTTCACTTGTGCACTTTACAATCTCCACGGCCTTACTTTCTTCATTGCAAGGGACCCTGTTTCCTTTCAGGGGAAGTGAAATGAGGCTGCCTTCTGAGCAGAGCTGGTGCATGGCACACGCTGACACACACTGGCCCTCAGCAAGCCCGTCAGGACTGCCGACTACTGACGGCTGACTACATTCCCCTCCCCTGGCTCCAGAAGAATGGAAAGGGCTGGGCAAAACACAGGCCCTGCTGCAGAGCCCAGTGCTGGGGATCCTGGCTGTGGTGTGAATGGAAGGCTTACCTGACAGGACAGGCAGTGGCCGGCTGACCAGCAGCACTGTGCTGCTGCGGCCGAGCAGGAGCTTGAGCCCTCTCCCCTGCTTTCTGCTCTGGGAGCTCGTGCTGGTTATGGCTCCCTCATGGTTTGGTTGAGTGAGCTGAGGGTTCTGAGAAAGGATGCTTTTTCCTGGGAAGCTGACTGACAGGTGGGCAGAGGGACCTGGAAAAACTGGGCAGTCATGAGGTCACTGCCAGCTCTTCCAGTCTAGTCAGCGGCCTAGCCCTGGGGAAGGCGCCACAGGCTTGTAAAACACCAGGATGTTTCTATAGGCATTTGTGCTAAAGGGCCTTCCGTACTCCCTGAATTTAGATCAAGACTGACTTGAGTCTGGGAGTTTCCTACTTCCCCTAATTCCGGAACAATGAATTGGATCAATTTGTTTGTTCCAGCTGGCCCCCCCCCCATACACACAGGGGGAAGAGAGAAACTCTGCAGTCCAAGTCCCTGCCATGTTATGTATAGGAGCCCAGTGAATCGCAGCAGCTCCTCCCTTCCCCTTAAGGCTGGAGTGAATGACCCAGGACACAGCGCAAACCAAGGCACCAGGTAAATGGACTCACTCAGCTCTTGCAGCCCTGGAGTGGAGGCCGTGATCTCAAAGACTCCAGGCCCAAAACCTTGCACAACTTTGCTGCCTCAGACAGTAAGAGAAAGACCCAAGCATAGTTGCAATGGAGGAAAGTGCATTAGTGAGGAGGTGGGGGGAGGGGAGGAAAAGGGAAATGCATAAAGAAATGCACACAGTTATTGCTTCACTGAGGCAAGTGAGCTTGCTCATGTGGTGGAAAATTGTGAAACTTGGCTTGGGAAGCTTTGTGTGGATAGAATGAGAGGCCTGCCCAGCGAGGGTTCTCCCATCTCCTTAGCCTCTGGTCAGAGATCTGGCGGCTGGAGCTTGCTGTCTCATGCAACCTGAGCAGATTGATGGGAACGGCCAGGTTTTGGTATCTGACCCCCCTCTTATTAGCAGTTCTGAGCACTGACATGGGCTGTTTTGTCACAGGAGGCCCCGTTATCTTGGTGCCTCTTGGGTGGGGAAGGGTGGCTGCCATCTCTATCACTCAAATGAGGAAGCACGTGCAGAGTTGATGAAACTTTCCCAAGGCCCAGCTGCTGATAATGGTGAAGCCATACTTGGAGCCCAGCTCTGCCAGGTCCCCGTGCCGGTCTCTTTAGAGTCCGACACTCGCGGCTGCTTTGTATACAGCTATGTTCACGTGTGGGCTCTGATTCATTCGTCACAGCAACCTTAGAAAATTAGGTGTTATGTTCTTAGTGCCCTCTTTTTATGGAGGGGAATTTTATCCGGTGGCTAAATGGTTTTACTGAGACCTCACCTGAATTTCCTAGATTCTAATGGCCTGTTTTTTTCTGTTACATTTAAAACACAAAATCCTCCATTTGCCATCATCCATCCCTCCATCCCTGCATCCATTCCTCTTTCCTTCAGCCACCTCATCATTGTTTCGGTGCCTATTTTATGGAAGTCCTATGCTAGCTCTCAGTCGAGTGACTGTATAGAATAGTCGTTTTTCCACCAGGAGCCTGGGGTCTGTTGAAAGAACAAATAATAGCACAATAGAATGGTGAAATAGATGAGGCAATAGAAATTGTGTGAGGAGGGACACTAGGTCTGCCCACTTAGTTGGTGGAGGTACTAGGACTCTGTCCTTGCCTATGGAATACTTTTGCGTGTGTGTGAAATATTTCTTTTAATTTTAAAATTTTTATTAATATATGTTTGCTGTACATAATGTTTCCATTCTTCATGGGGAGTTGGTACATGCATACAAGAAATTCTAATTCTCTTTATTCCCCCTCCCCCTCTCCAGAATAACTTGAAGAGTGTGTTCTGCACGTATTTTCAAAATGTGCTAATTAAATGGGGCATCTTCCTCTGTGGCATCCTTGTGAGCAGTGGTTGAGCAGGAAGTCATCCTCTATATGAATTAGGTTAATTTGCTGAAAATGAAATGAATAGCCTTGTAATCTGGGGTGATAGCAAAGCCCAGGACACACAAAGCTCACTTGCTGCTAATTGAGTTGTGCCCTTAGACTCCAGCTGGTTACATAAATCATCTTCAGGTGAGAACTAACAGGGCTCACCCCACTTGACAGGAGCTGCGCTGCCTGTCTTCATCAGGATCCTGAGTGCAGTTCTGTAACTGTCCAGACACGTAGACAGGATTTTTTCTGGAATTCACAGGTCCTAGAAGGCCTCTGGGAGGATGTCAGTAACCTGTGAGTTTTTGAAATTGGATACAGAATGTTATGCATATGCGTATAGGACCGTAACTTTAATTGGTTTGTCAAAACGGTCCCTGGAAACAGGAATGTAAAAATTATGTGAGGTAGTAACATAGCTTCTGAATCCTCCCAAAGTGTTCTCTCTGTCTCTCTCTGTCTCCATCTCTCTTTCCCCAGGGTGTCATTATATAGCCAAGGTTGGCCTTGAACTCATAATTCTCCTCACTCAGCCTCCTGAGTGGCTGGGATTACAGACTTGTGCCTCAATGCTTTGGCAAGTCTGAATCGAGCCCCAGAGCTCTGTTTTTTGGTTTGTTTTTAGACTTCTAGGTCATTTAATGCTCAGTTTTGGGAGCCATTGAATTAGAACATTGCTTCTCATACTTTGATGAGCATGTGAAGCCTATGGATCTGCAGAGATTGTTGAAGTGTGTGCAGATTTTGGTTCACTGGCAGTGGAACTGGTCTGAGATTTCCCCTCCCTCCCTTCCTTTTATTGGGGGTCAAATCCAGGGCCTTCACCCTAAGCTACATCCCTAGCTCTGGTAAAATTTATTCTGCTAAGGCTGGGCTCAGACTTCCAATCCCCCTGGTCAGCCTCCCAGAGTCCCGGTGTTCCAGCATGGTCACTAAGCCTGCTAGATACCTGCATTTCTAAGCAGCTTCTGGCTGACACTGGTGCTGCGGTGAGTGTACCTTGGTCTGAGTAGTAAGCTTTTGTCTATAGGCTTCTGCCTGGGTCAGTCACAGGGCGTTGGGTAGATTTAAACCATTTCCAATTCCTTTGTTCAAGACTGAGACAGATTATTCAAATCACTTCCTTTTGGAGTCCGAGATTAGAGGGAAGTTAAGAGATTTCTTGGGGAATGTCAAGTACTTGGTGGTGTGACATTTCACTTCCAGGGACAGTGCAGAGTGTAAAGAAGTCAGGGTTAGAGAGCCTTTGGTATAGCTCTGGGCCCCAGTATTGGTCATTTCTGTGTGTCATTAGGGATGATATCTGCTATGGATGATTGGTAACAGTGGCATAAACTAACAGGGGCTTAGTTTTCTCTCTCTCTCTCTCTCTCTCTCTCTCTCTCTCTCGCTGTCTGTCTGTCTGTCTGTCTGTCTGTCTGTCTGTCTGTCTGTTTTTTGTCTTTTAGAGACAGGGTCTTGTTATGCAGTTCAGACTGGCCTTGAACTCACTTTGTAGCCCAGGCTGGTCTTGAACTCACAGTGATCCTCCTGCCCCAGCCCCCGCCCCCAGTGCTGGGATTACAGGCGTGAGCCACCACGCCCGGCTAAGGGTTTATTTCATGTGTAACAAGAAGTCTTGCTGGTGTGGAGACCCTTGGTCAGCTACCAGTCATCAGAACTAGGAGCGTTTTGTTGGCCCAGCATGCCTAGCGTGGGAAAAGACAGCAGACCTCCTGGGGGCTTGTCTGCCTTTTCACCAGGAAGGAGGGGCTGCTGCCTGTGGGCCTTACGCTGCCTGTCCACTCCCACTTGCAAGACGTATTGGAAGGATAGCCAGAGCTTCCAGCCTGCATTCTGGAGAACAGCAAGAGAGAAGAGATTGGAGAGGTGCTCTTAGGTCAGCTCCAGGTAGTGTTTGCAACACTGTGTGACACCAGGCAATTCACTGAATCTTTCTAAGCGCCAGTTTCTCCATTTGTAAAATAGAAGAATACTTCCTCATAGCAGCAGTTTGCAAAGCTTGGCGTGTGGTTCTCAGACCAGCATGGCAAAGCATTGCCCGGAAATATCCCACTGACTCAAACTCTGGGCGGAGTCCGGCCACCTGGCTGAACAAGGCTTTCAGGTGATTCTGATGAATGCTCAAGTTTGAGAACCACTACCTTGATTACTTAAGGCACTCACCACCGAGTGCTCATAATTTCTAGCTTGGGAGTTCACATCTCAGACTAAAACAAACTATGATGGAGTTCATTTTTAGAATGGTGAATAATAAACTTCTTGGAGCTGGATGTGGTATTGCATACCAGTAGTCCCAGCACTTGGGAGGCTGAGGCAGGAGGATCACCATGAGTTTGAGGCCAGCATGGGGTACAAAGGGAGCTCAAGGCCAGCCTAAATTACATAGTGAATTTTGTTTCAAAAAGACAAAACAAAAAAACCTTTTGGAATAAGAAGTTTAAAAACATCCAAAAAAGAATTCTCATGATTTTTTTTCTAACTAGTGATATCAGTCTTTTAATTCCTCGGATCTGTTGGAGAATTTTCTGATCAAAGGCACTAAAGAAAGCAGCTGAGCTGAAGAAAATGGGACTGGATTCTGTTCCTTCATTTTTTAGAAATTACAGTTTTATTTTTTGAGACGGGGTCTCACCACATGGTCCAAGCATGAACTCCATCGAGATCCTCCTGCTTCAGCCTGTTGAGTGTTGGGATTACACTTGTGTACCAGCCTGCCTGGCCACAAATCACAGCCCTACCGAGGTACGGTTCGCATTGCGTCTGCCTCGCCCTTGTTAGGTGCCTGAAGCGGTGATTCTTCACATAGCCCCCCTGGATTGCTCGGCCCTCCCCACGAGCACATTTCCAGATGTTTCCATCACCCCTCCCCCAAGAAGCCTCATGTCCAGGTAGTGACAATTCACTCTCGTTCCCTCCCAGTCTCAGCACACACTGATATGCACAGTGTCTCTAAGGATTTCTTTTATTTATTCATTTGCAGTTATTTAATTTTTTTACTGACTTCTTTACTAGGAGGAATTCCAAGATGAATAGTGACATCACTGATGAAGATACCAAAGTCGGAACGCGAAAGTCTAGCATGAGTCCATCCTGCACTAGGGCTGCCAGTGAAGCAGCAGCAACAACAGTGATGATATTGTTTATTGTTGTGGACAAATGTGGTTCTGTCCTATCGGGAATCAGAGTGCTGGGTTAAATGACTGCGGATCTCCAGTCTTAAGACTGTAAGGTGGGGGGAGCCGGACATCTCTACATAGTGTTAAAGGACCCCGGGTTCTGAGTCTGGCTTGCTATTTTATGCTGGTGGGAGCCCAGCAGAAGGAGTCTACCCCTTGCGCTGAGTAGGAGCAGCTGGTCGGAGTGCGCTGAATACGGCTGGCCGGCCGGCAGGGCTGGGGAGGCCGGAAGCCTCGGCGCAGGCCAAGTGAAGGTTTACTTTGGAGGAGGGAATGGGCTGGGGAGGGCCTTGCCCCAGAAGTGTCCACCCCCGAGGAGGAAGCTGGTGGACCCTATGAGGCTGCAGGGCGACCAGAAGGAGCTGTGGATCAACACAAGGGCAGCTCACAGTAGTCAGAGATCTTTTTTTTTTTTTTTTTTTAGTTTTTGGGATCAAACTCAGGACCTTGCCCTTGCCAGGCAGGAGCTTGTGCCACTGAGCGATAGCCCCAGCCCTACTAGGCAGAAATCAGATCAGGCTTATTTGGGAAGGTAGTGAAGGCTCTGTTTCTGCAAATGTGGGTGATTCAAGAATCAAGTGGGGGATGCGTGGCTCCTCAGCTCAGGTTAGCATTTGAGGGGGGCACGGAGCAGCTGGTGTTGGGACAGCAGGACTCCAGGGAGAGCTCGGCCTTTACGTCGCAGGGCTGAGCACGCACTGGGGCGGGTGGTGAGGGCTGGGCAGGAGCCGCCTGCCCTGGGGAGCACAGCCCGGCCCTTGGAAGAGCCGCGTGTCCTGCCCTAGGCAGCCTGACTTGCTTTCCGTGTAGAGCACCGAAGCTAGGGTGGCGGTGCACAGCGGTACTCCCAGCACCGGGAGCCTGAGCCAGGAGCATCTCACGTTTGAATCCAACCTGAGTAACTTAAAAAGACTCTGGCTTAACATGTTAAATATAAAAAGCTGGGATGTAGTGTGAAGGTTCTGGGTTCAGTCCTCAGTACCACCAAAAAAAAAAAAAAAAAAAAAGCCAGCTGTCATTGCCTGCTCAGGTTAGCCTGAGGGATCTCTGCAGGTGGATTTTCCCTACCTGCCATCTTTCATGCCTCTGATCAGGCAGTCCTGCCCCCTCCTTGATAAGAGGGTGGCTGTGACTGGTAGGGTTCAGGAGTTACTGATGGGACCCATCTCACCTGATCAAACTCAAAGAAACCTCACAGGCAAGGTGTGGAGACCTGTTGGACAATGGCTGCAAGATCGCGCCTGTGTGCAGCAGCCTGTAGCTGCGTTGTCCTTTAGAAAAGAGAATTCAGCTCCTCAGCCACACGCAACTCCAAAACAAGATCAAGAGATTGGGGCTGAGGAAAAGTGTGGTAATTTACTCTCTCAGAGAAGCTTCTCAAAAAACTAGCCAGGTCCGGTGGTGCATGTCTGCAGTTCCAGCATTCAGGAGGCTGAGGCAGGAGTATTGTTGTGGGTGTGAAGTCAACCTGGGCCACATAGCAAGTTCAAGGCCAGCCAAAACTACATAGCAGGACTCTGCCTCAAAAAAATGAAGCAAACAAAAACCTGGGCCAGAGCCAGGCATGGTGATACATGTCTATAATGCCAACACTAGGGAGGCCGGGACAGGAGGATGACAAGTTCAAGGCCAGCCTGGGCTATGTGGAGATTTGAGGACAACTTGAACTACATAGTGAATCTTTGTCCCAACAAAACCAACCAACCAACCAACCAACCGACAATCAGTCAACCAGCCGGCCAACAAACAAACAAACACTGGGCCTGGACTGGGGTGTAGCTTGGATGGGGAGCGCAAGCTTTGCATGCACCAGGCTCTGGGTTTAATCCCAGCACTGGGAAGGGAAAAGAAAGGTGGGCTACTGAGGCACTCATCCCGGTGGCCCCGCCTTTGGCAGGGGGCATTAGGGCCGTGGCCTCAGGTGGGCAGGAATGAGTTAGGGCTGTGGCCTCAGGTGTGCTGGAAGTTGGACCCTGGTTTAGCACTGTCTGTGGGGTGGCCTTGGGTAGGAATATAGTTTTTCTTTCGGAAAGCTGTGACCCTAACCCTGGATTTGGGGGGAGAGCCGTAGAATGTAAGCGCTGAGGGGTTGGCAGAGTGGGCCTTCTGCTCTTGGCGTTGCACCGTCGTTATTAGCAGAGCCAGGGACCGGGTGCTGGGTAGAAGCAGCCCCTTCTAGGGGCCCTGGGCTGCGGGCAGGGTTATGAAGGTCCCTTGGCCCCTGGGCCTGCCCTTGTCTCCTGTGAACAAATGTTTGGGATGAACTTCACCCTCATACAATGAGGAAATAAGTTTTAAAGGCCTCACTTGTCAAAAAAGAGTTATAAAACAGACTTAACGAGACTTCTGGCTACAGCCCGGGTCATGGGATTGGCTGCCCTGAGCGAGTGAGGCTGCAGGCTGTGGCGCCCTGGGCGAGCCACGCTCCGGGCTGCTGGCTGCGGCCTGCTGGGCCCTGTGTTCCATCTGCCTCAGCTCTCACTTCCTTGACAAAATGCTTACCTGCCAAAGGTTCTGGGGCAATTGACTGGCAAATACCCACAAATAGGAAGCCAGGCTCCTACTGACCTCGGAGAGATGCAGGTAGCCCTCTGGCTTGGTGTTTCAGAGCTTGCAAATGGAACCAAAGCAGCAGGATTCACATGGGCCACCAGCATGACCACTGACACGACCACTGCCACCACTGCAGCTTCTGTTTCTTCCTCTTCCTCTTTCTCCTTCATCTTCTGATTGACCTCAGGGCCTTTGTACTAAGCCATAACCCCAGCTCTCTCTTAATTTTTTTTTCTTTTGAAACAGAGTCTTGTTAAGTTGCTAAATTGCTAAGGCTGGGCTTGAACTTATGATCCTCCTGCAACCACATCTGGATTACCCTTGACTTTTAAATGGGGAAATTGAGGCCCAGAGAAGGGAAAGCACTGTGTATTATACACGTTTCACTAAGGCAGACAAATGCAACCTGCTCTTAGCAACTAGGGGGGATGCAGGGCTACTAGGGTGTAAGCCAGGTCAGAACCCCTAATCTAGGCTTTCCTCCTCCCTCTGCCTTGCCTGTCTCCCCTCTGTTTCCATAGACATAGCAGTTTTATCTTCCCAGTCCCAGACGTTCCCCCATTACAGATTCATGACCCAAACCCCAGTGGGTTTGTGTGGCTCGCTCAACATTCAGTCAAGTTGTCTGATGACACTCTCCATCCTTTTTTCTGGAGCTGGGGATGCTGGGTTCTACCCTGCGTTGGGTCTCACTTATGCTAAGCAGGTGCTTTACCACTGAGCTACACTCCTGCCCCACAATGCCATTTGAAAGCAGAGTGCACAGGGGCTGGGTGCCTGGAGGGCCTCGCAGGCAGGACTCAGTCAGGCCAATGACAGATGCACGGACACCACTGCTGCTCCCAGGCAGAGCTGAGCCTGCCTGGCTGCAGTCGTCTCCTTAAAGCTCGATTCCATTTGTAAACCCCCTGGCCCCTTCTGTGAGGAAAGCTTGGGTGTCAGAGTGAGGGCATCTAGGGGTTGCTTTGGGGCAGAGGGTGGAGATTCATGTTTTCCAGTTGCATCAGGCTCAGCTCCTAACTCCCCTGTCTTATCCCCTTGCTGCCTGTTTTCTGTACTTGGCCCCTCTCCTAGCACACAGTAGGTGCTCAGTGAATGTTCGCCGAGTGAAGGAATGGGCTACCTATGCGTGGCTTTATCTGGACAGTAAGCTTGTTTGGACACTGGCCCCTGGGTCAGGTTGGGGCTTCTCCAGCCCTCTGGCCTGAAGGCCTGGGCACGGTGCCCTGGTGCAGAAGGGTTTGAGGGAGCACCCTGGACACATGAATTCCTTTTTAAGCTGCTGTGTCGAACTCCCAGCTGGACTTTGTTTGTATACACTTTCGGGCCCTGCTTTTTGAACCCTTATCTTCGTGCATGCATTTGTAAGCATGTTCTCATATTTCTGGTTTCCGTGTTTCCAGGATACCAAGACCCTCCTGGCCTCTGAAGCAGTCATTACCTGTGACCGGATCAGTGCTCTGAGGGCATCCCTCAGGGCATATGATCTCCCCGAAGGCGAGCTGGAGCCAAGGTGGGTGGGGGCTGGGGGGTACACATGCATGGCGAGCTGGAGCCCGGAGCAGATGGAGAGCAGTGCTTACTGCACAGTGCTCACCAGCTCTGCGAGCAGAGTGCTCGTCTCCTGAATAGGTTGCGCTGATAGTAATGGAAATTGGTTAGGGAGCATTGTCTTCAAGTCAGGAGTACTTGAAACATCATTCCTGCTCTGAACACTTAGTGTCATTTTAGAAAGGCAGAGGCTTTCTTCTCTTTAATGTGGGAAGTCAAAGGTGGTCCAGTCCATGGTTTCCATGTGGAATAGTGTCGGGTCCACACTCTTTGTGTCTTGTTTGTAGTCTCAAGATTACCTCATGGTCAATGTGGTTGCTGGTGCTCCAGCCATTATGTTGCCTTTCAGAACGCAGAAAAGGGAAACAGCACAGATAAGAAAGTATACATTAAGCACAATTCCTGGAAGTTGTATACACCTTTTCTAGTTATATTCCATTAGTCAAAACTTAGGGGCAGGGCCAAATATAGCAGCAAGAAAGGCCACTTTATTCTGGGCGGCTATATATATATATATATGCATATATATATATATATATATATATATATGCTCAGGTAATATCAGGATGTCCCATTACTGTCACGGAGAGAGAAGAAGGGCCAAGTAAATATTTGAGGACAACTACAGTTAAGTCCACACCCTTCCCAGTCTCTGGGCCGGAGTGGTAGATATTATCCCCAATTTAGTTTCCAGAAACCTCAGAGAGGTGAATGATTTGCTCTAGGTCACAAGTGGATGCCGGAGGAGCAGGAGTTGGATCCAGACCTGTCTGGAATATAAGACCTGAGCTGTGGGGTTGGATGTAGCTCAGTGGCTGAGCACTTCCCAGTCAATGGATTCAAACCCCATTACAGAAAAAGCAAATTGAAACAAACTCCCAAACCTGAGTTGTTCACCTCTCTCTCTCTCTCTCTCTCTCTTTCTCTTTCCTTGAGACAGGGGAAACTACATAGCTGGCCTTGAACTCACTATGTAGCCCAGGCTGGTCTCAAATTTGTAGCAGTCCTCCTGCCTCAGCCTCCCAAGTGCTGGGATTACAGACATGAGTCACCACTCCTGGTCCTGACTTGCTTTTTGACTGAGGTGCTCTTCTGTGTGTGTGAGTGATGTGAGCAGCACTTATGCTTACATCTTCTGAGAAAATGGCCATTCAGGCCGTGCTCCTTTGGCCGGGGTTTGTCTGTGTTTGTGTGCCATCCGCCCATCCCCACTGTGGCGGTCTGGTGGCTTCCCAGCATCTCCTCATTGTCTCTGTGTTCCCTGTTTCTGTAAGTCTAGCACAGAGCAGCTACTCCGTAGATTTTTATTGAGCAAATGAATGAATGAATGAGTGCATGTGCCAAATCATAGGAACATTGGTTGACCTGGGCTTTCTCAGGAGTCTTCTGTCCTGAGGAGCCAGACTGTCTGTGTGCTGGACAGCCTGGACGGCAGAAGCCACCCTGCTGTGCTCTCTAGAGTCTTAGCCAATCCTGCTGTGCCGGGTGCCGGGCCCAACACTGGGTATCAGAGAGGAGCAAGGACCTGAGGTTTTGGAGAGCTATCGTGCACCCTGTACTTTGCTAAGTGCTTCATGTGATTATTACAGCTTCTTTTTTTGTTTTTGTTTTTGTCTTTTTGAGACAGGGGCTCACTACACTGTTCAGACTGGTCTTGAGCTCACTTTGTAGCCCAGGCTGGTCTCAAACTCACAATGATCCTCCTACCTCAGCCTCCTGAGTGCTGGGATTACAGGAGGCATATACACCACCACACCCAGCTATTTCAGCTTCTTGTAACTCTCAAAATGAGCTCTGTTGTTCCCGGTGTGTGTGCGTGTGTGTAAGAGATGTAGAGTGGGATGAGATCTTTCCAAGGTGACATGGTGAGTGTGGAGCTGGCCTTATTTGCAGATCTCTCATTTGCCCATCATTCATTTATTAGCTTTCCAAATCCTTCCAGATTGGACAAGACAGTCCTGGGCACAGCTGCTTAACATTATCTTTTAACAAAAGGGGCCAGGGGCTGAGTAAAGGACAGTTAGAAACTAGACTTGTTCAGCTCACGTTATTCCCAGTACCCGCCCCTGAGGGTACATGCGCACACGTGCACGCACGCACACTTTCGTCCCAGTTTATAGCCTGCTCAGATCCCCCTCTGCGAGGCAGCACCTCGGGCTTTTGCCCCGGCCCTCCGTGCCCCTGCACCGCTGCCTTGCCTTGGCCTTCCCTTTCCTGGCCCAGAGCTCCTGAGTCAGCCTGGCTGGGAGGAGAGCGTGGGCCTCGCAGGCCGGAGCCAGGACGCGGCTGGCTCGCGGCTCTCCAGGGTCGGACCCTCCCTGCTCACTCCAGCACACGCGTCAGGGCCAGTCGTCAGGTCTGGACTGACTTGTGTGTGGCCAAGGGCTTTTTCGTCACGTCTCTTACTGCCTCGGGCCCGTGCCAGTGCGGAGGGTGGCTCTTGGTGGGAACTCACTCCCGCTGCAGGGAGGGGGTCCTGCCAGGTCCAGGGAGGGGCTTCGGGTCTCTGCAGGCCTGGTTGGCTCATCCGGTCACAGGTTTTCAGGACGGTCTTCACTGACCTGTCCTGCCTGGCTAACCAGGTGGACTTCCTGTTTGTTCCTGGAAACCCCATCCCCACCCTGGGCCTTTCTCAGTTGGTCCGCAGTCTGGGAGGGTCTCTTCCCTCTCCCTCCGTGACTGGCTGTCACTCTGGCCTCAGCGTAATGACCTGAGATGCGTAATAGAGATGCAGTTTAGGTGCTATAGAGATCACCTTCATCACACTATCCCTCTTTAATACAGTAAAAATTGTGGGTCCATTATCTCCAGTATCAATTTTTTGAAAGTAATGAATTTATGAAAGTAGAATGCTGGGGGTTGTGGTTAAGAATAAGTGTGGCCAACCAGGCATGGTGGCACACATCTGTAATCCCAGCACTCTGGAAGCTGAGGCAGGAGAATCACTATGAGTTCAAGGTCCAGCAACATAGTAAGACCCTGCCTCAAAAACAAAAAAATTTTTTTTTTTTTTTTTTTACTTTGCTTGGCATGATGATGCATGTCTGCAATCCTAGCACTCAGGAGGCTGAAACAGGAAGATTGTCGTGAGTTAAAGGTCAGCATGGGCTACATAGCAAGTTCAAGGGCAGGCAAGCTTTGGCTCAGGGGCTACACTTCGCACACCCCTGGTTTAGAGCTCTTCTTGGTTCTGGAGCCTAATTGGTGTATTTGAATCCTACCTTTGTTTCTCCTTATCTTGAGATTTTGTGCAAATTCCTCACCTTTGTGCCTCATGTGTGCTACAGATGCTGACAGAAGTGGTCTGGATGGTTGTGAGCGTCACGAACACACTTGGCTTCTTCATTGCTCGGTCTCCATTGTCTCGCAGGGCTGCACAGAGCAGGGATTCAGTCCATGTCTTTGTTAGAGAGATGGTGACTGAGAACCAGCTCGGTGCCGGGCCTGGTGTTGGGTGCTCCGAGATTCACTCAGAATGGTTCTTACATCAGGGGCCGAAAATGTCACATCCTGTGGGCAGGTGACATCAGTGAGGCAGGGAGGCAGTTGGGAGACAGTGGGAAACAAGCATGTGTGGCCTCTCTAAACTGTCACCACGGGCAGTGCAGGACTGCAGAGTAGACCTGATCGTTCAGAGAAGCTGGGAAGCTGGACTTCTAGGTGCATTTTCTCTGTGTGTATAAGCCGCAACTAATCTGATAGAGTGAAAAGAAACCAAACCAAAATGACTCCAAATAAGGCCGAGACACAACTGCAGGTCAGACTCAGTGTCTCCCTCTCATAAGCCCTCCTTGAGGGCTCCAGAAGTCAAGTGACACACCCACAGGCACAGAGCTGGCATTGAGGCTCTGGGGCCAGCACCCTGGCTCACCTGACACCCCAGCCAGTGAGTCCGGGTACCTCCATTGGCATGAATGAAGAGACCAGAGGGAGGTGGGGAGGTAAGTGTCAGTGACTCAGAGCTCAGCACTCTCGGAACACCACCCTCAGCCCTTCTTCCAGCCTCAAGAGTTGCTGCAGCCCCTGCGGAGGGTCATCCTGGCAGTCAGAGGACCGTGCATGCACCACGGCCCAGCTCTTGGCTCTCCAAGGGTTCAGTCTCCCTCCAGCAGCTTCCCTGCTCCCTTTGGGATGCTCCCCACAGCCTTGACCTCTTAGCAAGAAGCTGGGCCTCTGGGGTCTTTCTGCCATCACTCTAGATGTCCCCTGAGAAGGAGGCCTGAAGATGTGACATGCACCTGCTGTGGGACTTTGGTGAGAAGCACCTGGTGAGACCTGGGTTGGAATCCAGGCTTTGCAACCTGTCACCAGCTGGGTGACCTTGGAGCGGTTCCTTCACCTTTCTGAGTCCCATTGTCCTAGTCTTCGAAGCAGGTGGAAGAGTCTGTTCCTTTCAGAAGGTGCTGACAGCGTGCACCCAGCCGACATGCAGGCTGGAATGCCACGGGCACTCCCAGGTGGCAGCTCCCCCCTTGCCCACGCCTTGTCCCTTTCGCCTGTCCTCTCTTGCTCCCAGCCTGACCCTGCCAGCCCCTGCTGGGGCTCCCTGTACGGATGCTGGAAGAAGTTTGTGGAAGCAGGGTGGGTCCCTGCCCCTGCATCCCCTCTCCCCTGTGCCAGGGCTGCAAGGGAAGGGTGTGGGCATAAATTACGCCCATCTGTTCCCTCCCTGCTGGGGGAGAGGAGGAGGGGAACACATGGGCCTCAGTGGAGGTTGTACTTTCCACAGCTCTCAGAACAATGGGAGGGAAGAATGTGATCTCTCTGGGTGAGAGTCCACCCCACCCTGCCTCCTACCCCTGCCCCCTCTGGGGATCCAGGCACCGGGTCATCTGAGGGAACAGAGGTCACCCCTCCTGCCACCCCAGGCCGTCCTCATGGTTGCCCACAAATCTTCTAGCTCCTCATCACTCTTCAGTAGCAGCGTTTCTTCATTCGTTCATTCTATGCATTTTCTGAGCAGGTACTCCAGGCCAGCCGGTGCTATGGGGACCTGGGATTGATTGATTGATTGATTGATTTACCTTTTTGAGACATGGTCTCTCTATGCAGTTCGGGCAGGCCTTGAGCTCACTTTGTAGCTCAGGCTGGTCTTGAACTCACAATGATCCTCTTACGTCAGCCTCCCTAGCCCTGGAATTACAGGTGTGAGCCACTACGCCTGGCTGGGACCTGAGATTTAAAGTGAGCTCTCTGTTCCTCCTTCTTTGCTTTCCTTCATCCCTCCCTTCCTTCCATCATTCCTTCCTTCATTTCTTCCTCCTTCCTTCTTTCTCTACCTCTCTCCCTCCCTTTCTTTTCCTGTCTTCCTTTTTCTCTCTCCTCATTGTACTGGGGATTAAACCCAGGGCCTTTTTACTGTACTAGCTCCCCAGCCTTTTTATTTTGAGACAGATCTCCCCAAGTTGCTTTTAATACATTTACCGAGTTGCTCTTGCTGTTTACCGTTTAGTGGGAGAAATAACATGGAAACCAGACAGATTTGAGCTCTGTGCTAGAGGTTGGTGTTGGAATGTATGAAGGCAGGGGAGGGAAGGCTTCCTGGGTTACCCTTTGATCCCAGAGAGAGTTATCATGGTCACAGGGAAGCACCTGTTAGGCAAAGAATGCCTGGTGTGTTTGGCAGTGCTGTGGGCAGAGACTGCAGTGGGCGGTGAGCCATCCTTCTTGTTCCTCTGTTGATCGATTCTTCCTCTTCACTGAATCCCCTCATCACAATTACCCATGCTCAGATCTTTCCCCTTAGAGCAAACCTTCCTTCTAGTTCATGTCTCCCAGCTCATGCCCCCCAGTTTCCCTCACAGCCAAATTTCTCAAATATCTTTTCTGTGCAATGCATTGACTGCCTTTCCTTACTTCCCACATACTCCTCCATGTACCTCTACCCTTACTGCTTCACAAGGTCATCGTGACCTCCACATTCCTAAGTCAGTAGGAATTTCCCAGTCATTTGATTAGATTTTCCTGTTGCATTGGACTTGATGGGCCATTCAGTTCGGCTAGACATTAGTGTTTCATGCTTCCCCCCCCCACCCCGTCTTTTTGAAACAGTTTCACTATGCAGTTCAGGCTGGCCTTCAACGCACATGGATCCTCCTGCCTCAGCCTCCCGAGTGCTGGGATTATAAGCGTGCACTGCAGTACCTGCCCTTTTCATGCTTTAAGATCCCACAGACTCATGGCTTTCCTCCTGCAGACTTCGTTATTTTTTCCCCTCAACTTCCTTTATTGACTTTTGCCCTTGCCTGCTAGATGTTTATGCTCTGGAATCCTGCAAGGCTGGGGTACAGGTCCTCCTGTCAGCCTTCTTTTCCACATTATCTCTAAGTTGCCCTATCTACCCCCATTATCCAATCACCATCTCTCTGCTAATAGCACCCCAATCTGTCTTTCTGCAAAGACCTCTAGCCTCAGTCCGGGCGAAGCCCAGCCAGCCTCCCTACTGCATGATCTCCCAACTCCCCGGCCTCAGCCACGGGGTCTGTCACTGTCCTTCCAGTCCTGGTCCCCTTCAGGGAGGACCACAGTCTCATGACCAGCAGTTCAGCTCAAAACCCGGGGCCCAGCCTTGGTCACATGACTCTCCCATCATGCCTCCACACAGCTGCACTCTAAGCCCTACATCCCGGGAAGTGCCTGTCTGTGCACGCTTGGCTGGCCACTCTGCTAAAACCCAAAAGGGAAATCCAAAAGCTTGTCCATCATTAGAAGGCCCTACATGATCTAACCCATGTCTTATCTTGTTCCCTCTCTGACTCTCCGGGTCCTGGACTGCACATGTATTCTTTTATTTTTCTTTGCAAATCCATTTTATTTCAAGGATAAAAAGAAAAAACAAAGAAGAAGAAGAAGAAACTACAACAAAATTTTAAAACACATCAATCAGGGGCAACAACGGTACATACATTGCATATTGTCATCCCCAAATCGTTCATCAGAGCACAAGACCTCTGCGTTCAGTTGTCCAAAGCATTCACTTCTATTTGCGTATTTGTGCACCATTTGTGTTCCCTGTGTCTACAGCACTGTTCCTCTGCCTTCTTCTGTCTCTTTCGCTCTTCAGATAGCAGATTGACCATCCCGTCCTTGGCTCAGAAGAAGCCATTCTTGACATCTGTCCCCATTGCAGGTTCTCTCAGCCCCCCCTTCAGCTGCCTCACAGGGGCAGTCACGTGATTGGTCAACATGGGTCATATCGTGAATGGAACTTGCTCCCATCAGGGGCCATGCTTCCCACCTAGCACAATGTGGGGGTGTGGTCAGTGTGCACTGAGGGGCTCCAGAGCTCATAGGAAGGGGGTTGTGTGTGGGGGGCTTTCCTGCAGAGACTATCAGGGGGCTCTGTGGAGGATGGGTTGGAGGGCACCTGCTGTGTGGGAGACTGGTGAAGGAGACGGCCTCAAGGGATTTGAAGTGACAGAGGGACAGAGAGTAGCAGGGTAACGGGAGAACCACTCAGCTTTCCCGAAGTGCAGTGATGTCCTCTTCTCCCATTGGAGACGCTCTGCACAGGGACGGCGGTGAAGCCTGAAGGCTTGAGGGTGCCCCGGGTTTGTGTCGGGAGCTCGGGAGCCTGAGGGATGAGTACCGTGGTCAGCCGTGCCCACTCCTTCCGCCACAGCGGCACCGGGAACCCGTCAGTGCAACTGTTATGATTTCTTGTGTGTTTTGTCCTTATATTTTTGTTGATACTTTGTTCCCTTAGTCAGATGTGGTGGCACATACATGTACGGTCCCAGAACTCTGGGAGGCTGAGACAGAAAGATGAAAAGTTTGAACCTAGTAATGTAGCAAGAACTTATCTCCAAATTAACTTAGTAAGAACTTATCTCAAAAAAAAAAGGAAGAAAGAAAAAGAAATGGGCTGGAGATGTAGCTCAGTAAGAAGGCCCTGGGTTCAGTGTCCACAACCACTAAAACAAAACATTCTGCATTCTCTCTCTCTTTTTTTTTTTTTTGAGATAGGATCTTGCTGTGTAATACAGGCTGGCCTTAAACTCACTGTGTAGCAGCCCTTGTTAGCCTCAAACTCACAGTGACCCTCCTGCTTCAGCCTCCTAAGTGCTAGAGATGTAGGCTTGTGCCACCACGCCCATCTCTTTTGGTGCCCTGTGCTCTCTTGCAGCTTCCTTGGATCCATTTTTTCTCTTCCTCCCCCACTTCTGGGAAAGAACAAGGCTTACGGTGAGACACAGAGAGAGATGTTCTAAGACTCACCTTCTTGGCTTGGTGATACACACCTGTAATCCCAGGACTTGTATGGCTGAGGCAGGAGGATCTGAGTTTGAAGCCAGCCTGGGATGCATTGCTCAAGATCAATCTGGATGCGTGAAGAGATTTTGAAAAAAAAAAAAAAAGAAAATCAAACAGAAAGACATACCTGGAGTACGCATCCTGGAAAAGTGGACAGACCTTTGGTGTGAGGTTGGGATGCCTGGGTTCCATTCTGCTCAGGTGCCTCAAGTCCCTGTCCCTCCTGAGTTCCCCCATCTGCAGTAGCTTGGCATTATTCAGGGGTCCCAGTCTTGGCTGCACATTGGAATAGTCTGGGAAGCTTTGAAAACTGCAAGTGTTCAGGCCCATTCCCTAGTATCTCAGGTTTAAGCAGATTGGAGTGGATCTGTAGATTCAGGTAATCCTTAAATGCCACCAGATCGAGAGCTGTTCAACCAGGGATCTTGGAGACCTCGTCACTTAACCTAAGTGAGGTTGCACCGAGGCCCTAATGAGCCCCTGTTTGACTCACCTGCCGTCTCTGTGCTCCAGGTCACCTGCATGTGCCTCACAGTGGCCTCGGCCTCACTCTTGGGCTCCGGGGCAGCAGCAGAGGCAGCTCCCAGCCAAGGCTGGGAAGCAGAACTGCAGTCTTCGGGGAGGGGGAGGGAGAGGGGGTGGGAGTTCTGGGAGGAGGAACAGATTGAAGCTATTAACATTTGATCAGTTTGGTATTGTTCTTCTGGAGACCACAGCTCATGAGGCTGCTTAATAAATGTCTGGTCGGGGTCCAATCCAGAGCCGCCAAATGGGTGTTGCTATGGTTTCTGAGGAGGTTGTTTCCCACACAAGTTACTGCTTCCCACCCTGAACTGTGAAAGACCAGAGGCTCCCCTCTGCTCCTTAACTCTGTCCCTTCCCAGATGAGCCCATGGTTGGAGAACATCTACCTGCTCTGGAGCCACACACTGTCCATTGGTGGCATCTAGTCGTGGCTGCTCCTGGGGCTGGGTGCTGGACCTCTACCTCTGCCTGCTTTCAGGTCACCCCATTGCTTAGCTGCTCAAACCCTAACCTAGGTTTCAGGGTCACCATGCATGACCCTGTTGCCCTTGACTGAAGGAGAAGTGTGGTGGTCAGAGGCCGGGGCTGCCAGGGATGGTGGCAGTGTTTGTGTGCATATGTGTGTGTGTATGTGTGTTTAAGGATGTGTGTTTGTGAGTGGCAAGCACTGAATAAGCACCAGGTGATGTTAAAAAATGTATTATGACACATTTATAACAAATGAACACTTACAAAGTCCAACCTAAAAACATCCGAATAAATATCATCCAGTTTAAGAGCTAAAAGTTGACAAAATGCATCTGAAAGGTTCTGAGCACTCTTTTCCTAAGCATCTGAATCCCCTCCGTTCCCAGTAGCATTAGCCCTGCTGTGCATCCAGTGTTTATTCTCCTGAATGACACCCATGCTCTGTTTGTTTCAGCAGATAGACTTCTGGGCCTGAACTCTCTGTAAAGCATCACCAGTTAATTGTAAGTGTATGGGAGTGCTGGGTGGTGGTGAGGGTGTGGGGGAAGAATTGAAAGTGCTCTTAAAATGAGGTGGCATTTTTCAGATGTGTCACCGAAGATGCTTCCTAACCTTGCTGGGCCTGTTTCTCATCCATAAAATGAGATGGGGATGAAATGGTATACGATGCGCCAGAAGGAATGGCACATAGTTGGAACTCAGTCATCCTGAATTTTTTTTAAAAAATGTAGCTATTACAGAAGAGTCGAGAAGCCCAGCCAAACTTGCAGAAGGAGCACAGACCAACCAGATTCCCTTTACTCAGAGGAGGTGGAGGTGTGCTGGTTTAAGCCGGATCCTTTCCCCTCTCACTTTAAGGAAAAAAATTCCTGTAGTGTTTTCTTTTGGAGCAGTTGTTTGGCTCTGCAGTGGGAAATTTGAATAGTGGCAGTTTTTGGCTCAACAAAAGTCTTGAAGATCTGCCTGCTTACTGCTAAATAAAACTACATGAAAACAGATCGTTTGAGAGCTGGTGGATTTTGAATACACAGCCATCCATGTAAATGTGCATTTTAAACAAACCCAAGACTCTCAGACAATACCTGAGTTAAAATGAAACTTGCTTGAAAATGAGAGCCAAGATTGAGACCTCTGATCATGGATCCCGTAAGGAAGCAGAAGGCTTTTACACTTTTACAGTTTGGGTCATCCATTCATTTACCCAGCAAGGTCCTGGAGTTACAAAGACAGAAAAGATTCTTCCAGCAGGGGAAAAAGACAAGCAAAGAGACAGTGCATTGTGGGCATCACTGGAAAGAGCCAACATAGGTGGAGCTATACGGCCACACTCTTTTGATTTCATTCTGCCATGTGCCTAAATCGGACCAGCTATCAGGAGAGACGGAGAAGTTAGACACATGAGGTGCCTGCATAGACAGGATAAATAGGAATGAGCCCAAGCGGAGAAGGGAGACAGGCACTGCCATTGATTGAAAAGTGAGTTTTGTTCAGGCAGTGTTGGGAAGAGGGCTTGGCCTGAATTAATCCTCACAACAACCACCAAATGAGAATCATTATCTCCATTTCACAGGCAAGCAAACAGCTCTAGAGAGGTTGAGGTGTTTGCCTGGTAAACATGAGAACAGAGAGTCAAACCCAGCTTTACTGACTTTTCAGTCTAGCACTGCTTTTTGAAAACAATTTTGTGGCAAGAAGGAGAACTTGACTCTTCTGAGGAAGTCACCAGTGAGTAAGAAAGCGAGAATCTGATACTGACGTGAGTATTGAGAAAATCCAATAGAAGATAAAATATTTTGGTTAGCATTTGTCTAAGAAAACTTTGGAAAGCAAGTTGTATGTTTGGCTTTGAAGGAGTGGTCCTTTCATTCCAGGAACCTCAGCTTTGTTATTTTCTGAGACTGTTGTTCAAATCATATATTCCTGGTACAGTGTTGAAGAAAGATTCTCGAGACAAAAGAAATAGGGAAATAATATCATATGTCATGGCATGGGAGCTGAAATCCAAGTTTTATAATCCTTTCTAAACAGCTCTGAACCTTTGTGATTTGCTAGAATCACAGAAAGACCTACATAGCCCAAGAGGAGGAAAAACTGTCATGATTGCTAAGACTGCAAAGTGATTTTCCAATTACATTTAAATTTTTCTTTTTTAATTAAAATTGTTTTCGAGCCCAAAATAAACCCCATAGTTCCTTTAGATGGAATTAGATCTGAGTTTCAGTCTTTTAAAAGTTCAGTTGAGTTGGCATTTCCTGTGTCCTAAAATTGTCTTTAATTAAAAGCAAGAAAAAAATTATTTTTTTCATCCTCATCAAATTAAAAAATGGCCGAAGGGATTTTATTTAAACTTTTCCCCAAAATTCACCTTTTGCCAAGACCCAGCATGGAAAATTTCAGCCCAAAAGGATCACTCTTTGGCAAGTTACCCAAGCTAATGAAAACAGAGGGCATAAAGGCAGTCTGTGTGCCTCGCTAACGATAGTGGTCACTGGAGCCCACATTGTATGAGAAGAAGGGCCCCATTCAATGGCCCCCCTTTCAAGTCTTTTTTATCATCAATATGGATGAGTCTTGGGTTTGAAGTGGTCACCAAACCAAAAGCACTTAACTTTATGAATGCAGCCTGGGGGTGCCATGGATTCAAGCGGCTTTGCAGTTAGAACTGATTTTGGAATAAACTTACTGCCATAGAAAGGTAGGACCTGCTTCAAGGAACACTGATTCATGGGTTCATTCATTCACTCATTCATTCACTCATGCATTTCACAAGTGTGTATTGAGTGCAGCACTTTAATAGATGTGGGAATCATTGCAGGGGTGCAGAGGCAGTTCTTGCATTGATGGGATTATAGGGTGGGGGAGAAAAAGAACACAAACTGTGATACATTCTATAGGGCAACAGAACAGGGTGCTGAGAGGGAAAGGCAGTGTGGTGGCGATAAGGGGCCTGTGCCCATCGATAAGGAGGCTTGTGAAGTCCCATGCCCCGTATCCACTCATCATTCAGAAGGCTAGCTACTTCACGTAGTGAAGGACTGCCCCTCCCAGAGCTTACACTGACTGGAGGCGCTGGCTGTCCTCGGGGTGCCCTCAGACCAGCGGGACTGCTGGCAGGTAAGTCCTCGGGGTGCTGCTGCTGTGTGGCAGGTGCTCTATGGCAGTCCTGAGCCGTGTCCAGTGGCAGGACAGGGAGAGAGTGAACTGTGCTGGAGGTGGCGGTGGTTAGTGAGGGCTTCCCTTGGGGAGCAACACAAGAGACATTTGTGTGACTCTGTGTGAGGGGTTGAGAGCCAGGGCTGCCTTCAAGGAGGCTGCCGCTCATTCTTGTCTCCTGACTGACCTCTCTGGAGTCCTGGGACCTGTGACGGATGCTCGCCTTTCCAGGAAGACACATGGAAATTGAATTAAGGAGGTACATAGTAAATGGGGGTCTCTTTCTTTGATATCTTGTGGGTCAACTTTTGAGATTTAGCTTAATAGTTAAGGACCTGGGTTCAGGTCTCCTACTTACACTTCTTAGCTGTTTACCTCGGGCAGAATACTTTCAGCTCTACGGTTTTCCTCTATGGCCGGGGTAATAATGTTGCCTACCTCCCAGAGCTGATACAAGGACCGAAGGAGATTTTGCCTTTACAGTCACTAGTGACACGGCCAACAGACATCATCCTAAGTGCTGTCCATCATGACCACAGCCTACCTGTTCATGCACCCCAAAAATTAATGGTATGAGCCCTTTGTTAGACTTTGTGTTCAGTGCTGAGGATTCAGCAAAACTGTTTTAGAGCTCAAAGTCCCCATCCTCAGTGCTGGTTAAATCCCTAGATCCCTTTAAGTGAGAATTCTTTGCCTCTTCCACTCAGATAAATAGCTATTTGTCATGTTTGTAATACCAAAAGAATTAGGGATGAGTGTCCATTCATTTTCCACCAGCACATCTGGCTTTTAGGTGAAAAACTCTGCCAGAAATTTCGAAGTGTCTTGGTGCTTTAGAAATCGGGAGGTAGGGAGATTTCCCATTGTTAATTGTAAGCACAAACTTCTTTGTGGCCCAGAACAAGGGCAAAATTGAAACCCCACAGGTCAGTGGAAAGCTCACTTGGTTTTGCTTGGTATTAACTTTATTTATGAAGGAGGAAGAACGAAAAGGAGGTGGTTTCCAGAATGAGAAATCAACGTGGTACTGAAGGGAGGGAGGCCACTGAGTGGTAGGGAAAGACTTATTTGTGCTTTGCTTCATCTCCCTGAGCCTCAGTTTCCCTTTGTGTAAAATAAGAGTAGCAGAACCTCCTGTGTGAGAGGAGTCAAAACACAGAAACACATCAGTGCCAGTCCAGATAAACTGTGGTTCACAGTGGGTTTTGCCCCCAAGTTTCTGGGATATGAGCTCACAGAGTGCAGAAGCACTTCTTTTTTTTCTCTCTCTCTCTTCTGGATCCTTGGATAGGTCAGGCAGCAGCAGTGGTGAGGGGCTGGAGGGGACCTGTTGGGGTGCTGCCTGGACAGCATATTACTGAGAAATTAATAACGGTCTCTGAAAGTCCCAGATTTTCTCTGTTTTCTCTGGTGAGCTTGGCCTTGGTAAATGCTTCGTGTTTCCAGTCCGGCCACATGTTTGCAAATCTTTGCAGTGTGCAGCTAGAATTGGGAAAAGGGATAAAGAGGGGAACTTGATTTGAGAATTTGTACACAGTGCGGTCTGTCTGAGCCAGGGATTTGGCTGGAGTGGGGCGGGCTGGGTTTTTAGTGGCAATTTGTTGTCACCTTCCTGAGACAGAGGCTCTCTAACAATGCCCTCAGCAACAGGCGTCCCTCCACCCCACTCTGTCCTGCATCCTCCATTCTCAAGTGGGGAGGCAGGACACAGAACCCAGGCCCGGCCCAGCGAGCTGGGCCAAACTGCTGTGGACCCCAGGGGGGCTCTCGGAGGCAGGCCTGCTTTGAGGCCCGAGGTTAAGGTCAAAGTCGAGGTCGAGGTCGCCATCGGTGGCGCAGCAGATTCTGGCTGGGTGCGCGGCGGCGGCAGCGCGGATCCGCTAGGCAGGCTGCGCAGCCGGGCGGTCTCGGGAACTGACCAGGCTGCCTGTGAACGCCGGGATTCCTGCTCCTGCCTTAAATATGCCGGTTATTTTTATCTCCCTACGTCAGGCGGCGAAGGCCATCCCACCAGTGGCCCCGGCGGCCGCTACACAATGTTTCCCTTTAGTCGGGAGGGGAAATGGAGGGAGGCCAGACTTCCTGATCACATGATGCTGAAGTCAATGAAAAAAAATTAAGGGGGACCCCTCCCTTTTTCTTGGGTGCCCGGTCCAGGCCCCCCACCCGCTCCCCCGCCCTCCCCCTCCGGGCCGTGCGCTCGGGGGCGGGGAAGCAGCGCCTCCCAGGCCGGCGCGGAGCCAGCGCGGCAGGAGAGAGAAAACATAAACACGGGATTGTTGCAGTAATTGGTGGCTCTGAAAACACTGAGGAAATGAGAGGCTTGTACGAAACATCAGCCGACAAGAAGCGGGGTGATGTCAGACAGCCTTCCAGGATTAGAAACCCTTAAAAGCTCCGAGCCCCGCCGCCGCGCCGCGGAAAGTTGCTGGGCTCCCCGGGCCGGGGCCGGGATTCCGCGGACTCCCCGCGCCGCCGCGCGCGGCTCTGCGTTTCTCCTTTCCGCCTTCTTTTCTTTCTCGTGCTTTCCCCTTTCTGTTCTTTCCCTTCTTATTAAAAGGAAAGGGAGAGACCACATCGGATGATTTCTATTTCTGAAAAAGCTCATAGTTTTAAATCCTTTTAGATTCTTGTATCTTGTTCTTATTGTGAAACACCAAAAGGAGTCAATGCCCTAACAGACCCACAGGGAACAAGAGAAACTTCCGAGTCTCCTTTGAGTCTGTTGGAACTTTGTTTTGCAAATCGTCCATCTGTCCCCCTTTTTTGGGCTTAGAGCCCGCATTGCAGTAGTTTGCACGCACATGCACGAGCGCGCGCACGTTCCCGGCTCCAGCGCGGCTTCCTCTCCCGGCAGCCTACAGGGCAGGGCAGCCTGCAGCCGTGCTTGTTCCTGGGTTTCTCTCTGGCAAGCCAGGGTGAGCGAGGCGGTGTTTGGAAAGGGTTTGAGCCCCTAGGAGAAAAGGTGCCCGTGACACCTTTTCAAAGAATGATTTATGCACGGCTTTGCCCAAATAGGAACCAAAACAGTGCGTTCTTGAGAGCAGGTGAACCAGCACCTGGGTCTTAGCTTTGGGACATTTGTGAAGCTTTAGATTGTGCCTTGTTCATATGTCTGTCACCTCTTCACCTCGAGAGCAGGTTTTTTCCTCTTTTCTTTCAAGACCCGGAGAAAGGTCACACGGAGGCCAAATTTGTATAACCTCAGAGGAGTGAGACTCCCTCCAAAGACATGGGCTCCCTGTACTGTCACTCAGTGTCCCCAAGCTGGACCCCTCCTTGCACACTTTTAAAGCCTGTGGTGAAGCCCCTGATGGTTGACACTTTTAGGCTGTGATCATTTGAGTCAAATATTTTTTGATCTTACCCAGTATATCTGTGGCTATGCTGCATACAAAATGGTAGATAATGGTCTCCCCACTCCCTGCGCCCAGTTTTCCTGGAAATATTTTCCATCTGTGGCGTTTCCTGAATGCAAATCCCAGTGGGAAGCCGTGTGTCTTCCCAGGATTCTCATGATATCTCTTTCCGCATTGTTAGGTAATTGCCAGTGTCTCCATTCCTTCAGCCTCAGAATCTGGGGGTTTCCCTGTCTCTTCTTGCTCCTGTTCTAGAAATATTAAGGTCAACTGATCTTGCTGTTTGTATCCAGAACAATCTGTTTCTCTTCCGTGTCCTGGCAGGACACGGTGACTCCCCTTCATGCATACTGTCTGTCTGAAAGTGTGGGCCTGAGGGTCTCACCTCCGGAGTTTAAAATCCCAGATTTGCTACTTACAGTAGGAGCTTTATGTCCCCAGGTAAGTTACTGTTCCTCTGTGTGCCTCAGTTTCCTCATGTACAAATGAAAGACGCAACACTTTATAGGGTAGTTATGGGGATGGCTGTGAGGGTTAAATGAGATACGGTGTGTAAAGCATATGGCCTGGTGTTGCCACAAAGCAGGTGCTCCTCCAGTGACCACAGCAGCACTTTGTAAACTCGACCTTGCTGTAGGGTACCCTGGAGAGCTCAGCAGGACACAGATACCTGGGTACCTGTGCTCAGAGCTCCCCGGGAGCTGGACCAGTGCAGGGTGCCGCAAGGCCTGGGATCTGCGTTTCTGTCAAGGAATGCAGAGGAAGTGGATGTGGCTGACCTGCGGCCAGCTGATGCCGTGGTCAGAGGCAGATCTGAGTGTGTCCCTGGCTCTCTGTCTATACTGCTTGGCTTGGCCATGTACCCTTTTTCTCCTGACCAGACTCACCTCTCTGGTCTCACCCCCTGCTCACACTGAACTTCTCCTCTTTTCCTCAGTGGATGCTTTGAAGTTCTCCAGTCCCCCATCTTAAGTCCTGTGTCTTTCTCTGCCAAGAATGCCCTGGTGCCAGGTAAACTTCTCCTCCCTCAAGCCCAGATAGTGTTTCCTCTCTGAAGCAGTAGTGGCTTTTCCTCTTTCCTCCTGCACTGAGCCCGCAGCGGTACTGCATGGACCCCAGAGATCTTCTAATTGCTGTCTCCTTGGCTGGTCAGTGTGTTCCTTTATTGAGAGGCCGGGTCTTGTCTGACTCGTGTCCCAAGGGTATGGATAGCACTAACTCATGAAGGGGATCAATAAATGTTTGTTGGGTGAATAAATGACTGAATGAACCAACTTACTCATTCTCTAGGAAAATCACAGCCCATAGGAAAGGATTGAGAGGTTCTCTGAGGCCTTGGGCTCACAGCCTGGCCTTGTTAGCCAGGGCTCCACCTGTGCCCTGACTGGTGAGAGAGTACAGTTATTTGCATGGCTCTAAGCTCCACCTCCATCACTGAAACTGCCTAGCATCCACTCACCATGGCACTGAGGGATAGAAAGTGATTGAAAGTTTACATAGCCCAGAAGTGGGAGAATCAGGCTCAAATCAACTTGGACACGGAGACCTTTTCCAGCCCCCACCCCACCCAATCCACGTGTGTGCGCACACAGACACACACAGTCCTGCCCCTGCAGGACTCATTGCAGCAGCCCAGGGTGAGCGGGGCTTGGCTGGGTCATACTCTAGGGCAACTGGACATGGTTGGTTCTCTGATACACCCTTCCTTGCCCTTTTTTCTGGCCTCCTAATCTGAGGCAGATGAGTTTGTGGATGGAAAAAGTTTACGGGGGTCCTGGTCACATGCATATTGTTAACGTGACCACTAATGGTCTTGGGTGAACTGTAAGCAGCCAGCCTGAGGCAAGCTCCTGAGGAAGAGGAGCAGGGAGTAGGGCAGGGTGGGGAGTAGAGCGAGGAGAGAGGAGAGAAAGGGGGCTACCTCTGTATCTTGTGGGGTGTGCTCTGTGTCTGACGCTTGCTCCTGGTCTCATTTCAGCCATGCCACAACCCTACATGGGAGGTATTTGTAGCATGTTGAGTCCACACATGGACCTAAAAAGATAGATCTGTACCCTGACCCCTCGGAATCTGTGACTATGTCATTATTTGGGAAAGAGTCTCTGTAAAGGTCATTCAGTTAAAGCTCTTGAGATGGGATCATCTTGGATTATCCAGCAGGCCCTAAATCCAATGACAAGTGGCCTTAGAAGAGACACACAGAAAGCTGGGTGGATACCCATAATCCTAGCCCTCAGGAGGCTGAGGCAAGGGGATCATGATTTCAGCCTGGGCTATATAGTAAGTTCACAGCCAGCCTGGACTACATAGCAAGACCGTGTGACAGACAGACAGACAGACAGACAGACAGACAGACAGACAGACAGACAGAAGCTCAGAGGAAGAAGAGAAAAAGGCCATATGAGCGTGGAGATAGAGATGGAGACTAATGTGACTGCTCCAAGGAGCCAGGTGGTAGAGGCCAAGCAGGACTCCCTCCTGTACAGGCGGCCTCCAGTTTGAGATGGTTCAACCTGAGATGTTTTCAGCTTGCTGTATTGCCAAACCATTCCCTTATAACCAGCCTCTTTTGTTACTGTCAGTGCAGTATTTTGTGAATTACATGAGTTATTCGGTGCTTTATTATAAAATAAGCATTGCATTAGATGATTTTCTTCACTGTAAGCCGATGTAATGTTCTGGGCATGTATCAGGCAGGCCAGGTTAGGCTGTGATGTCCAAAGTTTAGGCGTTTTCAATGCATTTTCAAACTCGGGTGTTTCTGGTTTACAATGACTTTATCAGGACATGACCCGTCATAAGCTAGGTACAGCCTGTCTATATCAGGGGCAGCAAGGGTCTGCTAATACCTGGATTTAGGACCTTGGGCCTCCAGCACTGTGAGAGAATAAAATAGTTTTAAATCATGAAGTTTATGGCAGCCGTAGGCAACTCACACAGTTTGCCCTTATTCCGAAGGAGAGCATCGCCCCAGTGAGGTGAAGTGCCTTGTTCAGAGCCACCCAACACAGGGAGCTATCGTTCAAGTTCCAGGTTGTCAGACGCCCCAGCTCTTACTCAAACCCTGGTCAGTGTGAAGTGGGGTGCTGGGGGGCTGCAGCAGGAGGAAGACAACACTTGAGACCTTTAGGAGAAAGTGGGAAGTGGTTCTCTGGGTCCTGAGGCAGATATGATCAAAGCCGACAATTTCCTGAAGAGAAATGCCTCTTCTGCTAATCCCGAGAGGTGGTAGGGTAGAATCAGAAGAGCGACTTAGCTGGTTGGATTTCCATGGCTGGGGATGGCTTTCAGCCCCTGACTCTGGGAAACTGGCAGGCAGCTCAGCCCTCAGGGTCCCAGGCTGCAGGTCTGCCAGTCAAGGCGGCAAGAAGGTTCCTACCAGTCTGCAAAAAGACAAGTTTGTTTGTTTGTTTATTTATCTTTCCCTCTCTTTTTCTTTCAAATACTTTCTCTCTTTGACACAAAGCAGGCCGGAAGGGGCTCTGACAAGGAAGGAAATCAATAGGAAATGCCTTTATAAAATGAGGTTTCTAAGAAAGCATGAAGTGTCATCATTCCAGATGCAGAGGCCTGGCCCTGCCATCTGAGGCAGAAAACAGGAGCAAGGCAGTGAGAGGACCTGGGGAGGCCACCTCCTTCCCAAGCCTGCTGTGGCACTGGGGGTTTGGCGCTGTGGCTAAGAGGCCAGCACCTAAGGGAAGAGTGGGCGTCAGCTTGGAGACCACAGTCCTGGGTAGGGCTTGGGCATTTCCTCCAAGGCCGAAAGGCCGTCATGGGCAGTGGGACTGGGTGTATTTGAGGACCCAGAATGGAGGAGCTAAGAAGACCTCTGGGCTGGGCGTGTCCCAGGGAGCCATAGGACAAACAGTCAAGAGCCAGGACCTCAAACACCACCTAGTGACATGGAGATTACTCAAGTTCTCTGGCCCTCTGTTTTCTCACTGTAAAGTGAGGGCTACCGATGACACAATGGAGGCTCAGAGACCTTAGACACTTGTTCCAGGTCACACAGCTGAGCAGGAGAAGCTAAGTAGGGAAGAGACATTCTCATTGCTATGAAACTCAGCTGAAAGAGGCAGAGAAGGATTCACACACACACACACACACACACACACACACACACACACACATGCATGCACACATGGTCACCAAAAATGTATACATCAGATGGGGGCTATAGCTCGGTGGCGCAGTGTCTGCCTGACAAATGTGAGGTCATGAGTTCAATTCCTGGTACCAAACAAACAAATCCAAAATACCAAAACTATAGTTAGGGTTTACAGGAGAGTAGATTTAATAAAGGACATGTATTTTTTAAAAATAATATTCACCCAAAGAGTAAAATACAGAAGCATGCAAGAGATCTATCCATGCACTAGAGACCCAAAGAGTCCAGCTGAGGGCCTGCACCCCACAGCAGCATCTCCGCCAGTCCAGCTGGAGGCCTGGAGCCCACGGCAATGTCTCATGCAAGTCTGTATCAAGGATCTGCACTGGGAAGGCCCAAAGGCCGGTGGTGGAAGCTAGAAATTCTTCACCAGAGGGATGAAGGATCTGTGCCAGCAGGCTGAGGGGTCTGCACTGGAGCCAGGAGGTGATGCTGAAGGTAAGGTCCAGAGCCCCCCTGAAAAGAACGGCAGCTACCCTCAGCCACAGCGAGGACGATGAGAACCGCTGAGTTCTGTTGGGAAAACCGGTGTGAGGAGCTTGTCCAGGAGGATCAACAGCACGGTCTTGCCCTCCCATCTTCCTTCATGCTGCTGGCCACAGTCTTCAGGTGGCTCCTCCACACCCAGCACCACACTGATTCAGTGCAGCCCGGGGTTCCAAGGCGACCTGTAGTTAGTCCACCACACATAGCAGGAAAAGAAAAACTTGAATAAATATTTTAATATTAAATTTATTGAGATACAATGAGATTAATACAAGTTACTTTTGGCCTCTACAATCCCAGGAGATGCTCAGAGTGGTGCCCATTGGCTTCCAGACTTTTATTAATATAGTGAATTGATGACGTTGTGTACCAATGTTTTGGCAGATTCTGCATATATATATATTATATGTATGTATGTGTATATATATGCACACACATGCTTCCTTATAAATTTGTTGAAAAGTACAAATATAAATACAAATGTAAGCCAAATATGGTGGTGTATACCTGTCATTCCAACAGTAGGGAGGCTGAGGCAGGAGGATCATGAGTTTGAGACCATCCTTGGCTATATAGTAAGAATTTTTCTCAAAAAAAAAATCAGAAACAAAACAAAATCCCAAAACAATACATGAATATATATGTATATATAATTTAATCCCTATGATTCTCTTTACAGTTCTATAGAATTCTATATCTCTATTTCAACAACTATTTCTTCCTTTCTCCCTGCTTCCTGGAGTAGTACCCTGTAGATATTAGCTATTTTATTTCTTCTTCACAAGGACAAATAAGACTTTTTAGAGCACTCTAGGGCAAGGACTTAAATGTATGTGTCAGATACAGTGAGGCCAGTCAGGGGCAGCAGAAGGGGCAGCAGGATGAGAGGGGCCAGCTGTGGGTGTGGTGGCCGCTCCAGGTGGTACAGGTCAGTGGGGAGATGGGGCCTGGGGGCTGCTGGGCCCGGCTTGGAGACGGACCCTGTTCTGAACATCAGCGCTGCTTTGACTTAGCATGTATCAGAGTCACCTGGAGGGCTCCTTACAGCATACTACTGGGTCCACCCCAGAAATTCTGACCTAGCGGGTGTGGGTGGGGTTTGAGAATTTGGGATGCTAGTATGTTCCCAGGGGACCCTGAAGATGCCAGTGGGGGGAACAGGCTTTGAAAGTCACTGCTATGGGTGGCGCAGGCGATTGGATGAGCTCAGGCAGGTTCAGTGAGATCCCAGGACAGACTTCAGGGCAAAGCACACTGTCTTGTCACTGCTGAGCCACATGAGCGGGCGGCCCCTGAGACCAGGGAGCAAGACTAGAGGTGGGACAGGTGCTGCTCCGGCCTTTCTCCCACAGCCACTGCAGGACGGTGGTGCAGGGGCAGGAAGAGCTCAGTAGGCCTGGGTGCTGCTGACCCAGGGGCCGGGGGCACCGAGCTGGGCACCCTCAGACTCTGTTTTCCTTCTGTTAGGAGTAGCTGTGGGAAGAATGACCTACTTCCCAGAGATTCCAGGGCTGGATGGCTAAAATCCAGACAGAACAGGACAGACGCCCAGCTGCCACCCCTTCACCCCACAGCCAGGGGCCTGCAGCCCACCTGGGGCTCTGTTAGCAAGTTGTGGCAACAGCACGTGATTTCCTGGAGTCTCAGAGGAGAGGACAATTGTCAGGGCAGCATCCCACCCTCTCTGTCAGTGCTGGGGAAAAAACAATATTTAGTTAGTTAAACACCCGGCTACAGTTTCGTTTGAAAAGCTGGCTTTGATTAGGCTGCAGGGACTGATTTATGAGGACAGATGAAAAAAAGAACAAGCATAAATATGCAGGACTCACCCAAATGATGACTAAGGGGGCGCGAAATATACAAACCCCTTGCAAGTGGAGACGGAAATGACTTATTAAGCTTTTGGGTCCCATTTCGGGTTCATGCAGTCGCAGCTCCTGACCATGCTCCTTTAAGAGCTTAGCCCAGATGGCTTCTAGAGGACGGGATGTGTCAGAGGTGGAAGGGCCTGTTTTTCCCAGGAGCTTCTCACCTCTGAAAAGAGTAGTTGCCCATGTCTATGTATGTATAATAAATGCGTGTAGGGAAACAGAACATATGTGTGAAAAATATGCATGCAATAACAGCATTTGAAATACAATTTGCTTTTGTTTCCTGGTTAACAGGCTTATCTACAGATGCATTGTTTGGAAATGACACAGGAAGAACAACCTGAATAAAGTGTCTTTCACTGTGAGGATGGCTAGATAATCAGTTACTTCCCCAGGGTAGAGAACTGGAGGGGAATTTACACAGCATGGGGTGACTATCTGTGCTGTTCTTTGACTTAAACGGTAAGATTTGCATTAGCTCTGGGCATTATGATACACACCTGTAACCCCAGCGCTCAGGGAAGCTGAGGCAGGAGGATTCCAAGTTTGAGCCCAGAGTGGCCAAATTAGTGACTTAGGCAGACTTGTCTCACAAAATAAAAAGTGCTTGGGAAAATAGCTCAGTGTGAGGGCTCCAGGCTCCATCCCCAGTACGGCCGCCCCACAAAAAGATTTGGATTAGTGTATATGTTGATCATTTGAATAAAAATCAGGCCATATCTGTCCGTGAAGCCATGCATCTCCTCGTGAGCATCTGCGAACCCCAGAATGTGAGAGTGGGGGTTGGGTAGAACTCAAGGGAAGTTTCTGCTTTGCATGGGCTATTGGCGTTGCTTGTACTGAGAACGTATTGATGCGGCACTTTTATGATTAAGAAGTGGTCATATCCCGAGGTCCTTTGAGAAGGATGCTGGGAGCTGCAGCCCCTGCCCTCCACATCGTTCTCCAGGACCTTGGCAGGGTCCCCTCAGCGCTCAGGCCGCTGGCATCTACTTCTGGTTTGGCTCTTGTTGATGCCCGCCGAGCTGTTCTCTGAGACCGGCTCTTGCTGTCCCCCACCCTCCCTCCTTCCTTCCCACCTGGGGCAGGGAGCAGCCAGGGGGCCACAGAGCAAGCTGCTCCACCACCCAAGGTAACACCGAAAGGCCTATCTCGCCAGCTGTGGTGGTGCACGCCTGTATTCCCAGCTCCCTGAAAGGCTGAGGCAGGAGGATTGCAGGCTTGGGCAACTGAGCCACTTAGACCTTATCTTAAAATTTAAAAAAGGAGCAAGAGTTGGAATTTAGTGTGAAGGCCCAGGGTTCAATTCCCAGCACAGGAAGAGAAAAAGAGGCCTATCTTCCCAGGTTTGCTGTGGGCCCGTGGCTGCCTCCCTCTTGTTCCCCTGAAGATCCAGCCCATCTTTCATTGGCCACCCCTGGGAATGTGTTGCATCTGCACTGGTTCCAGCCTCTCACTCCTGGGAGGTCCAGCCTGGTGGTGCCCACATGTCCACGGTGGGCGAACAAGAGAGGTCTTCTGGGACACTCTAGGGATCAAGTTCTTCCACCGCCCTCGGTGAGCCAGCCAAGGAGCACACCCACTGCAAGCTCCTCGACCTTCTCCTCCGTAAGCTGAGAAGTCTGGTTTCGATGGTTTCCGAGCTCGCCTCCAGCCTCTGTCCAGCCTTTTGCCCGGGCCTTATCCCCGCTCACCTCCACTGTCAGGCCCTCAGAAGCCTTGGTTCATTCCTGTGAGTCTGGGGAGGTGACAGGGTGCTGCGGGTTTCCTGGTTCCAGCCAGGAAACAGTTTAGGATTGGCAGGGATAGCCCAAGGCCGTTCAGCTGGCATCGGGCCTGTGGGAGCTGGCACAGAAGGGTCTTCCTGGAGACTCACTGGAAATGAGGGCTCTGCAGGTGGAGGAGAACAAGAAGATCACCGGGAAAGTGAAGAGCCGCAGAAGGAGCTGGGAGCTGGGGAGATGGGGCCCCGTGACAGGCTGGCAGCGTTTGGGAAGTCCTCCAGCAACTGCGTGCTGGTAAATGGTAAGTGATTCTTGTCCTCCCGCCCCCCAGCGCCCCCCCCCCGCCAAAAAAAAGTCAGCAGAAGCCATGCTGAGCCCAGGAGGAGTAAAAAGCCAATTTGCCCCTCCTGTGAGCCAACTGGCAGCCAGGCTGGGAGGTAAGACCCCCTTTGCCAAGCAGCCAGCTGATTGGGAGGACAGGCTGAGTTAACAGCAACTGAGGAGCTGGGCGTGGTGGCTCATGCCTGTAATCCTAGCACTCGGGAGGCTGAGGCAGGAGGATCGCTATGAGTTCAAGACCAGCCTGGGCTACAAAGTAAGCTCAAGGCTGAACTGCATAGTGAGGTCCTGTCTCAAAAAGACAAAAAACAAACCAAAACCAAAACCAAAACCAAAACCAAAAAACAGCAACTGAGGGACCAGGACAACTTAGTGCTTGTGCTGTTTGACTGACCTTGTGGCCTGTGGTCTGAGCATCTATTTAGAGGGTAACAATATACAATAGAGCAACTCTGGGGGATTTTCTTCTCTCTTGTTCTTGGAGTCCTGTATTATTCTTCACTGTTTTGTTTTGCTCCATTTTATTGTTTTATTCTATCCAGTGTTCTGTTTTTATTGATTTTATTCTGTTTTGTTTGGTTTTATTATGTCTGATGGAATGGGCAGTGATTCTGATGGTAATAAGGGGCATTATGGCAGCCCTTGTTGATTTCCTGTTATTCTGTTTTGAAGTCCTGTGCCTGTATCACTTTCACTGTTTTATTTTGATTGGCTTTAGTCTGTTTTATTCTCTTTAAAATTGTATATTACACACACACACACACACACACACACACACACACATATATATATATATATATATATATATATATATATATATATATGGCTTGATTTATAGTGCTCATTCATTACTTTACCAGGGCTGGTTTTCAGGGTATAAATAATACAGAATTTCAAAAAAAAAAACACTAAGAAATCACTAGTTGATAAATTACATATTGTTATATTAGAAGTAGTTGTTCAAGTTACAAAATCAAAGCATAAAAAGTTGACAATCAAACAATGGCAGTACAAATTATTCTGTTTGATAAATTAGCAAAAACTTAGTAGTATGGTTATCTATTTTGCACACTTAAACATACATGCAGTTATATCCTTTAGAGTACTTTCTTTCCCTTTCATTATTATATTTATTATATATTTTGGTCTTATTATTCTTTCAGTTTATCATTATTATTTTTTATACTAGAGAGATGATACAATATTTGCATATGTGAATCTGATTTGTTTCATTAATGATGATAGTCTCAAGTTGCTTCCCTTTACCTATAAAAGCCTCAAGATCATCCTTTTTTATAGTTGAGTAATATTCCACTATATAAAAATACCACATCTTTTTCATCCACTCTGCAGTTGATGGGCATCTTGGTTGTTTCCAAGATTTAGCTATCACAAATTGTGCTGCTATGAACATGGGGGCACATATATCGCTGTGACATGACCTTTTCAGTTCTTCTGGCAAATACCCCAGAGAAAATAGCTGGATGGAATGGAACTTCCCGTCCTAGTTTTCTGAGGGATCTCCATACCGATTTCCACGGTCCTCTTCTATTCTTAAGCACTTGGCTGTTTTCTACCTTAGCGACTTCCGCCTTGCCGAGTCAGCAGCACTTAGGGCTCCCACCTGGCAGGATGGCAGGAGTTTTGAAGGCAGCACTCATGCTCGTCTAAAGGGCTTAGTGATGATTAACTGGATCAAGTCTCCCATCACAATGTGGGAGTGCGTGTCCAGAGCCAGGCAGTGCTGCGCAAATGGAAGCCCGGCCTGCTGGCTGCACTCTGGTTTCTGGCTCTCTGTGGTAAATTCTCCTTGAATTTGCTCAGGGAGGGGCTGTGGGTGGCAGAACCATTCCTTACTCAAATGGACACATGGGCTCCACTTTACTGTTTGTTGTTTTGTTTATTTGTTTTTTTGCAGTATTGAGGATTAAACCCAGGGCCTTTATACTGAGCTATATCTTCAGTCCCCTACCCCCTTTAAAAAAAATTAAGACAGGGCCTCACACTAAGCCTAAATATGTGATTTTCCTGCCTCAGCCTCCCAGAATTCTGAGATTATAGGTATGTGCCACCCCCAACACCCCAGCTGTTTAGAGATCATTCCTTAGCTCAAAATAGATTATAATTGTATGCACCTTTTGGGTTTCATGTGGCAAACCTTTCCATAAAGTCCCTGTGGACAACAAGTGGTCAACAAACCTATTCTCTCAGTGACCGACAGAGCTATGGGGTCCACTGAGACTGCGGGATGCATTAGATTTGGGTGCTAGGGAAGGCTTTGCCCTGTTTTTTAGCTGGGTGTCTGAAGGAGGACCGATCTTCTCTGAGATGGGTTCAATACATGTGCCAGTGACCCACAGGGAATGTAATCACCGCAAATGTGTACTCATAAAAAAATAAAATAATCAAAAATTCCCTCACCTGAGTTACAAAGATAGTGACACCAATCTTTGCAGGGTTGATGAGACTAATAATAAATGTGGAGCCTGAGCTGGTTCTCTTCCTTCCTGGAACCTGTGGCCTGGCCTTCTCTGCTCCACTGGTGCCTGGGAGGCTGCCCTTTGCCTTCCCTGGAACTCAGCCTGGGGGAGTTTGTGGCGGAAGATCGGGGAGGCAGAGGCTCCCGCACTGCCACTTGCTTCTGCTTGGCTCTGGTCACGCAGTCCACAGTCTAGCTCCAGCTCTGCTGGTGCTGCCATCTTCTTGTTCTGGGCCAGATGCGTGTCAGTACTGGGTGTCTCAAAAATCCATTGAGGCAAGAGGATCACCATGAGTTCGAGGCCAGCCTGGTTTACATAAGCAAGTTCAAGACCAGCCTGTACCACAGACTGAGATCCTGTCTCACAAAACAAACAAAAAAATCCATTGTTATTCCACTTAATCTTATCCCAACCTTGGCGAATAATCCCTTTATTAAAATTGATGTTAGGTTTCTTGGGTGACTGTGTCCTCTGTGTACCACTGCTACCTGGACATCCGCAATCCTGGTGTGTACAGGAGAAGCTTCATAGGAATAACATTAGCAGCTGCCCTTTATTAAGGGCTTGACTGGGTGAAGCACTGTACCAAGAGTTTTGTTTCTGACCATGTATTATATCAGTTAGTCCTCACACCATGGAGGGTTATACCCATTTTTCAGATGAGGAAAGTAGAGTTTAAAGATGTTAGTGAACGACCCGGTCACCAGAAAGTAAGTCGAGGAATCAGGATGCTAAGTGGCTAATGCTGATCACACTGTGATTTGGTGAGCAGGGACAGCGTCTTGGATGCACACTCACTGTCCCTTCCTGTGCCAGGAGGGGCTCTGTAAATGTTTGCGGGTGGATGACAGCTCCTGCTCACTCCATCACCTGTCCTGGCAGCAGCTCTCCCCATAGCATCAGGGCCACGTCCACTGCCACAAACCCTTGCCTGTTGGACAGTGTCTGGTGGTGGTGTTTCCACACAAAACCCAGTGAACAGGGCTTCTTTTATTGTATCTTGCCTGTATTTTTACCAGCTCAGAGTGGCCAGGGCTGCCTTATCGCCTCAGATCTACCCTCCTGGTCACTCATACCCACTGGTATTTACAACACGTCCCCAGCATCTGCAGACTTCACCAGAGCCTGAGCTGCAGTCTCCTCCTGCTCATCCGTGCAGACTGCACACGAGCAGGGGTAAATGCAGCTCGCTGGGGTGCCAGATGCCTCCAGCACCAGGCCTCCTGCCTCAGAGCCCCAGCCCAGCTCCAATCCAGGCATCCCTGCAGGAAGACCATTGCTGGCAGGGCACAGGGCCTCTTCTGGTTTGGTCCACGCTGTGGTTGGCCTGCGCCATTTGAGCAATGACTCAGGGATTATTAGTTTTGGAGTCAGGAGGACCTGCTGCTTGGCTTTGTGAACTTGGTCTACTCGCTTAGCTTCTCTGATCCCCTCATTCTTCATGCATAAATCAGAAAGTAAAGGATTAGAGTTAGGGTATAGACAAAGCCTGGCAAACCTTAGACACAAAATTCTCTATCTCTCCTAAAAAACGTTTCATGCAAAAACCAAGCCGTGTAGGTTGTGCCACTCACTTATGGTTGGAGTGCTCGCCACCGGGCATTGCTACGGTATCAAAATTGTGCTTATTATACAGATGAATATTCCGAGCCTCAAAGAGTTTAATTTCCCATGATCACCCAGATTACAGTCTGTGTCTGCAATCAGCTTGAATTGAAACCGATGCTGGTTTTCTAGTTACTTGTTTAGGAATGGGTGCTGGGAACCCTGTCCTTTGCACTGAGCCACATCTGCAGCCTTTTTGAGACAGAGTCTCATTAAGTTGCCCAGTCTGGGTTCAAACTTTTGATTATTCTGTCTAACGTCCCCCACCCCCAGTACCAGTTTCTCCTGCCATTTTTAAAGAGCAAAAATAAACAACCAAGGGACACACGCCAAAATAAAATCACTTGTGTTTCTTGTAGAAAAACAGCCTCCTTTGTTGTCTGCTCCTGTCTTTTCCCTCTAGGGGTTCTCTTGCCATGGCGGTGGGCATCTATGACTCTGTAACCTCGTTCTCAGTTTCTTTCTGTTCCTTAGCAAGCTGAGCTTCCCAAATTCTGAATTATTGTCCATAAAAGAGGGGCTGCAGGAAGTCACTTTGCTAGTGGGTCTGCAGTGCATTGTGGACTCCATTGGGACCAGCTGGGGCTTGGTTGGTGCTACAGATGGGGTGGCCTGAATGACAAGATGAACCTGTATGTCACTTTCTTACTAAGCATCTTCTGCTTAAATAAGGACAGACATGGGAACACATTTATGAGGTTTTTCTTCCCACATCATCTTTTCGTTGAAAATTATAAATGAAAGATTTGAGCTGAATGTGGTGGAATATGATTGTAACTCTAGCATTTTGGGAGGCTGAGGCATGAGGATTGCAAGTTTGAGCCCAGCCCAGGCAATTGAGTGACTTAGGGAAACCTGTCTCAAAATAAAAAGTAAAATGGGCCAGGGATGCAGCTCAGAGCAAAGGCCCTGGGTTCACTCAGTACTGAGAAGGAGAAAAAAGAGATTTGGGCTGAGCGATGTTCTTTGCTGCCGTGTCACGGGTGGCCGTTTGGATCCGCTGATCTCTGAACACCACACAGCCGCTTCCTAGAGCACAAAGCACACAGCTGAGGGCGACATGAGATAGTGCGCTGCAGACTTCTCTTCCTGTTCCGTGTTAGAAGTGCAAGTGCTGATCCAGCCCCACGTGTGCTGGTGGAGACTGCAGCCGAATGGTTGCAGGTTCCGGCTCTGCACGTAATGTGTCCCGTCCCCCCCCCCCACACCTCCGCTGTCCCTCAGTGTCTTCGTCAGTGATGGCTGTTGAGCAAGGTCAGTCTTTCTTTTAAAAGTGGCCAGCAGCCAGGTGTGGTGGCTCATGCCTGTAATTGCAGCACTCGGGAGGCTGAGGCAGGAGGATCCTTGCAAGTTCGAGACCAGCCTGGGCTACAAAGTAAGCTCAAGGCCAGCCTGAACTGCACAGAGACCCTGTCTCAAAAAAGACAAAAAAAAAAAAAAAGTCACCAGCAGTGTCACACACATCGGGGGCGGGGAGGCTGAGTGAGATCCCTCTTCACAGGATTCTAATGAGCTTCAGCTGTCTGGGTGGTTTGTTTCCGTCACCGTGTGAGAGTTAAGAGCATCAAAGAGACCCATGTGTCACTATGGGAACTGTCCCAGTTTTCTAATCTGCATTTTTCAAAGGCCTGAAAATAAACACATGGAAAGCAGGGCAAATTCACTGAGTAGGAAGTGATGCAGGCTAATAATTTAAACACAGGTTTTAAGGAGGGAACTCAGTGGAGAAGTATTTTGAGCAGACTTATAAATAGCTGCTCGACTCACTGTTGCAGGATGAGTAACAACTGAGTGCAGGTGAGAAAAAGAATTATGGTTCTCTGTCTGGAAAAGGTGCCCCGAGATTGATGTTTGTTGGCTAAAACGATGTAGGAGTGCACGTGCAGTAGAGGAGGCGCAAAAATCTTTTGTGTAAAACAGTCACTTTCTTGAGTGGGGAAAGTTCCTGGAAGAAGACAGGACCCGAGGCAAGATTGCTGCAGTTTGTTTTATTGCAAAAATGGCCACAAATCACTCCCCACCCTGTAAGCTCATCTCTGAGCAATGGAATAGCAATTCCCTTCATCAGGCAGTAGTAACTTTTTCTCTCCAGCCTTGGAATCTTGGCTTAACCTCATGACTTGTTTGGTCCCCAAGCAAATGGGGTGCAGTCGGATTCTTGAGAGGTATTTCAGGTGAAGGGCTGCCCACTCCTGCTGCTCTTGGGGGTACTTTAGCCACCATGTGAATAAACCCAGGAAACCTACAGGAGGACAAGAGCCACAGGGCAACTGGTCCCATCACCTCCACATCAGGCAGACCTGGGTGAGACTGTGTTTGCCTACAGATGAATGAGTGGGCTCAGGTGGATAGATGAGGGTCCAAGCTCAAATTGTTGACCCTGAGAATCATAAGCAAACAAATAATTGTTGGATGTTGACATGGATTTTCTCTCTTTCTCCTCCTCCTCCCCCTCCCTCTCCCCTCCCCCCATTCTTCTTCTTGCCTGAGTCTCCCAGTGCTGGGTTTACAGGTATGAACCACTGTGCCCAGTTTAGGGGAGACTTGTTACACAGCAAAAACTAACCGGTGCAAGGTATATGGAAGATTTGCAGACCCCAAGTAGGAAAAGGAACATGTACTCTTGAGGTTGCCAAACCACTGCCCATAGAACAAACCTAGCACCATCTGCTTTTGTAAAAAAGCCCCAGGGGACACAGCCACACTCCCTCATTCACCTGATGTCTAAAGGCTACTTTCACTCTATGACCACAGAGTTAAGTAACTGTAGGGAGCCCGTCAGCCCACAAACCTTGTGTGTCCTCTGATGGAGGACATAGTACGAAAAGGGCTTCAAGCATAAACCTTCATTCCTGCAGAAGCAGATAGCGCCTATTTTTAAGAACCTATAAGAAAGAGGCAGGGACTTTAGCTCAGTGGTAGAGCACTTGCCCAGCATGCTCAAAGCCCAGCACGGAAAAAAAAAAAAAAAAAAAGGAACCTTCTAATGAGTATTCTTGGCTTTCTAGTTGTCAAAATAAGGTACTTGTTCACTATAAAGATTAGGCATATCCAGGGATGGCTGAGGCAGGAGGATCACTGTGAGTTCAAGGCCAGCCTGGGCTACGTAGTGAAATCCTGTCTCAAAACAAATATACAAGCAGAGAAACAACCCTCCCCCCCAAAAAAAAACCCCACAAAAATTTAGCTACTGTGAAAAAGCGTATGACAGTGAAAATCCCAGCTGTCACCATTACCAGATAACCTCTTACAACTTCTAAACATCTTCCCAAATGGTCCCCTTCTCTTATACACTTTTTCTTAAAAAAGTTGAATTTACCATGCTTCTTTCTTTTAATAATTGGTGGATACTTTGATGAGGTGGTGGCTTCCTCATTTTTAATGTCTGTATTGTATGAAAACTGTCCTATATGGATTACCTGACCCTTCCATGGCTTAATATTTAATCTGTTGCCAATTTTTTTCACTGTTCTAAATACTTTTGGGATGAATGATAAGTATGTAATGCATATGTAAAACACTTCTAGGAAACCATCCATAAAATCAAATTATATTAGACAATGCAAGCCAGGCATGGTGGGGCACCCCTGTGATCTTAGCACTGTCCAGGCTGAGGCAGGAGGGTCACTGCAAGTTCAAGGTCAACCTGGGCTACTAAGTGAGTGCTAGGCCAGCCTGAACTGCATGGTGAAATTCTGTCTCAAAAAGACCAAAAAAAGGGAAAAAAGATAAATGCACATGGAAGAGTAATTTTGGCGTCAGAGATGATTCTTAGTCTCACGGGCATTCTTCAGTTGCTCCTCAGATGTTCTGTATTGTCTAAAGTTCTTCCCTAAGGTTAGCTAGAGAATGAACACTTTTGACTGTGCACCAGACCATTTCATCCCTTTGGGACTGGAAGAAGCAGCTAGGGGAAGGCGTGCACAGGAAGAGGGAATAACTTTTAGGGGAAAGCGATCCTGTCTTTAGAGCTTCCTGCTGGTCTGCAGGGAAAGTGAAAGTTACCTTTGGATAACTCAGGCTTGGTAAAGTGTTTTTTTTTTTTTTTTTAAGATTTTATTTAAAGAGAAACAAAAGCATGTAAAGGGTAGAGATAATACAGAATTCCCAAAAAAAAAGATAAACAATAAGAAATCACTAGTTAATAAATTACATATTATCCTCTTAGAAATAGTCGTTCAAGTTACAAAATTAAAGCATACGAAGTAGATAGTCAAACAGTGAGAGTGTGAACAGCTACACATGCATGAATCTCTGCGTGTATTTCTATCCTTTCTGTATTAGAGGGAAAAACAAAGCATAGCAAGACAAAACAAAACAAATTCCTATAAAAACATGAAACTAAAAAGTCGTATAAAACCACAGTACTAGGTGATCTACAATGATTACTGTGTTGGTTCTTACTATCTTCAATAGAATTGTCTATATCATCAGGCATAATTGAATATAGCAGTATAATTGAGTATAGCAGTAAATAACAATATTAGTAAAATAAAACATTGTAGACAGTTTAAAACTTCAAAGGCAGGTAATAATCAAACCAGAGTGGATATTCTAGTGGATCTTGTCATCTTAAGTGCAGTTGCCTATACTCTCAGACTTGATACTATCAATCATAACAGCTTTGAATAAAATCTATCAATACAAAACAGCAATCCAACAAACCAGATTCCATTATGATCAGTCATGTAAAGCTGTGTAGGTTTTACAGAGCTTTAGATTAAGTTAATAGGAAATTAAGGATGATTACTGTACTATATCCTTTTATTTTCAGGATTACTGTCTGTGCCCTCAAATCTAGTACAGGTAGAATGACTGGAACAGAATATAATACATCTAAGCAGAGTAGTGTGAGTAATGTGGGTTTTAAATCCTGGTGCACTATTAACAAGATAGTGTATCAAGGCCATCTATGTTAGAGTTTCTAGTTATCCTTCTCTGCCTCATTTTTGCTATGCTATTTTTCTGCCTGTTTGTCTACTTTTCTCCTTCATTCTACTGCCTGCCCCACTCATTGAGGCCTTTCTGCCACTGTTCCTAAAATCCTGGTATTTTTTTTTCTCTCTCTCTAGAATGTCCTTCAGCATTCTCTGCAGGGTTGGATTGGTGGTCACAAACTCCCCCAGTTCCTCTTTGTCATGGAAGCATCTTGTTTCTCCATTAATTTCTAGTGACAGTTTTACAGGGTACATCAATCTGGGCTGGAGGCCACCTTCCTTCAGGACTTGGAAGACTTCACTGCAAGCGCTTCTTGATCTGATGGTCTGTGTCGAGAAGTCAACTGTGATTCTGATGAGCTTACCTTTATAGGTAATCTGTTTCTTTTCTCTGACAGCTTTTAATATTTTGTTTTTATATTGAATTTCTGGTATCTTGATTATTATATGTCTGGGTGTAGCTCTGTTTTGGTTGTAGGTGGCTGGAGTTCTGTATGCCTCATACAATGGATTGTCATTTTCTTTTCCCATGCTTGTGAAGTTTTCCTTAATTATTTCCGTGAATAGCCTTTGTAATTCGCCTGTATGTATTCCTCCTTCTTTGTTCACATTTCTTATTCTTAAATTGTAGATTCTCTTGTCATCTTCTAGCCTTTGTATTGTTACTGCCTGTTTCCTTGTTATTTTTAAGAGATCTTTCCTTTCATGATCACACATTGCAAACTTGTCTTCAAGTTTTGATAGTCTATCCTTAGTTTCTTTTAAGATGTTTTGCCAGCTTTCAATGGAGTTTTTAATTTCCTGGTAGTCTCTTTGAATCTGCTTCATGTATTCTATATTTTCTTTATATTCTTTATCAAATGTTTCTCTCCTTTTTTTGTGTTCCTCCCTTCTTTTGTCTGTATCATCCTGAGAGATGCTTCCTGAGAGCATTTCTTTTATTACTCTACTCATATCTTGCTTTACCTGATTTAATATTTCAGTTTTGAGCTTGTCTACAAGGTCCCGAAGATATCTCTTAATGTCCATTGAAGCCATGTCTGATGTTGTGTGTTTGCCGCCCTCAGTCTCCCTTGCTTTTCCTTCTCCTGGTTCAGTGCTCTCAGGGGTCTGGGCTGGGGGCCTCCTCCTGCCTCTCTCTCCTGTCATGGCCCTGGCTTCCTCCACACAGGTTACAGAGCAGGTCCCAGCCCCCTTCCCTGCTGGCCACGTTTCCTCCGAAGCATGCTGACGAGGGACCTCCGCCCTCTCCTGCCTGCTCTTGTCACTGAGGTGTAAGCAGGGTACATATGCCTGGCCCTCCCCACCGGGTCAGCCAAACTTCAGGGGTGATCACCCGGTTAGTGCTTGCTAGGCGCAAGGAATCAATTTGGGGTGACTCATTGGGTCCCGGCCAGGGGCGTGGCCCAGTCCAAGCAAATCTCATGAATCTGCTCTGCAGAGGGAGCAACCAACTGAAGTCACTTTTACTCCTAGTTCAGGCTCCTCCTGCCCGATTCCAACATATCACCCACCTGGTTGAGCCCTTCCCCTGGTGGGGGTCTTACTCCCAGCATTGACCGTGGATCAATGAAGTTTCCTCCACCAGCTCCGCTCTCCGCTGTCCATTGGGCTCAGCAACCCCCAACTTCAGCGCTGCTGTGCTTCCTGTGAGTGGCAGTGGGAATGAGTTTGGGTGACTCTGCCAGCCGGTGCGGATTTAAGCTAGTGCAAACTTGGCGGGTCATCATGCAAACGCTGTGTCCCGTAGTTTTTAGCTGTTTCAGTTATAGTCCTGAAGTATTTGATGAGCTTTTTAAAGTTTTAGTTTCTTCCTGTGTCAAGAGGATCCATCTCCCTCTGTCTGGGTCTCTCCAGGGTGTTTTATTCTGGCACATGAATTGTTTCTCCTGGGAGGCTCTGTATTCTGTTGCTTGGCCATCTTGTCTTCTATGCTAACAGATGCTTTGAACCATAGTATTCCTAACTACTCAGGATTGGCCAGGAGCCCCCGCAAAGCACCCCGGATGGGAAAACCACCTAGTGCGTGCAGCCCAGTAACCCAGCCTTAAACAACTAGGAAAACTTCACCAGCGCCGGGAGGCGGAGTCCCTTCGTAAAGTTTTTTACAGGCTGAAAACAGAAGCTCAGTATAGGGTGATGAATTATTAGTAGAAATTGATGTTGATTCATACAGCTAGGCCCAAGTCAGTCATAGCTTTAAAGCCAGGTGTGGTGGTGCATGCCTGTGATCCCAGCACATAGAAGGCTGAGGCAGGAGGATCTCCATGGGTTCAAGGCCAGCCTGGACTAACTCCTGAGACCCTGTCTGAAAAACAAAACAAAATGAAAATTTTAACACATGGTGGGGACTTAACAGGCAGACATGTGTGACTGAGATCAGGGAGCTCAACATGGATCTGTAGATGGCTGTGTTGCCACCAAAGTTAGTCATATCATAGGCTTTAACGGTTATGTAGAAGTTTGTTACATGATTTTGCCATAATTTATGTAACCGGTTGCTTATTGATAGAAATTTAGCTGCTGAACAATATTTCCACTATTATAAACAAACATCTTAATATCTTTACCTTCGTAAGATTAGTTCTTTTTAAAATATATTCTTGGGAGTAAAACTTTTGGACCAGAATATTTGCACAATTAAAAATTTGATAATCTTATACTGTCCCCCAGGAAGATTTGAATCAATTTATACACTGTGAGGATCTTGTTTTTTCCTCCATGTTTAAGGTTACTTTGGCATGTTTGAGTATTTTTTCATATATTTTAGTACGATTGCATTTCTCAATTTAGAAGTTGCCAGCTATCACTGGCCTTAGTCTGTTTTGTATCAGAATAACACTGGGCAATTTGTAAGGAATGCAAATTTAGATTCTGGGTGTGTTGGCACACACCTATGATTCCAGCTCTTAGGAGGCTGAGGCAGGAGGATCACTATGAGTTCAAGACAGGTCTGCAATATATCATGAGCTCTGTGTCAAAAAACAAAACAAAACAAAACACCCCCAGACAAATAAACAACAGCAATATTAAAAAATGAAAAAAGAACAGAAATTGACTTGTCACAGTTCTGAAATCTGAGGTCAAGGTTGGGACCAACGTCCTGGTAGATTCTGTGCCGGGTGAGGGTCTGATCTCCGTTTCCCGATGGTGCCCTGAATGCCGGGTCCTCTGGAGGGGAGACAGAAGATGGCAAGACGGTGGCCCTGCTCCCACTGTCCGTTTCACGCAGCACTAACCCGTCTGTGTGGGCAGTGCATCTTGATTTCAACAGCTCCCAGCTCTGTTGCACTGAGCACTGAGTCTCTAAGTGAATTTTGGAGGGAACAGAAAGCATCCAAAACCATAACAATACTCTTTACATGGTTTGCCATTGGCTACGTTTGTACGAGGTCCTTATAGGTCTAATACTGCTTTGTCTCTCACATTATGCAGCTGCTCACCCTGCACCAATTAGATTTTTATGGTAGTTTATTTTGGTCGATCACGTTTGCTTATTGAAAGGTTTAACTTTTATGTATCAATTCTATTCCTTCCTTCCACCCTTCAGTGTTTCTAGCAGGTGTCATTTGGGAACAGAACCAGCCATTCACACAGTGTATGGGGAAGACAGACCCGACCCAGTGCAGGGGCCGCGTGGAGCATTTCAGCTAAACATAATAAACAGCTTTCTTCTGATCAGGACTGTCAAATACGGAGCGAGCAGCCTCGCGAGTTCTGAGATCCCCCGTCATTAGGGGTTTTCAAGCGTGAGTTGCTTGACTGCCTGACAGTGGTGTTGAACAGGTGAGGTCAGATGGCCTCTAGGGTCCTTATTTCCTAGGCAGAGTTTTAATGGGATGTGTACACTCTACTTCCATCCATTTTTCTCAGAGAGCTTTTTATTCAGAACGGCCAGGCTGTCCAACACTTGGCGTTTCCAACAGTACCTGGGTGATGTGGCCATGCTGGCAGCACTAAATGAAAATGGTTTGCACCGCTGATTGTTATAAGAAAGTGCACCAGGAGAATGTCAGGGGTCGGGTGCTTGTCACTCATGAGTTCACTGTATTACCCGGCAGCCACAGAAGCCTCCGTAAGCTCCATGGAAGGCACACAGGAGCTGCTGCTGCACAGCTAGGAATGCAGGTGGATTTAGGCATTGCTCTCTCCCAGCTCAGGAGCTGTCCTGGTAACTCCTAGGACGGTGCAGAGCAAAGCAGTGCTGGGCAGGGTTGTAGAAATAGTGTGTTAGTGTGCTGCTGCTGCTGCTGGATACTTGCTGAGATCCAGTTACAGCGCAGGGAGGGGGTATTCCAGCAAACAGATGTCAGGACAAGACGGATTTTCCCTTCTAGCTCCATCTGACCATTGGCCCCACCCTTTTTAATTTTAGTTTACTGCTGTGTGATAGTCAGGAATGGGGGAAGAGTTAAGAGTCAAATTTAGACCTGGAAGATTATTTAGCTTTGAGTCATCTGTTCATTCATTCTGCGATATATACTAAACTCTGTTATGCACAAGACATTGGGAATTCAGCAATGAACAAGAGAGGTAGCAGCCCCCAGTCCAGAAGGGAAGGAGACAACCTTAAATTAAATGATTAGTGACAGCAGAGGTTGTGAAAAATCTGCAGGACAGGGTGCTGGTGACCCTCATAACCATGGCATCAAAACGTGTCTAGAATAACCAGAAAGGTTCTCTGAAAATGCTAAAATTAAAGCAGAAATTTAAAAAGGTAGCAACTGTGCAAGTGTTTCCGGGGAAAAAGAATAATGTAAATGATTAAACCCAGAGAAAAATCTGGATTCACACTTTTCCAGAGCAGCACTGGGTTGCCCCTGACACATGCAGTGTACTGGTAAGACCCAGAATTTGAAATAAGTGAATCAGGCCAGGGGTGTAGCTCAGCAGCACAGCGTCTGTCTGGCAAGTGCAAGGTCATGAGTCAGATTCTTGGTACAAATAAATAAATAAACAAATAAATAAGTGATCAGGATTTGGCTGGGCATAGTGGTGCCTCTGGGAGACCAAGGATGATTTGGTGACTGATCAAGACCTTGTCTCAAAATAAATAAAATAAAGGGCCTGGCTCAAAGCTCATTGTGAAGCACTGGGTTTAACCCCTGGTGCATCAGGAAAAAAGAAAAATGATCAGAAATTTGTCTCCCAGTCTGTCAGTTTCAGACATGATGACTTTGGTCAACAGCAAAGTGTGACTTAACCTGTTATTTCATCAGTAAGAGAGTGATAGTAACAGCTACTTCCTGGATTCCCATGAAAATGGGATGAACTAATGGATAGCATGGGGGCCGGGTTTTAAATATCTGAAAGTTTCCTGTTTGTACTGCAAGTGACCAGAATTGATTCTTAGCAGGGCATGGTGGCGCACACCTGTAATCCCAGCATTTGGGAGGCTGAGGCAGGAGGATTGCCACAAATTCAAGGCCAGCCTGAGCTACATAGTGAGTTCAAAGCTAGCCTGAGCTACCCAGCAAGACCCTGGCTCAAAACAAACAAGCAAACAAAACAAAAAATCCCCCCAGACTCTCCACATTGAACCTTTTATGTATCTCCACCTTTTCTTGCTGCCTGTGGAAGCATGTCAGCCAGACCAGCACAGCAGATCTTTACTTTCTTTTTCTCATCAATTTTGGGAAGTTTTTTGTATGTTATGTTTGCAAGTCCTGTGTGGGATGTATCTATTGCAAATTTTTCCTTCTAGTCTGTTCTTCATGCCACTTTCAGTGCAAGAAGTTCTCTGTTTTCTTTTGTTTGAAACCCTGGAGATGAAACTCAGGGCCTCATGAAGGGTAGGCAAGCACTTTACCAGAGAATTACATCCCTAGCCAGTAGGTAACGGACCTAGGGCACATGTGCTGCAATAGGTTATTGGTATCACTGAAAGCTCTGAAATGTGCACCATCACTGCTTGAGGTCTCAGGTTTATTATACTGGGCATGGTGGTGCACTCCTGTAATCCCAGAACTCGGGAGACCGAGGCAGGAGATCGTTACAAGTTCAAGACCAGCCTGGGCTGCAAAGTGAATTCAGGGCCAACCTGAATTGCATAGTGAGAACTTGCCTCCAAAAGACAGGAAAAGCAAAATAAAACACCCCACCAAAAACCAACAAATAAAACATAGTATGTCTATTTTTCCTTTGGAGTTAGTTCTTCTTAAGTACTGTTTAAGGAATCCAAGGTGATGGACTCCTATTTCTTTTTCTAGGTGCTTTTTTTGGGAGGGGGGGCTTACTAGATATTCTATCTATCTATCTATCTATCTATCTATCCATCATCTGTCTATCTGTCTAATATTGAGACAGGGCCTAGCCAAGTTGTTAAGTTTCCCAGGGCTGTGCTTGAACTTGCAACCCTCCTGCCTCGGTTTCCCAGAGCATTAGTATAACAGGTGTGTACCACTATGCCTGGCTTCTAGTTGCTTTTGATAAAATTTTTATTTTAGAAAAAAAGTCAAGTCAAAAGAAAAGGTGAAGTGGTGTATGCCTATAATCCTAGCACTCCAGGAGGCTGAGGGCAGAGGGTCTTTGGTAATTTCCAAAACGTTTTAAATAGGGTTAGGGAAGCAGCTCAGTGCAAAACCTCTAGTACTGAAAAAAAATTGCAAGAGTAGTACAATGAATGAACCTAGCTCTTTCACCTGGAATCACAATTTAAGAAAAATTTTAACAAGCTCTTGTTTCCTAAGAAATGCATGAATCTGATTTTAAAAATTCACTCTGAAGGATAATACATGACAACTAAATGTAATTAAATTATCCTAAGTCCTTTGCAAAAGCAACCATTACTCAACACTTTTACGCATGTTTACTGATATTTTTATAAATGCACATGAATGTATTTACAAATATTTCCTTTGCTTGTCAAAGAACTGTATTAATAAGGCTGTCCTGAAAATTGCTTTTTTATTTAACAATGTATCTCAATGGGACCTTCCTTTATCAGCCTCTTTGAAATGCCTCATTCCTTTTAAGGGCTACAGATAATGGCTTGTAGAGATGCTTTCTAATTCAAAGCATTCAGGAGGGATCGGTTGGTCGTGTCCAGTCTTTTCGTATCATCAGTGAGCGACAATAAACAGCCACAAGCTTAGGACTCAGATGAGCGATGAGACAGCTTCTTCCAAGGGCTTGAGCGTTCACAGTTCTGTTAACTCTGCCCAGACTATCAAACTGGCTAGACTGGCTACAAACCTCCAGTAACATGTGAGGTACCTCCTGTTCCTCTGGAGGAGTAAGATTTAAGGTAGAAGAGAAGAGCAAAGACAGAGAGGGAGCGGCCTAAGCAGAGGTTTGCTGCGAGTTTCTTCAGCCTCAGCACTGCTGAGCCTTGGCTGGAAGAGCCTTTGTGGCGGGGCCAGTCCTGGACCCTGGAGGATGTTCAGCGGCAGCCAAGAGGCCTCCACCTGCTCCCGTCGGTAGTAACCACCTCCCTCCAGCCCAGGTGAGACAGTACGAGGTGTCTCTGGATGCCGCCAAGTGATTCCAGGAGGGTCAGACTGTTCTGGGTTGAGAACCATGATTCGAGGGTAGGAATATTCAGGAATCAGGAGCATGCATGTGTGTGTGTGTGCACGCGTGTGTGCATGTACACATGCGTATGTGCTCGTGTGAGTGCGTGCATACCTGTGTGCGTGTGTGCGTGAGTGTTTGCTCCTGACACAGAACCGTGAGGGTGAGCGTGGCAGCGCCTGCTGGAGGGCTTCAGAGTCACTAGGACAAGAGCACTTTTTCTCCCCCTTGATGTACGTAGGCTGTGGAGTTCACCTTTCCTGCTCCGTGAGCTGAAAACACCCCTCCCGCCTCTTCCTGAGTAGGAGCCATCCCTGGGTCTCTCTGTCCGCTCCCTCGGGCTGCTCATGACCTTTAATCCTTTGTTTGAATCTCACTGCTCATGGGGGTCCTGACCCCTGCACCCTCCCCTTGGATGGGTAGATGGATCCCAGGGAGATCAGTGGGACCAGGGCTGCCCTGGTCCTCAGGTCACTGCGCCCGTGCCTGCTGTGCCCAGCTGGCTCTGTGGCTGCTGTTTCTGAAGGTGCGGCGCGGAGCATTGGCACGCATTATAATCGCTGTTTCCATCATCGGCGGGGCCTCAGCTGAGGCTCCAAGTCCTTGTTCTCCTGCTCGCCTCACGTTTTGGTCTATTTTTGGAGGCGAGATCAGTGCTTGCCCTTCGCTTTCTCTCAGGAACCTCCGTGCAGAGTTTCTCACCACACCCAGCGGACAGCACGCGGCCGGGCCTTCACGGAATATGTGACGGCTGCTCTCAGGCTCAGTTTCCTGATCAGCCGGGTGATAACCGCGCAGCCACAATCAGCAGTGTGTCATTATTAAGTCTGCTGTTTGGCAAAGATAACGTGCTAAATCACGGTAATAAATAGCCAGGGATATGTAGCTTTAGCTTTTAAGAAAATATTTAGTGTGTAGTAGGTACTTAGTGTCTTCTATTGGTGACAGATGTGTAATCTCCTGGTTACTTAGGAGCAGCACATCAGGGCACCGTGGGGGGTCTTCCCTCAGTTCTGGCCATGGGGGGCCCTGTGTCTTCCTGAGGCAGGAGATTAGGGTGTGGCCACCTGGCTGAGAGTGGGCCTGAGCTGTCAGTAATGGAGCTCCCGGGGATGCACCAAAAGCAGTTCCCCAAGTCCCACCCCTGGGCCCAGTCAGAAAATGCTGTCTTGGGTTTTTCTCGCAAGAACTTCAGCAGGCTTCCGGTAGGACGGCCCAGCCCTGAGGTCAGCCTGAGGAGAGGGAGACGGGGAAAGACAGCTGCCCCCAAGGCCCGGCCACGGTGCTCTCCCGGCCACCCTGCTCTCCCGGGCACCCTGCTCTCCCGGCCACCCTGCTCTCCCGGCCACCCTGCTCTCCCGGCCACCCTGCTCTCCCGGCCACCCTGCTCTCCCGGCCACCCTGC